>JAHWFO010072220.1:2369297-2415939 GCA_023313115.1 Rhysida immarginata
CCCAAAACCGCGTTGGAGCTCATTTCGCACTCTAGCGAAACGCGTTCAACCAGGTCTGTACTGTAATCGATACACACGATTTTTTTAAAATATTGATATTTCGGATCCACATCAATATCTGATTTTAGAAAAACAGGAAAAAACATACTAATTTATTGAAAAATTGACAAAAACTGACCTCAGTTTAAAAAATGGACTTTTAGGGGGAAAAGGGATCATTTGGGAGCTCTGAAATTAATTTTTAAAACTACAGTTAACATTTCATCTTTTTCCTTGTAAGCAAGTGTCGAAAACCTGAGATTCACTGGTCGATAAAGCATGCAGTGAGATCTTGTGGATGTGCCAGAAAAGTACAAGTAATCACACTTTCTAATTCTATTCTTTATGATACTTTTTAAATGTGAGAATTTTTTAAAATTGATGCTTAACATACCCATACTATCTGTGCCATTTTGATCTTGATTTTCACCGTCCTCACTCATGTAGCCAGGCGGTGGAGTTTCTATAGATAAAATGAAACCAATACATCAATTACATAAATATAAAAATTAAAGCATTAAATTTTTTATTTAAAAATAAAATCATGAAATGAATGAGGAAATGGGAGGAAAATGTATCAGTTCATCATATAACTAAATTTAATTACTTTTTAAATTTCTCTAAAATTGAATCATTAACTGATAAAAATTCAGTAAGGGAGGGGGAAAAAAGTGATAAATTAAAAGTATTTTCAAGATTATCTTTAAACGGAATTATCAAGAATATCATCCTTTCAGTTCTGAAAAGAATTGTTTGCGGAAATGTCAATTGCATTGGCCTTACTCAATCTTGATGTAATTTTCAAACTAATACTGGCACTAAGTTTTCTGGTATTTATAATTTGAACACTCTGAATTATTGTTTGGATATATGCAGCATAAGCTAGTTGTTTTGGCTCAGCTTTTGCATTGTTTTTATTGTTTTTGACTGTGCTTGTATTTTTGGTCTCAGGATTTATTCAGTTTATTTCACTTTAGCACGTTTTAGGCCTTTGTCTGGGAGGTGACATGGGGCTTCACCCTTTAGTTTATTTGACGAATTATTCCGTTGTTGTTGATACAATCATTAAAATAAAAAAAAGAGAGAGAAAAAGAGAGAGAAATGAAAAAAAAAAAAATAATAGATATTTAAAAAAACAATCTACAGGATAAAGTAAAACAAATTTTTCAAAAATTATTTTTTGTTCGTTTATCTCAATTTATTCACATTATTAAATTAATTACCCTGTCCCAACATAGCTTTACACCTAACCGTAACGCTGATACTGCTTGCATCGAATTTATGGAAATGTCTTCTGAAACATCATCTTCTGAATTTGTCATCTTCTGGAAACATCATTAAACAAATTTGTGATTTCTCTATTCATTGATCATACAAAAGCTTTAGAATATACCCCCTTCTATATATTACTCTTCAAATTATCTACATTTTTTAATGTCCGCGGTCCCCTAATATCCTGGCTGGCTGATTTGTTAACTAACCGACACTATTATTTATTTATTTTTTTTTTTTCGACAAGTCGTCATCAATTCTGATCCATAACCAGGAGGTTCCACAAGGACCTATTTTATCTCTTTTACTTTATAAGTTATTTATTAATGAGTTACCTATTATCTTATCTTCTACCCCATCAATCCTGTATGCCGACGACATCACACTCTTATTTTCCAATCTAAACATTTTCCAACTAACTATTACAATATAACCAAGTCTTATCTACTTTAAGTTTTTGGAATTCTGCAAATTCACTATCAGCGATGGCATCCATTTTATGCATCGATGCTCACTTTGAATATATACAACGGCATGAGCGCCTATGCTAAAGTTGTTTTTGCAACTAATTGATGTTGTTTAACCGTGATATTGGTTCAAGAAGTATGTGTTGTTTATTTTGCATTTTGCCAAATTTCCTTAATGTGCAAAAGTCGTTCTACTAAGATAAATGAAACAACAGACCGAAGCTAGCAATGCAAACTTCTCTTGTGTGGCCAAGGCAGGTCCCATGCATATAAATAAGGATAGTGGATTTTTTTTCTATGGCGAGTGACTCGAATTTCTGTGATTTCTCCGTGGCTAACACACTGGGAAGCAAATCGCGGTGTACCCTCTCCAGTCGAACGTTGGCCAATGATAGCTGAATATGGTTATTTAGTTTGGTTGGTATTAAAGTCCCCTTCAACTACTATGGTCATATCAGGACGGCGTTATAGGGACTAAAAATTTTGCCTCGCAAGGGTTCTTTAACGTGCAGCTGGCAAACGACTTCACGGGGCCAAACGCTTTACTTCCCTGCCAAAGAAAGTGCGTGATCTCAAGATTTCCCCTTGAACATTCCTCGTTGTCCTCGGCCAGGATCGAACCCACGTACTCTGGCATCAGAGGCGATCACGCAACCACTGAGCCACCAAGGCCAATCTGAATGTGGTTAGGATGAGGATGATAAAAAGTGGATATTAAATGTAAATTTTTTCAGAGACACTAATTGTGTTCCGAAGGTGTTGAACTAGACTTGGCATTGTTTTCACATTGTAGGAAGGTTGCACCTCGCGACACAGTCTTTTGTACAATTTGTACTTGAGTGTTTGTAATTAAGGAGGTTGGAGCCCCAGATGTAAAGTGGTGCTATTATCGCCAGAAGCTTTCAAGAAGTGCTACTCCAAGCATTAGGAAAGTCGTTTAGTTGCAAATTACCAAATTACCATTCTCACTGCTTATAGAAGGTTTGTTTTAGGGTAGGCTGAAGTGCCTCTCTAGTTATGCTGATTTGGATTGCCACTTAAACGCATGTTCTTAAGTAGAGCATTACCAAGGGGGTTAACGTATCCCTTCCAGATTGTTAGGACATAAAAGGGGTACCAAACGTGCTCTCACGCCAGAGTAGGTTAACAATGGGGAAGGTATTAATGGCCTAATGGTTGAAACTTGGAAATGTGCACTACACCAAGGCTTTGAGGATCGAATATATGAACCTGGGTCGGGACTGCATCACTCAGAAGGCCTAGGGTTGGTGAAGACTCCTCCTTGAAGAAGCACACGCTTGTTGTGTGCTGTTGTATTTGAACTTCGTACTGCCTTAGCGTATTCTATCAAGATATTTTATTTGAGTTATTTGTACTGGCATTAATTGAGTTGTAAAATCACTTTCTTTTATTTCTTTTGCTAGAGAACCCTACACGATATCATTTTGTAAATAGCTTTAATTACTTTTTCAATTAAATTTTCTGTTTTGTTCACCCAACCACACTGACTGTAATTCTTGCTTCCCAAGTCCAACAACCCTGCAGTTGCACCTCTGGTTGAAATGCAGATGCCACAGGGGTGGAACAGCTATTACACTTTGATTCACTCTTCTTTTTGCTACGGTATCATTTTCTGGGGATCCTCTACTTCATATAATATTGTAAAACTTTTCAAATTACAAAAATGGTTTTGGCATACCTTACAGAATCGATGCAAGCTTCAACCAGTTTCTCACTATTTTGCCCCATTAGAAATTTTAGCTGTCACTCAAATTTATTTTATTCAATTATATATACATAATTAAAAAATGTGAACTCCTTTTTAATTGAAAGAAATAGAAATAAAAAATAAATTAATAAAAACAAGTGATGAATAAAGGTTACCCAATATGGAGTAACACAAATAATGAAGTAGGAGTTCTGGTTGATGCAGACGAAACACAGGTGAAAAGAAGGTCTTGAAGAAATGTTACAGTATAAAACACAGGAAGAAACACAGTAACAGTAGAAGAGCTAGTGATGAAAGCTGATGATCAGAAGAATGTCGATAACAAATATAACTATTAGAAATGAATTTTAAACAAAAAAACACTGTCATCTTGTAATTTTTATTATTCTGTATACTATTACACAATCATCTTATATTTGAGAACTGTTATATCATTATTTTGTAGTTGAATATGTTGTATCTAATCTCATTTTATATCCTTGTCACTGCCTGTCAGGGACCCTATTCGTTGGCCTACCAGGCCATATGGGACTCGATGGGAATTCTTATCCAAATATTAAATAAAAAAATAAAATAATAAATAAATTTCAGATGTGACAGTTCAACATGGTCAAGCTCTGCTAGAACAAGCACTATAGGACCAGTTATAATAATTTATTAAACTGTATATTAATATTTTATATTTATTTTTGGTTATTCGCAAAAGAACGAGATTTCTCTGCCTCCAGGTGTTCTGGAGAGTTACTATTAAAAGAGGTAAGTTTACGTAAGCTCTGGTGTAAGCATTGTTGTAAGATGTGGAAAAAGAGTTGTTTTAGCAATAGGGAGAAACAGTAGATTAATGTTTTGTGCACGTGAGAATAAATGCACCAGACATGAATCTACTATTTCTCCTTACTGCTAAAGCAACTAGTCTTCCACATCTTACAACATTGCTTACATACACTTACTTCTTTTATTTTTTTGTGAAATTTTGAGTCGGAATCACAAGGTTTTAAAAAACAGTTAACAGACAGTTTATCGTTACGTTTTAACTCCGCACGATTAAATACTGACAAAGTCTTTTTGAACTCTGCTAACGACTTACTAGAGGCGTTTTCTTTGTATGTGATTTTCCTTTAGAAATCTTATTTCCTGACTGCGTCAATTGAATACTCATACCAGAATAATATAAGTAATGCATTACGCCTAAACGGCAAATTTAGCTTTGCAAGCATTTTTTTTTTTGTTTTGATGCCACAAGCCGTTATAGGCCTGGCATTTAAAGGTGCCTTCCCATAGCTCGCTGTTTTGCATGTGATTTTTTAAGCTGAAGCCATCCTAAACAACTTGATATGATCTTGTTGCATGAAGCGCTATGATTTTCAAGCTGCTTTTTGCTTCAAGCAAATATCTAGGTCAGTTCGATTTTAAAGCAACTTGCTGCTTGGAAATGACTGAGGCACAGGCCTTTCCCACATGACTGTAGTGGGTGCATACATGGGGTTGCTATTATAGTGTGAACACAAAGGAGAAAAGTGAAGGAAGAATTCTACAATTTGTATTAGTTTCCCTTTTCTCCTTTGTATTGATGATTTGTGTTTATGTTGATTATGGTGACAGATTCAAGAAAGTTTATACTTGCAATTCATGAGCTCATAGATGTTGTATTTGGCAAAAGAAATGATGGCAAATCACAGTGAAATACGAGAGCAAAAAACTTACGATGTTTATTCACTGAGTGCTACAGTAAGAAGAGAGAGAAGAACAAGTAACGCCACCTAGTGGCAAAAACTAAAAAGGCAAAAGAACATAATATCCTTAACATAATAGCCCCCGCCTTGAAAGGCTTGACTTTCAAAACATGGCAAAGAAAGCAATCAAACAAATAATCAAAACATTAACAATTGTTGGGTAATGGACAAATCTTGGAGAAAGATCTTTTCAAAAGTCCGTTAGAGGTACGGATGGTGGTCACACGAGGAATGCCATCTCTGCCAGGATGAAGTTGGGTGATACAGCAGAGCTTCCAATGGATAGGTGGTTGAAGACCGTCCTTGATGAGCACAAGGGAGTCCAGCGTCAAGTTGGAACTGCAGCGATGCCATTTTGATTTTTGCTGTAATTCACCGATGTATTCCAGACTCCAACGTTTCCAGAAGGGCTGCAGCAGTTGCTGAATCAACTGGAACCGGGAAAGTCTCGATAAAGGAATGGGAATTACCGAGGGATCTGGAATCGTGGTAAGTGGTCTTCCAATAAGAAAGTGACCTGGTGTCAAAGGTTCAAAATCCTCAGGTTCACTAGATAGCGGAGTCAGAGGACCAGAGTTCAATACTGCTTCAATTTGGGCTAGATGAGTATAAAGTTCTTCATAGGTTAATTTGGTGTTGCCAATGACTCTTTTGAGATGATGCTTGGAGGACTTAATACCTGCCTCCCAAAGGCTGCCAAAATAGGGAGAACGAGAATGAATGAAGTGCCACTGAATACCCAGCTTAGAAGCAGAACGAGTAATGCAATAACTTGCTGGACTTCAAGAACGCGCCAAGATCTCGCAGCAAGGAACGGGCTCCCAGGAAAATTATCCCGTTGTCCGAAAAAATGTGTGAAGGGCAGGCATGACGAGATACGAATCATCTTAAAGTCAGAATGAAGGAATCTGTAGTCAAGTCAGTGACGAGCTCGGGGTGAACGGCTTTGGTAGCGAAGCAAACAAATAAGCACACAAAACACTTGGAAGTCTTGCAGCCTCAACCCCTTTTGTCTTTAATCAAAATAGGGCCTGCTTAATCTATTCCAACAGATTGAAAGGGAAAAGATGTTTCAACTCTGTTACGAGGAAGATTACCCATGACAGGTGTAATGCCTTTCGGAGCAGCACAGAAGCACTTAACACACTGGTGAACGACACATTTAACCAAATTTCTTCCATTAGTAATCCAGCATCTTTCTCTTAGTGATGCAAGAAGTAGTTGAGGACCAGCAAGCAGAAGGCGAAGGTGTTCTGAGGTGACTAACAAGATACAATTTTTCCACCACCGCTCGGAACGAACGCATTCGCTCGACAACAACATTCTTAACAATATGAAAAAAAATAAAAATAAAAAACATTCCTTAAATTGACGCAACAATCCTCTGCCGAGCAACTGGGTTAGTCTTTTAGAATTTTAATCACAACAATCCCCGTTCTCAACAAAGCGCACGAAAACACACTAATGATAATAACATTGATGCTTTGACCAAAACGTAATAATTTTTTAAACACGACCAAAACGATCAACACAGCACACAAGTTTCATTCCCAATCTTAGCATAATTACTTAAACAAAACATAGCCACACAAACCTCACACACAATCAAAACAAAGCAACACATCCCACTAGCACACCTATAGACTCCCTCTCACACAACCAAACAAAACCAAAAAAAAAATATACTAAAAAAAATTGCCGCCGGACATATGCGACATCCAAAACTGACATGAAATGTCACTAATGCTTATAAGAAACTTTCTATTATCGACAAAAACTTCAAACAGCATTTGTTGAATTCTTGAAAGCTTCATAATTAATTGCAAATAAATTATATACCCTAAATTTATTAATAATCAATAATATTCAACATTTTAGAAAGCTTGTGTATCTGGAACGCAGAAACTTAGTAACATCTAAAATTATGAATTTATTATAAAATTCAGGGCACAGTTGAATCATTTAATGATTGATTATAAGAAAATGATTCCTTTTATTTATGTTTTAAAACTTTGTTTTGTAAATTATATTTTATTCATAACTTATTTCACAAAAAATTAAAACCATTGCTATGGAGATCATTTCTTGATTACGTCATTAGAGATTGTTCCCTTTCTGAATACAAGGAAGTTAGATAAGGCACAGCCATCGAGAAACAAGGCCTCAGCATTAAACTATGATGTAGCTCAGGTAGTGCTATGTTTTTCGAGTTATATGCAGAAAAGCGTTGATTTTTTATTGTTTACTTACAGTATAGGAAAAATTTTGACTTTCATTTTATTTTTCATACATATCAATATTGGTCCAAGCAATTTATATAAAGTAAATGCAATTAATATTGCAATAATGCAATATTAATAATTTGAAGTCAAATATATATTGTTAGCACTTTAATACAATCAGTTTACAAATTTTAAATGTTATGTTTTGTAGAAAAAAGAAAAAAATAATATGAAATAATAATAATAATAATAATGGAAAATAATAGTATTTTTTTTCCAATTTTTTTCTAGGATAAACTGTTTTTTTAGTGCATCAAGTTTTCTTTTTTTTATTTCGACTTTCTTTTTCAATATCATTTTTTTTGCTTGCAGTAATTATTCAGAAAAATATTCGTAGCACATCAAATTATCCTTTTGCTTATTTTCTCAGACATATGACCTGCTTCACAAAAATCATCTTCAACTATTTCTTCAGGATTAATGAAATTCATTGTTAGAGACGTAACTAGTAAACGCTGCTTCTTCACTTTCAAAACTTATCTTCATATTCTTTACATAATTTATTTACAACAAGAAAATTATGCAAAACTATGTGAACTATTATGGGATAGGATATAGAAGCCGGCCTCTGTCTAGATTTAAAGTAAAATTGTAAGTGTCATCAAGTTCCAAATTCTTTTCGGTTGTCAATAACCTTTTGCAGCTATTGCATTTCAATTTTCTACTTAGGCTGAAAATGCAATATCCAGAGATGTATGTTAACACCGGTAGAATTTCTCTGGTTTCTAAAATATCTTCTTCATTTAACTTAAAATGAAATTCAGCTACTTCCTCAGCAATCCCTTCCACATCGTCATAATTATTAACAAAGTTAATGTTTGTAATAGGAATATTACATGCTTGTGGCTCAAAATTCCCAATTTCATGTTGGATTGTAACCTTAATTTTTTTTCTGATTCATATAATTGTCTAATTGAAATATGGTATTGACTCCATGAAATTTGTCGGTATAAACTAAATCTTGCTTCTAAATTATCCGTTTGAAATTTTCGTGGTAGTAGACATTCTAATTCCATTTTGCATTAGGAAGCAATTTGTATAATTGAGTCTGTTGTCACTGTCAATGCTTTATGGGTTTCTTTAGTAAGCGTAAAGTTGAACATTCATATTTCCCATGAGACCAACCAGTCCAAAAATTGATGGAAAAAAATGAGTTTCTCATCAGCAACAGAATACGTTAGTGGATATTTAAAAGTCTCATTTAATCGAATGCCTTTATTAGTGGATTTCACATTCATGATACTCCACCAAGAAGAGATACCGTAAATATTCTACTATAATGCGAAAAATTTTGACCTGAAAAACACCTAAATTTGTGGGATCGCATTATACAAGAGGGCTAAATTATCGCTACAAACGAAAATATGTATAACAATGAATATATTGGTATATTATTGTGCATTATACAATATATATGGTACATTAATTCGCTTTTTATCTTAATTTCCCGTCCATTTTTATGTCGCCAAAAGCTAACGGGGGGGGGGGGGGGAGTAAAACTAACATCGATCTGATGAATTTCAAACGAAAACTAGCATAAAATATTTAATATACTCAGGGTGACCACAACAAAAATAGAAAATAAAAAGTAGGAAAAACGCTTAAAAAAGTAGCCTATAATTTCAAAAAAGTTGCCTCATTTTTTTAATAAGTAATAATGTAAAGGACCTAAAAAAAAAGTAAAAGTATTGGAAATTTCATGAAAAGATGCAAAAACATTAAGCAAAATAACTTTTTTTTATTTTCTATAAAAAATTAATTCATTTGACTTATTTTTACATTAAGCAAAGTATTAGAAGTTACTCCTTTCTCACTTTTTTAAAAAAATCTGAAATCACAGTTGATTCTCTTTTGTTTAATTGTCTATTTAAAGAACAAAAATTTTTGTCTTCTTCTATTTCTTCTTTTCGAATCGTGCTTGCACCTTCCAATAAAGCTTGCACAACTCTTATTTCATTAACATCATTTTTTTCTAATGCAGTTTTTAATCTCTGGTTAGCTTCACTAAATAACGAGTTGTATGCTGTTTTTCATCTTTTTTCTTCTTACACTCCTCAGCTTTGATTTCTAAATCTTTAATTTTCTGTTTGGAGATTTCAAATGATTTCATTTTCTCATTTTCAAGATGCTTAAATTCTTCTTCTTTTCTCTTATTTTCTTCTTCAGTCTTCTTTCTTTTTTCTTCTTCGAGATAAGTTACATATGATCTGTGAGCATGTTTAGCTAAGGAAATAAGCTCTTTTGTTATAGGTACCAAAGCAACATTATTATTGTACTTTTTAATGCTATCAATGATATAAAGTTTTGCATTTAACGTTCTTAAACTTCATCATTGCCTTATCCTGCGTTAAAACAAGACGTGACTTCGAAAAGCCTATTTCTACATCTCCATTACCATGTGAAATGGATAAAGCAGCTTTAACTACAACATTTAGCGTTCGGTATTTTAATTTATGTGAGGCAAATATGTCACTCCAGTAAATATCTATTCTATCGTTACTTTTGTGATCAGATAAGTTTTCCAACATTAAAATTCTCTATTCATCTTTAGCTTTTAAAGGATTGACATCGATGCCCAACTGTGAGGATATACAGTATAACCCTGATAATACGAACTCACTGGGGGCCAACAAATTATTTTGTATTATCCGGGTTTCATATTATCCAGGAACAGAAACAAGTCATAATTCATGAATATTTACTGTAAATAAACTGCTTTTACTATATATAACTATATTTATTCATCCAAAAATTACAATTTATGAAAATAGTTCACAATTTGTGACTGCTTAAATCGTTTCTGCAAACGCTTGTCAATTTTTTCATTCAAAGAAAAGAAAGCATTAAAATCATTGTCGCTAATATCTTCTTTCTTCATGAGGTAAGTTTTTATTGTATCCAAAGCTTCCTTTGCCTTTAGCTTCTCTCTTGCATGTTCCCGAAACAAAATTTCAGGATCAAAAACGGCATCTCATATTTGCAAAAGTGTAGCTTGTGGGATATTTGCTGCTCTACACTGTTTAACCTTTGTGTAATTCTTTGGGGAATCGATCTTATCTCTTACGTATATCCAAAATTAATGTTTCAATTAAATTCCTTTTATTTTGCTATAATACTTGTCTTCATGTTTCCATTCATCCATAACCCTTAAATACTACAGTACGTTATTCTGAAGCCTTTTAGCATTAATATACCTATATTTCAGCCGGGGATTTTAAATTTGTACGTTATTCTGAAATGTACGTTAATGTGAGGTACGTTGTGACGGGATTTTACTGTATATCCCTTTGAAAACATTATTATCTCGTATTTGAGAACATTTCAATTTTGTCCTGCTGTTTTAAGTTGGAAAATAATTGTCGTGTTCATGGATTGTCATTAACAATTGTTCATAATTTGCCTTGGAATGGCCAAGTAAACATTCTTCCCGTTATTGTATCAGAAATTTATTATTCGAACATATTTTAAAATTGTACACGAATATTATTGTGTACCGACGTATTTTGAGTGTATTTGGGCATCTGAAAAAATTAAAAATGAGAATAAAAAATTTGGCCTGACAATTTAACTATGGGAAAAATATTAAAGGACCAATTTTTTCGACAGCGAAATTTTGATAACAAAAAGTCATGCAAATAAAATTTTAAGTTAATAAATAATGGAATAAATATTTAATAGGGATTAACGTTTATAAGAATAAACAAATATTTTGAAAGAATATGTTTTGGTAATTGATAGCCAGTAAACATCGAAATTTAAAAAGAGCAAAAGTAATTGTGAGTTAAAGGACAACTCTACGCAAAAATTCGATTATAATTTTTTTACAGAATATCAATTTTTGATATAAATATAATACGATTCCGTTGAAATTTTTAATTTTGGTCCATAATTTCTATATGAAAAATGCTTTGAAAAAGGAAAAATAGCGCATTTGCATTCCCCTCGCGCCGGCCATTATTTTTCCGGAAGTGAAGTAGTGCGAGGTTGGCTGCTGGGGTCGATTTAATGTTTTAATGCTAATCCCAGTTGTTTGTAAGCTTCCACAGCGTGATTTTTTTAAGTAAAAAAAACTAGAAAGAGTTTCCAAATATTACTTTGATTATAATAACACAAATGTGAATCTCCTTTTTGAATGAAAATAAAATAAATAAATGAAATGCACCAATGTAAGTTCTAATGAAGGAGGGGATTAAAAAAGGTGATTCACATGTTATTGAAATATTATCAAACCACTTTTATTATATAATAATTATTTTGGTCATTTTAATTCATTTAATGTACTCTATGTAAATGAATATTTATTGAAATGTGTGTAGCTTTTAAAGCGAAAGTCATGAATGGATGATTTTAAAAAAATGAGACGTTACATGAATGACACTGAATGAATTTTGAAACCTTTTTTAGTTTGTTTATTAAAAAATCACACTATGGAAGCTTTCAAACAATTAATGCTAATTATTTCTCTAATTCACTGTGTTGACATGGATTTTACCACCATGCCCCAGCATTAAAACTTAGCTCTCTCTCTCTCTCTCTCTCTCTCTCTCTCTCTCTCTCTCTCTCTCTCTCTAACGTCTCCTGATATTTTCTCACTGAGTAGATATTTACGACCGATCTTCCTAAATTTGTAAATCGCATATTCGTCATGCCTCATTCTTATTTAGTATTTGGCTATAAGAATAGAGGTAGTGATAATAATTTATCATTTCTTCAATTTCTTAAGTAAGAATTAGGAAGAAATGGATAATTTTTGATCGAAGCGATAACTGGCTTCCGACCGCGAACTAGTCGACTCTGCTCCGCTCACTTTGAAAAGTTTTGTTTTGTTATTGATCCTGTCGTATTAATGTACGTAATAATAATTAAGCTCACTATCTATTTGCGCAAAGCTATGTAACTAAAGAGGTATCCGGATAAAACGCAACCGGACAAAATGCATCTACACGTTTTGAAGTGTTCAGATGGCCACATTCGATTGAAAATGATGAGAAACGCAAGAACATAGAGTTCGTTTTCATTTCTAAATACTACATCCGAGAAATTCAATTTTTCAAACAATAGACTAACTCAGAGCTTCTGCTTACTTCGTCAAGGGGAATTATTTTGTTCATTGAAGCCAACCAGAAACAGAGAGGGGGGGGGGGGACTGCCAATTGATTATGATTTGAAGCCACTTTTTTGGTTAAAATTCACAAATAGAAAAGGGGAGGGGGGACTAGTCATTGGCTATTGCTTTTAATGTTTGACTAAAACCCCATTAAAATTATATAGGTAATCTAGTTAAATAAGTAAGTGGTGCTAACAGTAGCAAATTTTTGTTTAATGTTTGAAGCTAATACATTTGTCATTTAAACTGGCTGCAATAGTTTATATTTAGTGATGATCGTAAATTAAAATATATCAGTGTAACAAAATACATTTGATAACCTGAAATTTAGTTCGATTTTCCATAAATTTTAGTTATGAATCAAATAAACAAAGAAAATTGCTTGAGAGAATTTTAATTAGTTTAAATAAAATTTTACAGTATTTGAAACCACAATGTTCTTGTGAAGGAAAGATTTTTCGAATGGCTGTCACAACGCAACGGGAAAGAACTTTTCTTTTATTTCTTCCCAGGTGCACCCAAATCTAATGGACAAATTAGTTTGTTGGTATATCGTAACCACGCAGATTTTTGAAAAGACGGAATTTTCGGTGATGCACTCCGAACCACTGGGCATATGCTGATCGATCTCGGCTTAATCACGACAGCATACGTTAGCACTTGTGATGTCGGCATATCTTCACATATTGTGCACTGATACCTAATTTAAAAATTAAAATCATGAAATTGTTCACATTTAAATAACATACATATTAATTATACTTAACAGTTTATTGCGGGTGATACATTTTCCGTCGATTCGGCGACACTGTATTCCTCGTCTAATAACGAGTGATCGCGGTTCTAAACTATATGGTTTCACGCCTAAACCATCCAAATCACCCACAAGGTTCTCCAAATCGTTGTCCAATTCATTATATAGATAGTTGTTAAAATAAGCTCCATATCTTCGTAAGTCTTAAAACTAATATCTGAATCGCTGCTTTCATGTCCAAACATTGTGAAAATTGTAGTGAACGCAGCAGTACTGAGTGAATGTAGATCTATAGTGAATGTTAAAGCTTCACTGCAAAGCTTGCTGAGAGCAATCCTCGCACTACGTCACGCCTCCACCCAAGATGGATGCCCCCGATTTCAAATTGCACTCGGAACTTTCGTTTTTCACACATTTAGAATTCGAATTTAAAAAAATTAAATATGCTATGATGTTATTAATTGGTTAGTCTTTCGATTTAAGTAAAGTTGTATGTGACCGTAGAGTTGTTCTTTAAATTTACTTACTTACTTTTCAAACCCGCTTATCCGTTGGGGTCGTGGAGGCAGCAGCCCTATGGAGGACCTCCAGCAATCACAATCTTCCACCATAAGGCATATGTCCTCCATGATAATACCCAAGTGACTGGAATCCAAATTCTCCATGTAGTCTAGGCCGGTCCCTTACCCACCAGCTTGATAAATAACTGCCTAGGAAGACTAGTTTGCAGCATCCATATCACGTGGCCATCAGCGCAACTGAGATCTTTCAATGCGAAGAAGTAGCGGCTCAACACTTAAAGACTCCCTTATTGTGCTGTTGTGCACTCTATATAGTAGGGTAACACCTAACACACCTCACAGAAATCTCATTTCAGCTGCTTGTATCCGGCAATTGCACTTTTTCAGTCATTAATGTAGAATTATAGTAAAAACCTTTTCTATGCTAACTTTATTAAACACTTGTATTAGTTTAATAATGCAATCAGTAGATGGCATCAGTTCATGTAATAATGAAAATTATATCTATTGTTCAAAACAATGTATTAGAAAGATTGTTGCATGCATAATTGAAATAAGTCTTCCTCTTTTTATGTTCGAACTTTTCTCTTCCAGTAAAGTTGTTGTTTTACTTATATTAAATCGTTGCAACTCATTATGTCTTACCTAATTTGTCTCTTGGAAAATCAAGCTAACACAGTTTCTAATAAAATACTGCCAACGTCCGTAGAAGTAAGTCTTTAGGAAAAAAAAACAAACTTTTCCAACATGATTATAGGCCCAGTAGGTCTAATTGCAGTAGGCCTATGTGCTTCCACACCAGACTTGAATGGAACCATATATGTGAATTATTCGGCGATCTTTTAATAGTGAACTGTGTATTTTATTCTCGAAACTGTGTGGAGGACGAATTACACGAACTCTTGAAGGATGAAACTGATGCTAAATCTTCATGGGAAGCTTTACAAAATGCTATGGAGCCCATTTCTATGGCTCGAGTCGCAGTACTTTGCCAGAATTTTATCAACCTCAAGATAAAGGAGGGCGAGTTGATGTCCATTTACCTTAGCAGAGTGAGCAACGCTGTCAAGGATCTCCATGATGCTGGGAGGAAAGTTGATGACGAATACGTCTTTCAAATGATCAGTGGACTTCCAACAGAGTATGATGGCGTCGTTTAACAACTGTACCAAACGGATTTCACCTGTGTAAAAGTTCGTGAAATGTTATTAATAGAATTTGATCGTCTGCGGCATCGTGATGAGGATGATATTGTACAAACTGAATCTTTCTCCTCGAAAAAATCATGAGGAGAAAATCATCCAAGAAGTCTGGAAAGAAATCATCAGAATCCTGTTTCAAAGGTCACAAGCCTGGACTTTCTACCAAGGATTACCCAGAGGATAATGGGTCTTCTTCGAAGGATGGTTGGTTGGTTTATTAGAAATTTTGGCGTCGACTACTAATGTCATTTTGCGCCCGTTACACAAGTTATATCTGTACGCAGCCCAGAACAAACACAAACATCCATGCCCACAGCAGGATTCGAACCCACAACCAGGCAGATTCGAGAACTAGAAAGCCTACGCCCTAGCCCTCTCGGCCACCTGGCCGGCTCTTCGAAGGAGAAGAAGCAACAGCAATTGAAGTCTGGCAGAAAAGGAGCATGTTTGCTTCAGCAATTCATGCAGAAGACAGTTCTGTAGAAAAGGCAGTGCAGATTGTTGTCCTAACTCAGCAGCTACACATCATATTTGTGTGAATAGAGATTGGTTTTCAACATATACTCCAGTTCATGATGGAACAGTAGACATGTGTAAGGGTTCATCAAAGATTATTGGAAAGGGGAATGTTCAATTCAAAACTTCTGCTGGATTTCCATTGACATTTAGAAATGTTTACCATGCTCCCAACATGCCTCGGAATCTTTTATCAGCCAGATTTGTCTTAGAAGCAGGTTATAAAATTAATTCCAAAGGAATCGATCTTCTTGTGTATGAAAAGAATGGCGAAATCGTCTTCAAAGCACCTTTAAAGAGCAATTATTTCGTCATTCAAGGCCATGTTGACATATCGAAAAAGGACAGTATTAGAAGTAATAAAGACCATACAAAGAAGAAGCCCGAAGCGAATCTAGCAGAACGTGGAACCTTGGCTTCCTGGCATGAACGCTTTGGAAATGCAAATGTTGACATGATTAACAAAATGGACAAAGATGAAGCTGTTCGAGGTTTGGGCCAACAGTAGGAGATTTTTCGACATAAGTGGATTGTCGCATTGCAAAATCAACAAGGCCAGCCTTCCGCATTGGAAAAGAGGAGATTGATCAGGCCCTTAGAACTAGTACACAGCAAGGGTGTGGGGCCCGGCGCCAACAATGTCTCAAGATGGAGTTTGTATTTCGTCTCGTTCGTAGATGATTTTAGCCGCCATGTGTCAATGTACATCATGGAAAAGAAGAGCGATGTGTTGAAATGGTTTCAGCAATATCGAATCTACAGCGAACGCCAACTTGGTTTAACGATCATCTGTGTTCGAACAGATAATGGTCTAGAGTTTTGCTCCAAACAATTTGAAGAGGAATTGGGAAAACCTGACATCAAACACGAACTAACTAACACGTATTCACCGAAGATGAACGGCACTGCCGAACGTCTCAACCGGACGCTTTTGGAAGGAGTTAGAACATTGTTGCAGGCTTCCAGAGTACCTCATCGTTATTGGGGAGAGTTGCTGAAAACAACTGCATACTCAAGAAACCGCACAGCAAGTAAGATAATTGAAGACAGCGTTCCAGAAGAGTTGTGGTCTGGATGGAAACCAACTGTAGTTCATTTGAAGCGGATTGGATGACTAGCTTTCTGTCATCTAGAAATACAGAAGCACAGCAAATTTGAGGGAAGAGCTCGCCTTGGCATTCTTCTTTGCTACGCTTTCCACAGAAGAGGTTACGGAATTTGGTTTCCAGATGACAACAGTGTCAAGGAATCGAAAACATGTCAAAATTGATGAGAGCAGACTTGGAATGAAGGTGCTTCGCAATGCAAAGAAGCAGTGTGTAGAAAATAATTGGAATCCGATTTCAGATTACAGAGATGAATCAGAAGCTTCTTTGGATACTGATGGCGATTTCAAGGAAGATGTCCAGAAAAAGGATCCCACTGAGACTGTTGTCAAGGAGAGGATGTCACCAACCCCATCCTTGTCAGCCTTGCCTCCAACAGTGAGGATCAGCGATTCTTCACATTCCAAGTCCAATCATAGTTCAAATAAAAAGCCAACTGATGAATAGGAAAGAATTTTTGTTGAAAGGAAGTCTGGTGCATCTGCTGTACGCCATGACTTTTATTATGTTTGTGGATCCAGCGACATGTTACGATCAAAACGAGAAGTTGAAAACTACTGCCGATCCAACAACAAGTTTTATGATCCACTGCAGCTTGACTTCAGTACAAAGAACTTGACTGGGACTGTCGCATTCGGTTGAGGTAGAAGAGTGATTGGCCCCGAGAATTCATCAAATAATGAACGAGCAGAAGCAAATTGTGTAGAAGTTAAAATACTGTCTTCTTACAAGAATGCTCTTGAATTTCCACAATCTTCTTTAAAACAACAGGAGTCTCTGAAGAAGTCCCAGAACCAGAAGCTGTGAAACTACTTGCATCTTGCTGGGTGTTTTGCCTTGAAATACTTCAGTGATCAGCCAAAGAAAATCGCAAAATATTGAGCGCGACTGGCGCCGCAAGGTTTCAGTCAACGACCAGGTTTTGCAAAAGTTCTGTTACACCTGCGAATGCGTCGATATCGAGGGATGGAAGCATCCACAGAGCAGGTACTGTTGAAGACGTGGGCGATACCATAAGGTAAACGTATATAGGTGGAATGAATGCGATTCGTATGCAAGGATATTGCGATGGAACGTAACAGAATCGAGATCTCTGCGCTCCTTCGCATGGGCCACAACATGTATGACATCACTAAACAGCTCAACGCCAGCCGGATGACTGTCTACAGAGTCGCAGAGAAACTGAGGGAAGGGAAGACCTCAAAGATCGTCCAAGTGCAGGCACACCTCGCGATATCAATAATGTGGGTGTCAGAAAAGTCTTCGAACGTGACCAGACTCTCAAAATGACACAGTTTGCAAAGAAAAAGGATATTTCTGTGGCCACGGTGTTCAGAGCCATCAAGGAAGAGGGTGAAAGATTTTCAGGCATGTGACAAGACCTCTGCTGACGGATGGCATGTGAGAAAAATGTCGGGAGCGCTGTCGTCACCTTCTCAACAACTCGAAGAGCCATGGCAATCGCACTGTCATCTTTTCTGATGAAAAAGCCTTCTCGGTCGACCCGGTCGACAACAAGCAAACGACCGCGTGGTCAGCTTCAGCCAGCATATCTGATGTCCGCTACGTGAGTACAACCAAGCACCTGGCTTCAGTGATGATGCTCAGCATCATGGTGTCGAATGGCATAAAAATGCCTCCAATCTGGTTGCCGACCGGTTACAGGCTTACCATGGCTGACTACAAGGACATCTTGACCAAGAATGTTCTGCCCTGGGTGAAAAAGGTGACGAGGAATGCGGACTAAGTCTTTTAACAGGACTGTGCCCCGGCCACAGTGCCAAGACCGTTCAAGAATGTTTGGGGTCAAACATGAACTTCTGATCGAAGGACTTTTGGCCTTCTCAGTCGCCCAACTTCAACCCTCTTGACTACAGCGGTGGATGCAAATTGAGAACAAGGCCTGCAAGATCTGTCACAGCAACGTCGACCAGCAGAAAGCATCTGTGAACCGCGTGTGGTCCGCTATGAAATCAAGACTACATCCATAATTTTTGTCGGGCCTATAGACCACGCCTAGAGCGTGTGCTTGCCGCCAATGGTGGTTACATCGATTAATATGCATTGTGTACACACCAATATCAATTCTGACAATAAAACAGTGTCTAACTGCATAATACACGCAGTTATGTTATTTTTGCGGGGATCCTCACATGTGTAACAGAAGTTTTGCACAACCCGGTATTTTTCATCGTATTAGTAGTCTTGAAGGGGTGGTAGTGTCACATACAGCTGGATGTCAAGTGTGTATATCTGTACAGCGACTTGGATGTTGATATCTATTTGCAGCCAGCCCCTGGATATATTCCGCAACAACCCTCTACTGTATGGAAACTGAAGAAAGCACTTTATAGTCTCCATCAGTCTGGTTCTCAATGGTACAGAGAACTGGATTCAGCTTTTAGAAAGTTAGGCTTCAAGAAACTACAAGCAACAAATTGTGTATCCTGTACTTGTATAGAAACCAAGCAGTTGTGATGGTATATGTTGACGATTGCGCAGTATTCGCAAAATCTCAATCTGATTTAGAGGCTGTACTCGATCGAATTGCTAGTGCCTAAGAAATCAAGAATCTTGGACGTTTGAGGAGTTTCCTATCTGTTGAGTTTATAGAAGATGAAGTTGGTGTATACTGGACACACCAACATCAGTACATTGAGAAACTCTTAAGTTCTAGCAAAAGGGGTTCCAGTCTACATCCCATTTAAAGCTGGAATGGAGTTTAGTCGGCGAGATTGTCCAACAGATGATGCCAGCACTAGTATGATGAATCAGGTACTTTATCGTTCGTTAGTAGGTTCCCTGATGTATTTGGCTCAACGGACAAGGCCAGACATTCGGCATTCAATTATACTATTCAGTGTTCTCCCCAGAAAATTTTATCAGGTGGATCGAGAGATAAAATAGCGGAGCAGACAACAATTAAAAACAAATATTTGTAATATTTCCAACAATTACCCAAGACTCGTTACAATAGAAGAGAATCGGGACAAAGATTTGAAAATGGGGAGCTTAGCTTTGTTTCCCAACTGATGCTTAATTACCACGGATCGCTGCAGTTCACATCTGACACAGCTTGCTACACGATCCGAGCATCCAATTCTTTATCCTGCCATCCATCACTCGTGAATGCAATTCCGAGATACTTGAACTTCTCCCCTGTCTCAATGGGGCTCCCCTAACATGGAGACCTCACTGAGCAGGCTGTCTTGAAAGGACCAAGTCTTAGCACCGATCTTCATCCCAGCCTCTTCACATTTGGCTGCAGACAGGTCTAGTGCACGTTGAAAGTTGGTGCGAGAAGACCGAAGGAGACAAGGCCGTCAGCAAAGGGCAACTTCTCCACTCAGCAGTCGACCATACAAACACACTCATCGCTCGGCTGCCCCTGTCTATTCAGTCCATAAAGATAATGAACAAGAGGGGCGACAGTACGCACCTTTGGTGGAGTCCAACACGCACGGTGAATGGTCTTGACTTAATGCCATTTATCCAGACAAACATCTCAGAGCTTTCGAACAGAGACGTGATAGCAACCACTAATTGCCCATCCACTCCATACTTTTGCAACACTTGTCAGAGCTTCTCCCGAGGTACTCTGTCATATGCTTTTTCAAAGTCCACAAAGCAAGCATAGACATTTTTTGCATGCAGTTTGGAGTCCACTAATTCCAGACTTCTCTTCTCCAGATACTTAGCGTACACTTTCCCAGGAATGCTAAGGAAAGAGATGCCTCAATAGTTGTTACAATCTCTCTGATCTCCCTTTTTGAAGATAGGGTTCACAGTTCCTGTTTGCCATTGCTCAGGAGCCTGGCCATATATCCAAGCAATTTGACACACACGAGTCAGCCACAGAATACCATCAGACTTCAGGCTTTTAACATTTCAGACTGGATTTCCTCCACACCTGCAGTTTTGCCAGTCTTCAGGAACTTAATTGCCTATCTGACTTCAGCTTTCGTGATACTACCGTGACTATTCTCCGCTCCAAGGTGCATCTCATGCGCCTCAGATATTGTTGTCACCGGATTAAGAAGAGATGCAAATGGTAGTTCTTACTGCGGAGGCGGCGCACGGTCTGCTAGAAATACCTTGTTTGCCGAACCACTGTCTGCCTCCAATTTCTCCCCGAACTTGTCCCAGACCTTGGCTTTATACAGCCTTTCAACTTGTCCTAGAAGGCGACTTATTTGCAAGATATAGCAAATAGGGAGTGCAAATGACTAAGTCATAGCTGACGTCATTTGCGCGATGAAAAGGCCGAGAACCTAACAAATGGGATAGCTGGTTCCAAACATTGGAACCACGCAATATACGTACTAGTAACGTTGAAATGGCCGGCCAGTAAAAATGACATCTCTTAAATTATTGTGTGAATGTGTGTAATTTATATTGTTATAAAGACATTTATACAGTTATATAATTTATAATTTAATATTAGAATGCTTTTTAATCAACTTTTAATCACTTAACAAAAGAATGTCATCATTTGCGGATCTTTCTTTCTTTCAGAAAACGATAGATGTGTAAATCGCTGTTTTGGCTCCTCCTTCAGCAGTGAGGTACTCAACAATTTCACATCTTTTAAGTGTTATAAATTCTGGGTGTATACAAAGCAATTTTATTCCATCTCTACGTTGGAACCAATGATAAATCCCGAAGTGAGAAGACTTGTTTGGAACCAATTCAAGTCACGTGACCGAAGAGCACCCAGGATTGACGTCACACTTGCACTCCATATACGCTTCCTTCTTTGCCTTGACAGCTTATTGGACGTCATTCCACCATGCGGTCCTTTTCTCACCGCCCTGCACCACACTCAGCCGCTTACGACCACAGCATAATGCAGCCAAAGTTATCACAACAGTTTTAAACAACTATTACTACTCTTAAACAGTACCACGATCACCTGGTAGTTCTTTGAAACTTGAAAGATATGTTATCTGCAAAGGTGTTCCTCACAGCTCTATCCTCCAATGCCTCCCATTTGATGCACCAAATCTGTCTGGACCTAGTATCTCGCTTGGTTGGAATGGATTCAGAGAACCGCAAAGTGCAGACAACAAGGTGATCAGTTGATAGTTCTGCCCTTCTCCTCACACGAGTATCCAACACTGATCGGAATAAGTCAGCTGATACGATTACAAAATCAATCAGTGACTTCTGGTCCATTGCATCCCTGTACCAGGTAAATTTATGGACATTCTGTGCTGGAAAAAGGTGTTCGTGATGGAAAGTCCCTTGTTACGACAGAGATCCAACAAACACCTCCCATTCACAGTTAAAACCGAGTCACCATTCCTCCCGATCATACCTTTCCACGTTTGGTCATCAGTCCCGAATGTGCATTGAAGTCTCCCACCAGCATGACAGAATCTGCACTCCCTCTCCTGCTAAGAGCAGCGTTAACTTCATCTAGAATGAGTGGGTACTCTGTGACTACATTCAGAGCATATGCAACGAATAGAGGGAGAGAGAGGGGCCATTTCCATATTTGAAGCTTCCGAAGACAGTCTTCCACCTAAGGAGGTCCAATCTGCGAGCCGGGGACTTGAGTCTCCCCACTGCTGTCTGGACAGCCATGCTAGGGTCGACACCCAAGTAGAAGAGGTTTCACCCTCCTTCCAAGTCCAAAGTTTCAGAACCTGGACGTATTATAGAGGTAATACCTATGATATCCAGTCGATATCGTTTGGCTTCCTCCACTAACTCCAATTCCTTCCCTGTCATGGAGAATACGTTCCAAGTGCCGATTGATAGCACCCGATTTCATTGTCGTTTTACCAGTTACTCCTCCTGGGTAAAGGCATGCGCTGCCCCTGATAGTTTCCCCAAGAACATAGTGAGTGCACTGGTGGGGCTTCTCAGAGACATTGCTCTGAAATAACAGCCGGGAGACTGTCTACTATTTTTCGAACGAGAGCCTCTGCCTAACTCCCAAATGCAGGAGACTTTATCCTGCGCCACACTTTATGAGGAAAGATTTCTCTCATTCGTCAATATCATCAGATATATGTTTGTTTGGATGCTCTTCGTTTCACTTCTCAATCATGACCTTTCTGGTAAGGGTGACCCTAAAATAGCAGTGCTACAACCAGTATAGCTCACAGAATCCCTGAAGCACCAAAACCCTTGACCCACAGTAAGGGTGCATCCACTCAGGGTGGATTTCAGATTCAATTTTTTCAGAAATGCTAATTTTTATTTTCTACCCATATAAACTTAAAATTATGAAATGAAATTTTATTCTATACCTATTATTTCGCAATTTAAAAACATAGAATTTTTTTTTTTAAACATATTCAGAAAAAGAAGGGGGGGGGGGGTCATCTTGAAATTCCACAAGACAGCAAGAGGAACTGTAGTTGATAAGCAGTTGAAAATGCTAAAAAATTTTATTGCTTAATTAATTAAAAACTATGAACTCCAATTTAATTAGAAAAAATAAAAATAAATAATAAAAACAATTGAATAAAGATCACCCGATGTGGAGAAATACAAAGTTGATGTGGACAAAACACCGATTGTTTTTATCATTTATTTTTATTTATTCTAATTAAATTGGAGTTTATATTTTTAAATTAATTATCATTATTACAACTCCTACTCTTATATAATTTTATTGCTTGTTGTTAATTTTTTATATTAATTACGAGGGTTGTTCAAGAACTTTCTTTTTCTTTGTTTACTATGTATAGGTATAATTCATCCCATTTATTTATTTATTTATTTATTTATTTATTACACTTTTATTTGTCACTTTGTCTTCCTTATTTATTTAATTTAATTCAATCCTTAATGTTACCCATTTGAAATGTACTGGCCGCCCCCCCCCCCAGCATGAATCATCGACTGTTTCCTATTTATGTCAGCCAATCAGATTCGGTTGGCCTCCATACCATATATTATGTAGTTATTTGTATCATTCACCATATCGCTATGTTAAAGGCTGCTAGCCCCCCTTTCCCTTATACCCTGAAGAAGATGGGATTAAATGCTGAAACTAGTCGAATAGTTTTCGACAAATGTTGTACTGTAAGGCCTCTCTTTATTTCGTTTATAAGTACAGTACAGAGAACAAGAACCTCAGACTTTATTTATTAACAGATTTTCTAAATTCCTTTTGCATCTGATACTGTGACCTGCCCGGTCAGTTAGTTTGATTGAATTGTTGGTCTGTGGGGCTCCTGTTTGGGTTTTTTTTTTTTTTTTGTTTTTTTTTTTGCAATTGATTAAAGTTCAATAATTTATTTTGTTATTTGTATAAATGCCTGTGTTATTTTGAAGCTCTTGTGTTTGGCTTGTTCGTTTTATTTTTAATGAGGGGGTTGTTGGTTAATTGCATGCGAATTCTATTTCTTTTGGTAATTTATTTCGCGATTACGGGGGTTAATTTGGACTGCGTTAGAATTTTGGATTCGCAGCGATTTGATTTCGGGTAGGGGATATTTTTCTTGTTTGATGATCAAATTATAATTTTGCATTTACGTTTAAACATTATTTCGCGATAATTAAATATACATGTTGTTGATCTTAACTTTTTATCCGATACTAACAATGAACGTCGATAGCGTCGCATAATTGTTGATGCGATTTCTGGGAAAAGATGATTAGCTTCTGAAACGCGACTGTTGGAAGAGCACAAAACCTTTTTGTTTTGTTGTGTGGCATGTGATAGGCAGTGAAGCTTGCCTGTGTAAGGAGGAGAATGTTCGTTTTTTGCCTGAATGAGAAGTGACTTGAGTTACGGTGGAAAAAAGCCATGTTTTGGAATGCCTCCACATTGCCATTGAGGAAGTAAGCAGACTTTCTGTGTAATGCCGTGGTGTTAATACTGCATTTATGGTCTTTTCCTTTTAATGCATTTTATTTTGTTTTTTTTCCGGAGAAAATTTCTCATTTGAACAGTGTAGCATATTGCTCTATTTGCTGTGTTGTCCAGTTCTTTAAGCGACTAAGTTGAGAAATCAAGCCTGTCGAACCAGTGATTCATTATTATGAAGGCGGTCAATCATATCAGGAAATTGGATATCATTATTGATGAGACCAATCATGTTCCATGATGGGCCAACGCCCTAAAATCCCGTTGTCTAAAGAACTCTCTATGAAGTTATGCTTTTAATGCCCTGTGTCATGTTGGAAAATGTGAAGCTGAGCTTTGGGCTCTGGTTCCCAGGATTCGGTGCCTGATGTATTAGGCACAGGGGATGCTATTGTTTCTTTAGTGGGGTAAGCTGCATGTTTTGAAGCACTTACCAATTAAGGTCTCCAAAGTAAATGGGCCTGAATAATGCATAATAAACTGTTACTAGGGTAATTGCTGTGGCAGTCGGTCTTTGTATGGGTGGGGGAAATGGTACCCCAGAGTGGAGGTTATAGTGTCCCTCCTCCGAAACATAAAGGTGCACGCAGCACATTCTTGCGTTGTGGAGACTGCCCCGATTTTAGCAAGCACTGTTGGAAAAGGAGTCTTGGGACTCTGTTGTCTTGTGTGTTACATGTGTAGCAGGTGAAACCGTAACAGATCATGGGAACAGAGTTGGAAGCGCATGTCATGCCAGCTCTGTAGCGGATATACACAGCCTCACCAAAGCTGATGTTATTCCTTGCTTGTTTTCGTTATTACAATAGTTTAGTGGTTTAGTGTTATACTGAAGTATAGTTCTTTTTTTTAGTATCCATTTAAGGGGCCCCCAAAATTTATATTGTTGTTTTTAACAGTTCGAGATTATTAGAGAATAAAGAGTATTTCCTCTAACTCCTTGTATCAAGTAATTCGACTCCTTGAGTAGCGCATTCACAAAATCTTGGACCCCTCTCACACACAGGTAGATGACAGCCTACATTACATCCGTGGAGCCCCGCTGAGGGTGGAACAATAACATTTGTCCTCTCTGAGGATTCAGTTTTCGACATAACCCCCATCCCTTTTCACGGGTGAACCCATTGGAGAGGAATTCCAGGGCTGTTGTCGACACCAGGATTGAATGGCGGCTTTGAACCCTCTTCTGAAGCATGTTAACGCCCGCCCGCACACGATCGCCACACACAAAAGGCGTTGCAGCACCTAAAGTTCAAAGATGAAAAACTGCAGTTCAAGGATGAAAGACTTTGCACCTTGCGACTTTCACCATTTCCCAAAGAAGAAAGAGCACCTTAAGGGACATGAGTTGCATTCTGATGGCGAGGTGAAAGATGCCATTCAATCCTCGTGTTGACAACCTGGAATTCCTCTCCGACGGGTTTACCAGACTAGTCATGCGTTGGTGCAATACGTGGAAAGGGATGGGAACTATGTCGAAAAGTGAATAGTGCATTACATAGAGGACAAATGTAACTATCAGATGCAAAAAGAATTTTGAAAATCGGATAACAAATAAAGTTACGGACCAGGAGGCAAAAGTTCTTAAACAACCCTCGTAAAATAAATATAAAAATGTGTCCTATAAAACATTAAGGAAGTTTTTCCCTACGAATTTTTCTGATTTCAGGTGCCAATCTAAGAATTTTATTAATTACATTACTAACATGTATTTAAAATACTGGCATATTACAGGATATTATATAGTATATACAATATACAATGTGGGGTCCGGATGTTCAGACATATAAAACAATTCCCAAATTCTAATAAATTGTTACCCGTTCAACCCACACATTTCTCCAATTCTAATCATTAGTCGCGGCAACTCTACAATCGGGTAGCCGCTCCGTCAGTGTGGCTCCCACTTGGCGAGTCACTAGCGAAGGGTACGTTACTTTACATTAAAATTTTTAACTCCTTTGAGGGCTCCAGATCGAATGCTTGAATATTAAAGGTATTTATCTGCTTTTGCTTCTTAATATTTTAGTATATCCCCCAATACCATTTGTTTATTAGTGATTCGCAATTTTCCCACTAATTCCCACTCTCGTTAAATTCCCAAATACCAAGCTAATTTAAATATTCTCCTCAAGCTTCATTTATTGAGACAGACTATAATCATTTAAAAGAAAGGGTTTATTTAACACATGAATTCTTTAAATTAAGAAATAAAAGAAATTGTAGTTGGACTGTTGACCCATGGCAAGAGAAAAGGTGTGAGAAAATAGGGATTATCATTCTCTCAGGAGGGGGTGATCTCAGCTGACAGGGCGTCCTATCTGTTGAGGCGAAGGTGGCCTGGAGGTCGTCCTCGTTGTTCGGACCGTCGGGGATCGCATTTTTTGTTCTTAACTCATCTCCTTCAACTCCACGGGTAGCTCCATAATAATAAATTTATAATAAAAATTTTATTGAAAATTCACTAAACTGATTTCTAAGAATAAAACGGTAGGCAAGATTTTGAGTTTTTCATTTATGATAGGTCAGTATAGCTTTCTGGATTGATGTTTACTTTTAACTTTCTGTTAAAACTATTTTCAGCAGAGTCTCCTATCAATCTTCAGTCGTTTTCTTCAATCCCAGTTCCGAATCTCGTCTCTTATCTCTATCTTTCTGTCTCTCCTCTTCCTCCTTTGATCTCTCTTCTCTCATTTTTTGTCAAAAACAAAAATGTTGATTGGAAAACTGAACCCTTACTGGTGGTTGGACAAAACTCGGTTTTTCCATTGCCTGACGTTATTTTCTCTTCTGTGAAACCTCGTCAAACTTCAGACAAGAATAAGGGAGGGCTCATTGGAATTTGCCATCGCTCACCTTCCCGATTCTGATTCTCTCCAGGTATCGAAATGACACCAGTTTTCTGTCCCAAAATTCAATCTCTAGTTTTCTACTTAAATTTATAAATTTTTGGGAATTAATTTCCATGAAGAATTTCTTGTAAGTTGGAGAAACGCCAAGAGGAGCAGAAGGAAGTGATTGAACAATTCAGTTGATGTCCGGCGAATTAGCAGGCCAAGTGAGCACTTGAAAGTCAGTAGAGTGTTCTGCATTGTGGCAGGGTGCATTGTCCTGCTGGAACACACCATCACATTGGGGGAATATCGTGAGCATGTACAGGTGCACCTGGTCCGTTACGATTGACAGATAGCCTCAGGCATTCAAATTGCCCTCTAGACAAATCAGCGGACCTAACTGCTCCCACCAGAAGGTCCCCCACACATGCACACTACCCCACAATAGCCTCCTGCAGTCTCTTTTCATGGCATTCATGATGCACTCGCCATTGCCCGTCAATCTTATGGAGCAAAAACCTTGACTCGTCGTAGAAGGTGACCTTAGCCCACTCGTCTGTGGTCCAATGACTGTGCTCACGTGCAAAGTCTAGGCATCGTTGACGATGAACCCTGATCAACATGAGTGCAGCAACTATGCGTCGATTGTTCAGGCCCATCCGTAGCAGGGTGCATTCAACGGTATTGTTGGATACAGGTCTGTTGGCACCACTGTTGAACCTGGTGGTCAGTTGATGGACTGTGGCTCTCCTGTCGCCTTCTACAAGTCGTCGTAGGCACCGCTCACCCCGTTGGTCGATGGCTCGTGACCCTTTACAGTGATGGCGTTGGGATGCGATTTCTGTCCCTGGGGTCCACTCTTTGTACACCTTCACTATAGCGGACCGTGAAATGTTCACAAATCGTGTCGTTTCGAAGATGGTGCCAAATTTGCTGCGATAGCATATTATCATCCTTTTTTGGATGTCCGTTAAATTCAGACGTTTACCCATCTTGAGGCTCGTGCACCTGCCGTTTGATGCACCAACTTTAAAGCTTTCTCAGCCTGTTATGCAAATTCTGCAATGTGTAATCGTTGTTGGGGCGAACCATGCACGTACCTTGAAGGAGTGCTGGTCATAATTCATTGATATGACTGTATATTCAAAGGGTTAACACTAAGATATTAAGGTTTCATCCAAAACTTTTAAAATGGACTAACATCGTCTTCTTTTGTACAATACAAATTCAGAATAGAGTTCAAGGAAAGAAAAAATTATGAGACAAATTAATAATAATCATATCACTCCTTAAGATCCACAAAAGAAGTCAATAAACTCTATTAATATAAAATAGAAACAAGAAATGTTTTTTTTTAAATAAAAGGTACAAAGAACAGGTTACATAAAATTTCTTAATTGAATAGCCTATAACTCTTTTAAAATAATATCCATTTTCAAATATTATATCCCAAATTCACACAAGTTAAATAAATAACCAGTACAAAATTTAGACCATAAAACTCCTAGGAAAAAGATAAAACTTTAATATAAATGTTGACCTTATTCCTTTAAATTAAATATTCATGGTAGTCACCATATTTCACAAGAGGGAAAATATTTACATGCACAATTTAAGTTTCTAATAAAATAATTCTAATCAATAACAGGAAACTCAAAAGATCTCCTAAAATCAAGAGTTCAAACCAAGTGACACAAATACGTTTATAAAACAGGATAGTTCATAAGGGTAGTAATTCAGCTCACTGAGGATTGAAGTGGAAGTATTATTCTCTTACATTGAACTAGCGAAGGAAGTTAAAAAAAAAAATGAGTTCATATCAGAGTTCTTGGACACATCGCTGTGGAATTACCGTAATTTTCTGCAGCAACGTTGTGGCGTTTCTGTTAATAAAAGCGAAAATTTTGGTATGTGCGGCCTTTCAGCCGCCGTGGCGTAACTGTCGGAGATTTTCCAAGTTAAAAAAAAAAAAAAAATTCTTCTACCCACAATTTTAGGCCTAAATCATATAGTTCCTCACAACGATATCAAATGAGTAGTGGCAATATATTCCTTGATTTATATTTATTGGTGAATTTATCGAGGAATTCACATCCTATTAATTAAAAATTCACTCCGATAGCGATTGAGCGTGAGCGTTCATCAACAGTGGCAGATTGAACCACCGGGGAAAAAACCCGGTGGGCCGGACGGATGCCTTTACTTTCGTGTGATTGAGGGCTACTTTCCCTGAATTTTCCCGGTACCTGCCCGGTACGATTTAGACTGCCAGTCCACCCATGTTCATCGATCAATGTGAGCACTGCATCTAAAAACTTCCGGCCTTTAACTAACTGCCCTTATCTTTCTCACTATTCACGTTCTCATCGTTCACTACATGACCAACATTATCAACTTTCAAATCTGATCACGTTTAAGCACGCCTGATCACTTTCACCACTTTCGCTTTGCAATAATGGCCGACAGTGAAAGCGTATCCCAACTCGAAGTATGTTCAGAATGAGTTTATAGTTTTGTAATGAATTTGAAGGCACAAAACACGTTAGGATACATGTTTTTTATAGGATAAATCTTCCCTTTTAGGTGACGGCACTCGCTAAAGTCACTCGCTAAGCTACACAACGACCAGCTCCCGCTGCCCACTTATGATTGGCGTATATAGTGAAAACGGGAAACGAAATTGGTCTTTGAGGAGAACATGCTGCCTGTTGACATACTTCTTTTCTGTTTTTTAATTAAAATTTCTTATAGCTGGATACACTGTAGGGGCGAAGGAGCTGAAGATAAAAGCGAAGATTGTTTTATATTTTTTATTTTTAAAAATTTTTTTCTCTTAGGAATTGAATTTTCTTTAAGTGTAGTTTTTCTTGTACATAGATATTTGCGTTTTAGCACTCTTATTTTTTTTCATAAAAGAATAAATGCATTGAAATCTAATAAAACCCCAACGGATTATAATATCTGACAATAAATAATTACGCTTAAAACAGAAAGCTTGAAAGCATAACAGGGTTCTGTGGCAGTTAACTCTTATTTACTGATCGGGCTTTTATCTCGACACTCGGGGCTGACTATCAAAAAATTTCACGAGCGAGCGCGGGGCTAAATGGTCACGAGAGCGCTCGAGAGGTTTTAGAAGCACCAGTATTTTTATAAGCAAGAACACGGAGTATATCTCCACCATGATCAAGAGTATTTTTCAAATTCCCCAAAGCGACGTGAAGCTTTTAAACTAACAGCCAAGATTGAAAAGGCCAAAGAGCAATCGTGCAGCAATCGGTCGCCATGGCGTACTGTCTGAGATTTTGCATTTTTGTTAAATTTTTGCTTCTGCAGCCTATCAGTCGCCGCGGCGTTACTGCCGAAAATTACGGTAAATTTGGTAAAATATTAGAAAAGAATAGGTGGATTTCATGATGAAGTAAAATTTACAAACTGTTCACATTCCTCAATTGTGAAAAATTGGAAGAAATTCCACTGAATATCACTTAAGTAATCAGGTGAAATAGTCCTTGTCATAGTTGATAGTTGCTGTCCAGTAAAATAAATCGTGCGGATTAGGAGCAAACATCCATTTCGAAATGGATCAGAGATATTTTGTTGATAACGAGCGAGTCATTGCTCCTCGCTCCATCGTAAATGATCCGATGGCCCAAAGTGAATTTTTTTTTTTTCGCCGCTCATCTGTCGTTACACGGAGCGACTGTCAGATGGAAGGCGTGATGTCATCACATGAAAATAGAACAAGCAAATCCCACTTCTCCCTTCTCTTCACCAATCTGAATCATCAACCAATCTTATTTGTAACTCCTTAATTCATAATCAGATAATATATTTAGAAACTACTAGATGTATAAAGAAATTAGACTGATGTAAAACATTAAAAATAATCTTCTCAATGACAATTGTAAATTAAACAAGAAGTAAAAAACACGGGGATCCATTATGTTCATTGTTTTAGGGAAACCTCGACAACTTAAAAGAATTAAATGATACTCTCATTAAAAGATTTGTTAAAGATTTGTTACAAATTTCTATTTAACACCTATAAATTAAAAAAGGTCGAGAAAGAAAAGAAAATACTTAAAATTCTACAGAAAGCGATGAAAACCCACAATTAATTATAACATTCTAACTTCTTTACATTAAAGCATTGTTTTACCTACAACTACATATATTAGCTTAATGAAGCGGGCTTTCAATGAAGTGCAGCCTTAAAACTTCTCAGAAAACTTCCTGTCTCCTACCTCTATTTTTTAAAATAACCTTTCGTCCTAGCGCCTCCTTTCTTCATTGGTTCTTCTACTAAGGTTACAAGTTTTCTCCCTCCCTTTTTGGTTCGCTCTCGCAAAGAGAACTATCTTCCTTAAGGAACTCCCTTCATCAAGTTCTAGGGGTGATTCATTAGCTATCAAAGGTGCCATTCGATAACAGGGTGCCTTCCCATTTGAATTTTTTCATTAAGTATTATTTCATATTATTATCAATCCCAGCACGATAATAAGTATACCACATATAAAAACTATTGTTGAAATATTATTAAAATCACGAATAATTTTTTCATCTATCTCACGTTTTAAATGTTCGGCTTTTTGTTTGAGTGTTCTTAATGAAACACTGCTTTCTTCAAGATGATTCGAACCTTTGAGGGCAGGTAAAGTTTCTAAAATTGTTTTGTTTTGCACATTTATAGTAATCAGAACAGTTTTAAATTCAGTAAATTTGACTATTTCCTTAACATTAGATTCAATTAGCATATTATGTTTTGAGGTTAGGGAATTTAAAATGGTATGTCCCTGAACATTTAAAACATATTCTCCTACTCCTACACACGCTTTTGATAATTCAAACATTCCGGTTTCATTAAGATCAATCGTATAACTATCTCCTACTCCTCATACTCATTGCACCAAACATGCGATAGTAATTTTTGTAGGTTCTCTCACACAATATAACTACTGTCCTACGATGTTACTTTTTTCAAAAATATCAGAAGGGTTTTTAACAATTCTTTGTTCACATAAGGCATAGATGTTTAGGTGACTACCTAGAAATAAGGCTAATTCTATGCCTTCGGGCAAACATTTCTTGATAGCCAATAAAGCATGTAGGAACTCATTTTCTGACAAAAGATATGATGATATACGATTCTGACTCAGTAAATTAATCACTTCTTTAAATTTAATGAATTCGAAACGAAATTTCATTAGCATAAGTTCTAAATAGTTTACAGTGATAGTAACAGATTCTAAGTCTTGGGTATGATTATTTATTTACCAACCAAGTCTCTACTCGTTTCACGAGCACCACTTCATGAATGGTGTTATTCAAAACTGTCGCCTGCTCCTCTATTAAATGCACAATTTCCTTTTCAGTTTCTCCTAAGGCATTAATTTTTTTGACCAATTGTATTAGTTGTCGATCAGTTGAAATACCAAAAAGGGCATGCATTATTTCTCCTCCCACATCAAATAAAGAACGTCTATGCTTAGGTATAGATAACAACTCAGCAATTCAATTGGTTTCATCCTGTAAATAAGAAATTTTTTGTTCTAAAAATCGTAATTGTTGACAGACAGCTAAATTAGTGGTTAATAAATTCGCATATCTAGCTCTAATAGGGTAAATGCCCTCGGCTAATTGCTCAATACCTTTTAAAAAAAGTGTAAATTGAAGATCAAAGATAATTTTTCAATTGTTCGCAGACACTACAAAAGCTCCCTGTCAAGCAAAGAAAACGCCCTTCTTTAAGGTTATATCTGCCTCTACCTTTTTCTCTCCACAATCTAACATTGTTATCCCTACAAATAAACATACAATCTTTGCCATTGAAAAGTGGGTTGTTTACTATACACAAAAAGTTTTGTTGGAACTCCGATAAGGGGAATCAAAAAGAGAGAATCATTCCATTTAAATAAATTCAGTCTTTACAAGCCACGAATAATGTTATATTACATTCATCTGCATTAGCAAGGAAAATGCAACATCTGCAAGAAAGCAAAATCAGCAGTATTAAAATCAAAACGGAAAGTAAAGCAGTGAAAACACATTCATAATGCCTGATCTTCATATGAGAAGTTGAAGATTACAAAGACATCAAAATATTAACAACAATGAATCAATTCACGGATATTGGCCCATAAATAGGCAAAAAACAGATTGAGAATAGGAAAAACAAAACAAAACAGAATGGCGATCTATTGATAACATAAGTAGAATAAAAGGAGAACCACTTTTCCTTCTCCTCTCTCTTAACCTCCTATCACCGGAAAACGAGTTGCTGCAGCAACATCAGTATAATAATCCTACAGTAGCAATGGGGGAAAATTCTTCTTACTCTCGTTTCCTTTCAAAATCCTTTTACCGTTCCGCCTAATCCTCCTGTAAATTACCCAAAACAACACCTAGGTTTTTGTTATAATTTTCATAAAATTTCCCGAAACTTGCGCTCCCACAAAACTAATGGCCCTTTTGTTTTGAATGGCTCCTAAAACAAAGATCAAGAAACAATACCATACATACTTTTCATGTTATTATCTCCCATCTACAGAACTATTCCCTATTTCTTCCTTCCCTCTTTACTCCTCCACTTCCCAGTTCCTCTTTTCTCGTGCCATGTCTGCCACATTCCCATTACCTTCCTCCTCTGGTAAGCCTAGATTCTTTACTCCTATCACAGGCAAGGGCAGGGGGAATGAACACCGTAGTGATCTGAAGATCTTCTACCTCCTGCTTAACAGCCTCATCTCCCTTGCCTCTCCGGATGGATATCGTCTGCCCCCCTCCCCCCAAGAGAGGTACCGAAAACCGTATACGATCCCTCAAGTTTCAAATTGGCTCTGTTCATCATTCCATCCATAATCTGCTCCCTCTGACACCACATCAGGGCCTGTACTGCAGTACGACCACTCCTTGGGACAGAATCACCTGTTGGAGGAGAGCGAACGTCAAAGTTTGAGGCTGCCTTTCCCGACGGTGGGTCAAAAACTGTCCGAGCCCACAGCCTCGTCCCCGTCCATTTCCTCCTGTAGCCATCCCAACCTCTTCAAAATATACTTTCTCTAACTTCTACACAATACTACTCATTTTCACACCATTAATCACAAAACAAACGTGAGAAATCACAAGGAATAGGTAGGGATTACCTGCGTTCTCTGGCTATTCCAACCTAAAAACACTTTTATTTACTTTTAAGATTCTGAAAGTTTATAATCCACATAACACATTTCCAAAAAAATTAATCATGTCAAAACCGACTTCTGAATTTCCAAAAATCAATGGCTTCGATTTTGTCACGCTCTTAGCTTCGGTTTTTCAGCTCAAGCGGATGCTGCGTCACAAATATGTCTCTCTAGAGCGCCTCTTTTCATGTCCCATAGAGAAGAATTGAAATACGCAGCATGGTTCCCTCACAAATTATCTATCAAAATTCCTAATATCTGTTCAGTTTTCAGCTGTAATAACTACAGTGACGATCCCAATTTATCTTTTCATTCATTTCTGAAATCAGAAAAGACAAAAAAACAACGGATAAAGTTTTCCGGCATACCGATTGGGTTTTGAGCAACCACAGCACTATTTGCTCAACTCACTTTGAAATAAAGAGGAAATCCTGAAATTCATAAATCGCTAGGATTTAAGAGGAAATCCTATTTAAATCTGGAAGCAGTTCCAAGCAAATTCAAAACCTAGTATTTCTAGAGTTATATCAGAAAATCTCCCCTGGCAAGCCACTAAAAAAGGTCAACGAATGGAAGTAAATACTTGAATATTTTAAAATAAAAATTAGATTGATAGGATAGCGACAGATAAAGTTTTCGTTATTTAGTATTCTCTTAATAAATTGTAAATAATTTTAGTTGGTGAAACAACCTACTGAACAGGTTGCCGAATAGCCTTTCAAACAGCTTCCCGAACGGCCTCCCTCCTTTCGTTTTCTGGGATGAGGGCTACGATCTGCTCATAAGAGAGGCAACACACGTTTTCTGAAACAGTGGGCATGACAACACATTACCCGCATTTGCACCTAAAAGCATAAAAAATAACAGCAATATAGGGCATGTCAGTATCTACTAAAATATTCTAATTAGTTAATTTGTAAAGAACTTATCAATCCGTGGCATGAATTTCGTCATGTAAACGTTGACCAACTTCATGGTTTTCAGCTTCGTCTTCATGATCGCTAATTTCTTGATAATCGCGCTTTACAGGTTCAAATTCATAGGGTTTAATTTCTTGATTATCATAAAAATGGTTAATATTGTTTCCAAAGTTTAGCTGGCTATCGGAATCTGAATGATCTGTGGAGTTGTCACCGCAGCTATAATCTGCCATCACCTGCAAAAACGTGGAGGGCCAGAACATGTATAATAAATGTTCATATTTGTGACGTCGCAAAGCAAAACCTTTCGATCCAACATGGCTATCCCTTGGAATTACAGAATTCGCATATAAACCTGGTTTTTGCATAATTTTAATTTGTTTTCAGAATTTTTAATATATTTATAGTTAACTCAGGGCATCTAATATTTAGAAAAAAAAATTGTTTTGGGGTGGGAATTGTCCCTTAAAAAAACTGTGGAATCATCATTGCTTACCTATCAAAAATTGCACACTCTCACTGTTCAAATTGAAGCATGTCTAAATTAAAGACCATTATACCCACTGTGCATTAATCGAATTTGATGTATTGACACCTGGACATTCCCTGAATGGAGAACCTCTGTTAACAATTCTGTCCTCGGACTACTCAGATTATGATCATTTCATCTCTAAAACGATGGCAATTGCTTCAAAGGGAACTACAAAATTTTTGAAATCTTTGGAAAATGGATTATTTCCAACACTTGCAACAAAGAACTAAGTGGTAAAAAAGAACCGAACTTGTCAGCTGGAGATTGGTCCTAATGAAGGATCATTTCAAGTTGGGAGTTAGTCATTGGCCATTTGCTCGGATCACTGATGTCCATCCTGGCCCAGAAACAGTCTAATGCTCGGTTCACATTGAGCCGGCGAGGCGGCAAAGCGGCACCCGTTGACGCTTGTGCACTACGCCCAAGGCCAACTAGAAATAGGTCAAGTCAAGTGCCATGGCCGGCAAAAAAGCCAGGCGGCAAAGTTGAAATTTGTTCAACTTTTGCCGGTTGCCGCTCTCAGTGAGGTTAGGCTCATCCAATCACGTTTGACTACTGGAGCACGTGATCAAAAGAATGATGGCGGATCACAATTTTATAGTGAAATAGAATAAAGAGAATGAACTTTATTTTGTAAATGTGAAATTATAAATTGCTATTGTCCTTCAGCTTTTTACATCATTAAATAGATACGTTTGGTTAAATTTTAATTAGATAATTCATTTGGAAATTAGCAAGTTTTAGGACAGAAACGTGATCACGAATTTGGTTTTCGATAGCTTCGATTGAAAATATTGCCGATCGATGTTGGCGACAATCAAATTTAAAAATAATCTTGAAGACTTTTTATAAATACGAGAAAATATGCACACTGAACAAATATAAATAAAACTAGAGTTTATTTGTATATTCTGTTTTGTTATTTTTTAATTATGCTTTCTCAGCGACATCTAACACAGTTGAACTTCTTTATAACGAACTCGGATATAAAAAAAAATAAATGACACAATTCGGAATTCTCAACTGTGCCAATTGGCCTTTTAACAGTGATATAACAAATTCCGAATTGTCTCAGATATAGCAAATTTCGGATATTACAAATTTTTATGAACTTGAACTTCGTCCAAAGTTTTACTGCAATAACTTAAGATCGAAACGACGCCGTCATTATATAATTTCTCTTCCCTTGCCGCTTATCTCGTGCCAGTCCAGTGGGAACAACTCGTGCAGGCGGCAGAGGAGGCAGGAGGGGGGAGGCAGAAAAAGCCGCCTTTCCGGTCCAATGTCAACGGGGCATAAGAGTAGTCACTTTAAAAACCCCAAAGGGTGACTCTGTCAAGCAACCTGTCCACAAACTATGCAAATTTTGGTTAGAATAATTTATGCTGAATGTCTGAGCCATCGTAAAATTCAGTGTTGCTCATGTTCACATGAGTTATCACATTTCTCAACTCTCTCTCTTTACATTATTTATTCTCACTAGCATTTTGTTCAGCCCATTTGTTGAATCGCCAATCTTGTTTTATTTCATGTTTTGTTGTTTAATCATCACTGGTTTCCTTTACCTCTCTCTGTGCTATAAAAACGTTTGTTTTGTTTCCATGGATTTTGTTGTTACTAAGTTTTTTGATAATAAAATTTTTTGTACAAGGGCGAGTCAAATGAAAGTGAGCCAATCGATCCCGCGCAAAAATGGTTCGGTCCATTATCTGCGAAGCATGTGCATAGCACACAGGCATCTCTCAATTATGAAAGTGACATATAGGTATGAGGATAAAAGTAGTTTAATGCTCTCATACACTGGGTTGAACACGGTTGCATGACATAACGGATGTTCCAAAATAAGAACAGCTTTCCGACAGTTTTCTGACAGCTGAAGCTGTTTCCCAACACGAAATTAGTTGCCGTATGGCTGCCATTGTATTTCATTGGCCACTGTGAAGCATTGGAACAAACGGTTCAAAGAAGGACGTGAAAGTTGCAAAGACAATCCAAGACCGGGCCAAAGCCACCGTGGAATCAACCCAAACACAATTTGATAACCTAGAGAGACTATCAATCGTTTCCGATATTGTGCAGGGATCTCCCCAGGCCCTTTTTAACGGGCGCGCCGCCCGGCTGAAGAATACACGAAAAACTGCACAACACTGCATAATATTTTATTTTTTGTTTTTAATTTTTGTCCGCCCGGTTACTTTACCTTACCGCCCACCTGATAAAATTTTCTGGGGAGAACACTGGATCGGCTGTGATGCAATCAAAAACAAACGACCTGGAAAATTTATGAATGTCCGTCCCCACATCGCTAGTGTGGTTAAGGAAAAACTGGAAAGATTCAAGTATGAAACACTGCAGCATCCACCATACAGCCTCAACCTCGCGCCTTGCGATTTCCACATTTTTGGGCAATTGAAAAAACAGCTCAAGGGAACCAGTTTCGTGTCAGACGATGACGTGAAAGAGTCAGTTACAGACATTTTGAAGCAGCAACCCAAGGATTATTATGAAAAGGGAACGTGCGACTCATTAGTCAGTGGGACAAATGTCTAAATGTCCACAGAGACTACTTTTAAATAAAGTACTCAGTTTGTACTAACTTCTAGGGGAGATAGTATGGGTGATTCTAAGGAAAAAAGTTCATAAGAACACTGGTCCGAATTTGAACGATAACTGAGATATGAACAGAAATAAAAATGCCGCCACCAAGATCAACAAGTTAATAACTCGGGTTCTGTGAAGCCTACATTAATGAAATTTGGAGGAATAACAGGGTACATAAAACTGTGCATACCGTTAAAATTTGATTGAATTCCAACAAGAGGTTTCAGAGTTACTCATTAATGGGAGGAGATAGATGTCATTGCGTCATTGATCGATTTCCAGGACGCAGGCCTAGGAACCCGTTGGGTAAAGCTGTGGTGACGGCCATCCACTTATTGTTTTGTATAAGTGCCGGTTTGAACGCTCTGTACCTGAACCGGGCTTACAGTGGTTTCGGTGCCCCTCCCCCTGTTGTTGAATAAAAGGAGCACACAACGCTATCTGCACTGAGCTGTGGAATATTTGATGCCCGTGTTGAGGAGGGTGGCCCAGCTGGAGTCCGTCACACAGCCGTATTGTCGTTGCTTCCTGGGACAGGACTACAAGTCACATAACGAACTGCGAAGAGGATTCCTCCCTTGTCTTGGGGTACGAAGTTAAGCTACCAGAGCCACATACCTCGTACATGGATGGGAATTACTAGCCCACATGTATTTATGTGTAATAATTTGTAATTTGGTAATGCTTAGTTTAAGGGGCCCCTTTAGTCTAACTTTTGTATGTCCAAGTTATTTATTTATTTATTTATTTATTTATTTATTTATTTAATCAGATTACAAATACGCCCAGCTGGGACCAGTATGGACTGATCGACGAGTTAAGTCCCAGCGGGCACGACAATATAACAAAATACAAGTACAAATTAGTTGGTAGAAATATATGAATATCTGTAGACCGTGGATAAACGTTAACCAACAACTAAATTAGTAAAATGACTACAAAGATCACGTGACACATAACAATCGCAAACTGTAATGAAGTTATCTGTAATTTTTTACAATACAATAAATTTACAATATTTTATTAAATAAATAATAATAATGGGCTAGAAGAAGTTACAAAAATTGATAATAGTGTCCAACGAGGCCAGTATGAAAAAAACCGACGAGTTAGGCCAAGTGGGCACAAAGTAAGTAATAAATTAACAAAGTGGTTATTAAGGGCGTTTATAGTTGTTCACTGCACTGGGTAACGGTTACGTGCATGGCATATGAGTACGTAGAGTAATAAAGTGTCCTTTTTTTGAACATTAATGCTTGTGGATATGTGTGGATTATTTTAAAAGTTATAGGTTTAATTGCAGAGCTAATCCAGTAGGCTTGTGATGAGGTCCCGAACCATCGACAATCACCCCGAGTGAAATTTTCAGGTAGCCTTTAATTGTAAGACTAGTTATTGGGCAAGGAGTGATTAGCCCCATTTGGACGTCTCCACGTGGGCACTGGGGTGGTTTGTGTCACATTCTGGTCACCTCTGTCATTGCTTACAGTTATACACACTTTTTCAGAATCACCCTGTATTTATAAAACGACTTACAAGCTTTGAGTAAGTCGTCAGTTTCACTCGCCATAAATATAAATGCTCTATGTGGCCTCCACTTATTGCATGGACAGCATTAACATGATAGCTAAATTTTTCCCAAATGCATCTGAGAATATCTTCTGACACAAAATTTACTGTATCTATGATTCAGTTTCTGAGCTCATCTAAATCAGTGTGAAAATCATAAACAAGTTCTTTTATGTATCCCTATTAAGGAAAAGTCACATTGTCAGATGTCTGGAGAATCTTGGAGGCCAAGAGTGTAACAACAAATTTTGGGGTCCTATCTGTCCAATCCGATGTTGAAGCAATGATACATTTAAAAACACACATGTTGTTTAGTCTAACTTTGTTATTATGCCAATGTGGCGGTGGTCCATACTGCAGAAAAAGGAAATCTTCAGTCTTCTGTCATTTGTGGAACAGGAAATCTTGCAGCACTTCCAAGATAGGAATTTTCCATACCAGTGTTTCTCTCGTAAAGCAAAGGCCATAAATCTTATGAACGAAAACAGCAGATAAAAGATTAATTCTTGACAAATCTTGCTCATGCTCTACAATTTGATGTGGATTCTGAAAAGTCCCCATATGCGAACACTGTGACGGAAAGCATTACCGCTTGTATGAAGCACTGCTTTATTACTAAAAATCAAGTGCAGCAAAAAGGTGTTACTTCATCTCATGTGTGTTACTCCATCATGTCATCTCATGGTGTTACAACATCTCATGTTAAGAGATTTTCGCCAAAATTTATCTGACTCCCCAGCAAACATTATCTGACAAAAACACAGTGGATTCGAGTTCATGGCTTTAAATTATCCAGTCCTTGTTTAATCATTTTCTAACAGTAAAATTAATATTCAAACCCTTCAGAACAATAATTAACCAGTCACTTATATTTTCATTCTTAAATTATTAATTCACATGTTAAAGCTATTGTCGGCAATTCACAGCTCAGTTGAAGCTCACTCTACCCCAAGATATTATGTCATAGTACGCTCTATTGCTATTGGTCAGCAATTCATTAATGGCAGATGCTGAAGAAATAAGGAGAAACAATAATTCATTAAAATGAGATCAGTATAATATTTACACATTTCATTAATAAATACATAAGCTTCATTAAATATAAACCTGTGAAACCTCCCTGTAGGACCATCTCCCTAATAAGACCCAATCCACAGTAGGACTGTTTTTTTTTCCAGATATATTTTCGTATTCACCTAATACAAAAAGAACCTCCTTAAAAAGACCACCTCCATAACAGGGCCAAAGAACATGTTTTTCTGGAACCAGGGGACAATGAACCTCTTTACAGGGGCAACACCAGCTAATCACAAAACATGATGAGTAACCAGCAGATCAGAAAAGAAGTGATAAAACTTGCACATACTTACTTTTCAAACCTGCTTTCCTTTAGGGTCGTGGGAGTAGCAGCCCTACGGAGGATTTCCAGCGCTTGCATTCGAACCCAGATTCTCCATGCAGTCTAGTCACCTGGTTCTAGGCAGACCTCTTGGTCTCTTACCCAATGGCTTTGAAAATAGAAACTGCCTAGGAAGACCAGTTTGCAGCATCCTTATCATGTGGCCGTACCAAAGCAACTGAGATCTCTCAATGCAGAGAGGTTAACGGCTCAACACCTAAAGACACCTTATTGAACTGCTGTGCACTCTATCTAGTAGGGTAACACCTACCACTCGTCTCAGGTATCTCATTTTGGGTGCTTGCACCCACGATCGCACTCTTTCGATCATTATCCCAAGACTCATTAGTCAAAACTTGCACATTTATGTCTAAAAATATCATATGCTTCTAATCTGACATTGCAATTGAGAAGCTGAAATCCAACAGCCTGGTTCATTTTGGTAAAGTCTATAACAGTGCTGGATGAAGTAAATGGATCAAACATGAATGAGAGAATATCAAGGAAGACACAATTTAAAATAACTGCCTTATTGTAAATTCAGATACTGAGGCTTCTACTGAAGATTATGGTTCAGTCTGATGTGTAGATAACTTTGCAAGTACATTAGGAATCAAGCAAATAACTGTTGAGGATCTTGAGTGTTTTGGTGCAAGTGATCCTCATTCCAATGTGTAGAAAATAAGAACATGTAAGTGACCGAGGATGAAAAGTTATCTGAAAAAATTGTTAAAAATTCAGAAGCAGATGATGCAATTAAAACTCTAAAAAGTTATTTTAATAAGATGCAGCAGAGCACCATGCTATGAAATATCTTTGGATGGCACAGAAGACATCATCATAGCAAAGTGCTTGAACAACTAGAAGCACCCACAACTTCAGAATCCTATTTCTATGAACAACTTAATTTAAAAAAACAACAACATATTTTTATTACATTTTATATATATTCTGTAATAAAATAATGTACTATAAAAACGTAAAATAAATTTAAAATAATGCATTGCATTTAATTGAGTAAGATTAATTATTCAAAATTCTATATACAAACTTTTAGGGGAAGTAGTATGGGTGATTCTAAACAAAAAAGTTTATATGAACATGGGTCCGAATTTGAACGATAACAGATATGAACAGAAATGAAAATGCTACACCCAAGATCAACAATTTAATAACTCAGGTTCTCTAATGCCTAGAATAATGAAATTTGGGGGAATAATAGAGCACATAAAACTGTACACTGTTAGAACTTGATTGACTTCCAATGAGCAGTTTCCACGTTACGCAGTCAAGATCGTAACACGTGCTGGGTATGTGAGCACTGGTTACAATGTTGACTACTAACATGGAAACTACTCATTAGAATTCGATCAAATTTTAACGGTATACACAGTTTTATGTACCCTATAATTCCCTCAACTTTCATTATCCTAGGCATTAGAGAACCTGAGTTATTAACTTGTTGACCTTGGTGGTAGGATTTTTATTTCTGTTGATATCTCAGTTATTGTTCAAATTCATACCCATGTTCATATGAACTTTTTTGCTTAGAATCACCCATACTACCTCCCCTAAAAGTTTATATATTGAATTTTGAATCACCCTGTATAAAAATAATGAAGATAGTTATATAAATAATAAAATTATTATTTAAGATACTATGGGATGGTAAAAATATCTTTTCTAATTCAAGTTTTCTTCTCTTGAAAAATTCATCCCCACAGAGAATTTCGGTCTAATTGCTGCAATAAGAGAGTACGGCGTCAAACGCAAGAAAATTAAAACGAGTTCCTTTTTCATTGAAAGAATTAAAGTAGAAAAGAAAGGAAGTAGTTTGATCCTTTTTAGACTCCAAAAATATGCACCCTAAATTGAATTGTGGTCTTTAAATGGTTATTTTTAAATTTGAGAGTCAAATTTGCAGCTGCAGCCTCAAGTGAATTCAGCCAATATTCAAAAATATACGGTAGTTTCAAATGTTTATATACAATTGCATGAATAATATCCACTTATAAACCAAAGCAGCATGAACAAGACTTTAAACTACTGGATTACTGGTCCAAGGATTATAATGCAAGAATAAATAAAGGTAAAACAAAAGCTTTATCTTCAAAAATAATAAAGCAACTGAATCCCTAAAATTTTTAGGGTTAACACTTTACTTCAGATTTACCTTAAAACAAAAATCTGACGTAATTAATAAGACTTACATCGGAAAAGTTACATAATGAAACAACTTTGCTCTATCTGACATATAGGGTGTATCTGAACAGTCTGTACAAACTTACAGCACGAGTTCCTTGTGTGGGGTCTCTTGCTGTTTCTCCTTGGTTAGCCTCTGTTGACGTGTCCCCTCCGGCGCTGTTCTGTGCTGCTCTACTCGGAATATCCAACGCCTGGGTACCTGCGTCGTTCTCTTTATGGAGCCCGGAATCCATATGTCTCATGAATATAGGGTCACAAACGCTTCCTTCTGGAGAGACAACCATCGATGGACAGGCCGTGGAGGACCAATACCGTGGCCAGCACGTTTGCCGGATATCAATCCCTTAGACTATTTTTTTTATGGGGCCACTTGAAAACCTTGTTTATTCCACCCCCGTACCAGATGTTGATGCTCTTTGCCACGGACAATTGCGATGTCATCCGTAACACACCCAGTATTTTCCAACGGTTTCGCCAGTCAATGCAACGACGTGTGCAGGCCTGTGTGGAATCTAACGGAGGTCATTTCAAGCATGCACTTGAGTACGTCTGGACTATTCTGTTACTGTATCAGCCGGAAATAGATCTAGTTTGTAACGCTGAACGGATTTGATGTGACAATTGCGCCAGCTACTGTAGGACAACGTCGCACAGTTGTATCTCCAGAAGGAAGCGTTTGTGACCCTATGTTCATGGGACATATTGCTTCTCTGGCTACAAGGAAGTCATGCTGTAAGTTTGTACAGACCGTTCAGATACACCCTGTATACAGAACTATGCCTAATCATATCAACAATTCTACCCTCACATAACTATAACATCGTATTCTGGGCTAGCACTAGTAAAGTCAATCTACAAAGTTAAAAGTTTGATTCCTACTGAAGATTCCATACTCAGAAAGTTAGATTCAATCTGAAGAATAACTATAATAAACAATAGAATATACACTAACCAGAGATATTTTTTTTAAACATTTCAACAAATAATACAAGTGTCTTACCAGTCAATGGGAAAGTCTGGTTTTCTAAACCAACAGGAAAATTAGTGTTCTCAGGGACAGAATGTGTATAATCATCCAATGGAGGGTATTCTTGAGGAATATCACCAGGTGGGTTCCGAGGAACTAATATTGCAGGCAAAGCTAAAAAAGAATGGCAAAAAATGAGATGGCTGAAAATATTTGAGTAATTTTCTAGAATATGTATAGAATTCTAACCATTTAGAGTGAGACAAAAATTCAAGAAATTATTTATTATCCTTCAGAGGTTTTTTATTTTGCAGTGGCTACGTACAGTGCAAGCTTGTACGCCTTCCGTTCAATACAAAGGAAGTGGCAAGCGGAACCGCTATCTACCAACAGAATCAGATGCAAAACTAACTCGAATATCGAAACAAGCAAAATGGCAGATTCCCATCGCATAGTGGAGAAATGGAACGATTTAAACAATTTTATCTTAGCTTCGAGCAAATAATATGGGATAGAATGAATACTGTTAACGGCGCCGATCATCTGCAAGTCAAGAAAAGCTACATTTCCTTCAAATTTACTAGATCTGTATATCGGTCACAATGCGTAGATGCCCCTCCCCCCTCAAGCATTCTCTTCACCTGTTAAATGAAGTTAGCTCTGATCGCTTGGCTGTTTTCATTTTGACTCTATTGCAATTTATTTCATGTAATAAATGAAGGAGGTTCTTCTGTTTCTGATTTAATTTTAGTGAAAATTATTCAGGGTCCCTATCAATGTTTTGAGCTGCAGATAACATCCTTGATTTTTTTATTTTAAATAATGGATTTATAATTATTCTAACTATTCATGTAGTTAAAAGGTAATAGATTCGTTATTATTATAAAAATTCTTATTTTTATTATAAATATTCATTTATTAAATAATAGTTTTTTTACAAGTCGTTTTATAGTTAAAATTAAGAATGTTACGATTTCTTCAAATAAAATTTAAAATATTAAAAAATTTAATTTTTTTTATAATTCTTATTTAGTTTGATACTTCTAAATATAAATGCCAAATAAATTATTATAGTAAAAATAAAAATAAAATAAGTTATTACAAAATCTACTTAATATTCATTGGACGTGTTCGGATTTCCAACAGATGAATTTTAGGATGCTGTTCTTTGTTCTTGTCATAAAAAAGAGCTGCTTATAAACATTTAACAATGGTTAATTCAAAGAAACTTATTAAATTTCTATAACTGGGGATGAGAGAAGATAACTCTCGAAAACATTCCGTTAATTATACTTAAGTGTGTTTTATAAATTTTAAATTTCTTTAACTACGCCATAAAAGTGACTATCATCTTATTACTGAAGCTGTCTTTAGACATTAAAATGGTTGGACGACCAGCTATTCTATTAATTTCTTTGTTTTCACGAGTGGACATCCTGCATTTGATTTATTGTGGACATCCCAATATTAATACGCAAAAGAACAAAGTATTGCATCCTAAAATTTATCTGTTGGAAATCCAAAGACGTCCAGTGAATATTAAGTGGGTTTTTTATAATTTAGTTTTATTTTTACTATAATAATTTATCTGGCATTTATATTTAGAAGTATCAAACGAAATAATAATTATATAAAATTAGCATTTTTAATTTTTTTAAAATTTAATATGAAGAAATTGTAAAATTCTTAATTTTAACTGTGAATGGATATAAATTAAGAGAAGGACGAGACACAAGAACCCTGGAATACAATCAATAATAGTTATAAAATAAAAATACAAATTAAATAAAAAATAAGATATAATAAACAAAAATAACTAATCAAAATCAAAATAAAAAGCTGACGTTTCGGATAGAGACTATCCTTTATCAAAGCAAAAAA
>JAHWFO010072220.1:2416339-2430541 GCA_023313115.1 Rhysida immarginata
AAGCTGACGTTTCGGATAGAGACTATCCTTTATCAAAGCAAAAAAGGATAATTCTCTAAAAGCAAATAGAATATTAGAGAATTATCCTGAAGTTATGAAGTTATGAAGTTAACTTCAGGATAATTCTCTAATATTCTATTTGCTTTTAGAGAATTATCCTTTTTTGCTTTGATAAAGGATAGTCTCTATCCGAAACGTCAGCTTTTTATTTTGATTTTGATTAATTATTTTTGTTTATTATATCTTATTTTTTATTTAATTTGTATTTTTAATTTATAACTATTATTAATTTTAACTGTAAAATACATGTAAAAACAACTATCATTCAATAAATGAATATTTATACCAAAAATAAGAATTTTTTATAATAATAATGAATCTATTACCTTTTGACCAAATGAATAATTATAATAATAATAAATCCATTACTTAGAATAAAAAAATTAAAAAATCAAGGATATTAATCTGGAGCTCAAAACACTGCTGGAGGCCCCGAGTAATTTTCACTAAAATTACATCAGAAACAGATGAATCTCCTTCATCTATTCTTGAGTACATGAACTAAATTGCAGTAGAGTCAAAATTTAGATAGCGAAGCGATCAGAGCTAACTCGAGTTACAGGAGAAGAGAATGCTTGAGCGGAGAGAGGAAATATACTATATATATTATAGTAAATTTGAAGGAAATGTAGCTTTTCTTGATTTGCAGATTAACAATATTCATTCTATCCCATATTAGCTGCTCAAAGCTAAGATAAAATTGTTTAAAACATTGCATTTTTTCACTATGCGATGGGAATCTGCCATGTTGCTTGTTTCGAAATTTGAGATAGTTTGGAATCTGAATCTGTTGGTAGATGGCAGTACATGTTGTCACTTCCTTTGTATTGAACGGAAGGCGTACAGGGTTGCAATGTACATAACTACTGCCTTTTTATTTTAAAGCTATATTTATTTTATTCACTCACACCACAGTGAGTTGTGAAAGGTCCACTCAATAATTTGCCTTCCAAAAAATGGATGAATTAAAAAAAAAAAAGTTTACTTTAACTCAAAATGCTTGAAATGACATTGCTTTTTACATACAACAACACAAAATAGTTGGAAATAAATTCAAACAAAAATTAATTACAATAATACAGGGTGCGGCAGGTATTTGAGAACATGTGAGTATGACGTAATAGTCAATACGTCATACTATTTAACAATTCCGAAACGAGGCAGATAAACATGTTGGATCTAAAGATAACCTAGCAAATGAAGCGACATGCTGTCATAGTCTCCTCGGCTGCAGGACACTTCGACTCCGAGATTGCTGCATTCCTGAAAGTCGCCCGTTCATTCGCGTTCAAAGTGCGGGGATGTGTTCGCAAATGTTGTGAAGCCCTGATTACTGCTGTAGCACGTGGTAAGCTGCATGTTTTTAAACGGGACTCTGCTCCAAGTCATAAGGCCCATAGCACCTAAGCATGGACGACCACGAACCTTCACGACCACATCCATTTCAACAGATTCTACCTGATAGAAAAGCAAGACTCATCATTCTTTGATAGTCTGCAGTTCGCATTCTTCTGATAGAAAGGCAAGACTGGCTTTGCCATTCCATCCAAACGCATCCCAGATAATTACCCCTTCCCTCATTGCTGTTTGGTGAATTTTTCTTCCTTCCTGAGAACGTACCAGTAATAAGTCAGTCCATTAGGAACATTGAGATTAAACATTTTTCCATCACTCCTAAAAACTTTCTTCCATTTGTTAGTCCATGACATCCCTTCCCATGCCCAGAATAGCCTTTGTGCTTTGTGTTGATTTATGACTTTAGGAGCACACTCACTTTCTTATAGCCAATTTGCCCAGACCTTTTCAGAATTCTTGATAAAGTTGACTTGACACATTTACATTCGGTCTTGCATCAAGTGATCCTAAAACTTGCTGTATTGTCCCTAATATAACATAACAGCTTCTTCGCTTGCTGTTAACTTCTGAGGTCTTCTTTTTCGTTGATTCTGTCCATATTTTCAATTTAAATTTGTCACCTTCTACAGTCACCTTCTCTTATGTTTCTATTTCTAATGTAATGTAAACGAGATAAAATTATGGCAGTTTTCCATAACGTCCGCCAAGAACATCATCGTGATACGTTGTGCACTTCTGTAAAAGATCTTTCAACCCAGATGACCTGCCAAGGATTTTACTATCCTGTCCTTTGGTGAAATGAATTGATCGTTACATATTAATATTTTACTAATTTATTGTTATTAAAATCTTGGCATGGTATTCAAATATCTATATATATAAAAGAAGGATGTTTGTTTGTTTGTTTGTTTGTTTGTAATTAATACAAATCTACAGTTTTATTCCGATCTTGATGAAATTTTGGATACTTGACCTTCAAAGCATGAGGAAGGTCACTGTCTACCTCAGATATTGAAAAAAAAAAATAATTATTGATAGAAAATCGATATTCATGGTTATGGCAAGGCATATTAATGAGAAATATCTCATGACCAAAATTGCAAGGCAAAGATTGTGCAATATAGATAAGTTTCACTTTATAACAATGCATAGAATTCCTATTATTCAAGGCTTTTCTTAGGAAAGAGAGTTGTTAGTACTTAACAATTACTTGACAATCTTTAAAAATGATCAGTAACTGGAGATAATGGAAAGTTAGCAAACTAATAAGAAAGACGACAGAGGAGGAGTTAGCAGACTAATGAGATAATGGAAAGACGACAGAGGAAGCACTCCTTTAGCTCCTTGCTGTATTGAGCAAATGGTAAGCAAGTAAATAGAAGAATCGGCGAACAGAAGTGATGAATGGCCAAGTTTTGCTTCAACACATCGAGAGAAGAGTGGGAATTGCAACAACATCAAGTGTACATCTAAAGTAAGATTACGTGAGTAAAAAATTATTTAGCCTAACAGTGGCATCCTTGGAGAGGTCCATCCAATGTGACCACGGAAAAAAAAAATTTTCGAATTTTTATTAAGAATTTTTACTGTATTAATTCTAAGAGTTTTTATGTGTTTATTTATAAGATATTGCAAAATTTAATCCAAAACAAAAGTCAGAGCCATGCCAGGGTTATCACCTAGCTTATTTGGTAGCACATCAGATCCAAACATTTCATAAAAATACATTTTGACTATGTTCTGTATTTTGGAAATTGAGATGCTGATCATGTGATGATTGAACGTTCGTTTCCAAGAATTATTAATAATGAGCATAAAATGATGGTGCAGTGAGAGAACATTAAGAAGGCAGCGTCTATTGATGATGCACAGGAGGCAAGCAAGTGTCCCTTGAGCTCCGTATCAACCGTCCAGACGACTGGCAAAAAATTGTGTCTGGAAAGGAAAGAGAAAGAACGAGTATTGGTCAGAGAAACACTGCAACTAAAACAGAAAAGGCTATACGGGCATTTGAAACATCTGAACAACGGGAGTTTCGAATAGAGCAAGAGGATATAAGAGCTTCTACGTCAAGGGCAAGAAAAACTTGAGTCTAAAGTATCTGGTGATGCTCTGCAGTGGTGAGGCAAGTCAAAAAGAGTTTAGATAAAGTCCCGGTATATCACCTAGAATTCTGTTTTTCGTATTTTTCGTATAATGGATAGTTCCTTTGCTCTGTATTGTAATGATTGAGTTATTATTTAACCAATTGGGAGTTTTTTAATTTAATTTTTTGAAATTGTTCTATTTACCTACAAGTGTAATTATCCCGGGCAAAACCGGGTACCTCTGCTAGTCTTCTATATATATAAAGAAGGATGTTTGTTTGTTTGTTTCTTATACAAATCTACAGTTTTATTCCGATGTTGATGAAATTTTTCATACTTGACCTTCAAAGCATGAGGAAGGTCACTGTCTACCTCAGATTTCGAAAAAATAATTGTAAGGTTGGAAGGCTGTAACAACAATGGCAACGATCTTGCCTAAGCTTTGTTGTTGCAGCTTTTCCCGAAATTTAGTTGCCAACAAAGACGTTGTGTGAGAACCTTTGTAAAAAATAGAGAGATCGCTCTTGGCAACGAGTGTTGTACAGAAAAGCTCGCTTGTAGTTGCGTTCGCTCGTCTTTATACTTGAATTCCACTAATGCTGATTGGTAGCAGGAGCTTCTATCGGTTCAAGTGACCCCTTTGTCGAAGTGTTATTCTTCCATTTTAATTAAGTGATCTTAGTTTGCGTTGGGATGCTATCCGGCAATTTGCTCGAATTTGTGAGGCTAAGCTGGGTGCATGAGTCCGGATCTGATATAGCTTATCAAGCGTTATCCATGCTGACAATTAGGGGGGGGGGGGCGTAACAATTCCAAGAGGCAATTAGGGTTAATGTAACAATTCCAAGAGGCAATTAGAGGGTGTATCGTTGTGGTTGTGTGGCGTCCAAGCGTCAGTTAGTATTACGTAAGGGGTTACTGCACTCTCCCCTTGTCCCCCAGCCTGTGGTGTGCCAGTTTAAAGGGCCACTGGGGTTTGGAACCTTGTAAAGGAGAGCGCGACGCCTTCCTGAGAACCCTCTATTCGTCTTGAGGTACAGCAGCGGGGTGAAAGCAGTGACAAGTGCCTGTCTCAGTAATTGGGTTTCTAAGATTAAGTGTTGTATTTGCTGGTCAAATATTTCCACTCATGCACCAGCTGAGGCAGAATTAGCATATGAGAGGACGCAAAAAGGCTTTAATTATGTTATTTACGGTAGTATTTAAACCGGTAATTATTATTTGGTCTATTAAGTAATGAGTTATTATTATCTTAGCTACTAAGTATGGGGCCCCCAATGATTGTTACATATTTTATTTGTATTTAATGCTACATTTGAATAAAATGTTTATTATTGTTCTAACGCACGTCTGCTCCTTGCCCAAGTTATACCTCCCCGCACAAGTCTAAACAATCCGCTCCTGCCGCACGTGGATGTGAATTTTCATTGTGGGTACCTTTTGCTCTTATATTATTCAAAATGAAACTTCAGATTGTAATCCTTGCAATAATTGATTAATCTTGGTTATAGGTTTTTTGTTTTAAAAATATGGCCTTTCAAAATTGGGATATTCTTTTCTAATCACAGTGTAATTCACATTAATAAATTTACCTGGTGTTTCTATGCGCTGATAATGGTAAGGATTTACACAGACTTCATCTCTTTTCAGATTAAATGCATATTCACAATTCTCAATGGCACAGAGCTCATGATAAGACTGGAGATCAGGCCAACGCCAGAGTCTACAATATATTACATGTGGAAGTCCCTTCCGATGTGAAACCTGAAGACGTCCATCTAATGACCTAAAAAGAGATAAAAATTAACAAACAATGAATAAAGACTTAAAATAAACCCAGACCAACTAAAATTATACTGATCTAAGATTTTTTTAGCTTAGCGTTTTACGTGAAATTTTGTGGTTTGGTTCTCAATCTTTATACAGTACGGACACGTCTATATTATTTGAGATGTCAACACTAAACGGAGCTGATCGATGTCAGCCAAGAAACTCTATTCTGGACAGATAAAATCGTAGTTCTTGTCAACCAAGTTCGATCAGATTAACCAAGTTCAGTTGATTTATCTCTTTTAGACTGAATAGCTTCTACATTTAATACTGGATCTTCAACATATCTTTTATTAAACGAGGGGGGTGGCTCGAACGCAGCTCTATCTAACGTGGTCGCAAAACCGTGGCTCCCGACGACCGCGTTCGACCGGGTCCATACAGTAATTATTTTTTGATTATTGAAGGTTATTAAAACTTTATTAAAAACACCACAAGCGTTCAATGTGCTTTGACATAACCCTCTGCTGGTTTCATCAATATCATTGATTACTAATATCCCCTCAGGTCCAAAAAAACAAACACAAAAAAAACCCCCACGTATATTAAAGCACAAGGTGATAACGTCTAGGTCTTGTCACAATCAAGACTAGCAAGTTTTGGATAGGAGTCCTGCTGAGGACATGGATGTTTCTTTTGTATCTTTACTAACTGCTAGATTAAATTTCAAATAGATCTAATGATTATTTAACATCCTCAACATTGAAAAGGTAAAATGAGAAATAGAAAAGATAGAAGATCATATTTAAAAGTGTGCAACAAGTCCAAAAACGAATGACAACTACCGACTTATTTACCCATTTAAGTTAATTAATAATACTGCCTTTTCAAAGCCAGTTTAATATTTATTCAGCAAAAGATAATTCAAAATATACATTATCTAAAATGCCAAAGTGGATTAATATATTTTTGAATTTCAACTGAAATATAATGTGTACAAGGACCCAATAAAGAATAAAATAAAATTGGAGGAGAAAATTGAGGACTATATGATATTTTGTTTAATATCAATCGTGTCCAGTGCATCCTGTATATTTAGAATTGCATCAGCATTGAATGTTGACTTGAATACGAGGGAAAATCAAAAAGTAACTAATTAATTAAAAAATATGAACTCCAATTTAATTAGAATAAATAAAAACAAATAAATAATAAAAACACTTGAATAAAGGTCACCGGTTGTAGAGAAATACAAAGTTGATGTGGACGAAACACTGATGAAACAAAGGTCTTGTGGAGCTTATGTAGACAAAATACAGATGAAAAGAAGGTCTGGTGGAGGAATATTACACAAAAACACAGGAAGGACCACAGAGAAGAAGATCTATGATGAACTTCCGATGATAAGATTGGAAAAAATTACAAAAAATGTTTTCGGGATTTTTATCCCATCTTCAGTTTGTAAAATTTTTTGAAAGAAATTTCTGTTAAAAACATTATTATTAACAATGTTGTCCTACTCTTATATAATCAAAAAGTAACATTATGTATTTTTTTTAATGAAAACATTGGTAGTAGGTGGTGGGAAAAGTGGATATACTTTTTGAACTTGTCGCCTTACCCTATCGTTTAAAAGGACCGTTAAGGTGCTAACACCTAATGGAGGCATGCAATCGCAATCGGCAGGATGGCGTTGTTCGATCACATAGTCCATGCTGGAAGAGCAAAGAGCTGTAATTAGTTTTCGTCCTCCCAAGGAAATCCAAAGTGAAATGCATAAGTGTATGGCAACGACTGCACGGCCAATGCAAATGTGTGGGCATGGTGCAAAAGGTTTACAGAAATGAAGTGCACCGGTGGCTGTACTCACAGGAAACGGACTTCTGTGCAATGGGCATTAAAAAACTTGTACTACGATTGGAAAATGCCTTAATCGCAATGGCTCATATGTAGAGAAATAACCAGCACTGATGTATATTTTGATTTTTCATGTCTGCTCCAGCACTTTCTTAAAAAAATAAATAACATTACTTTTTGATTTTCCCTCATACATTTGGACAACATCAAAACTTGCCAAATTTCATATTTCCTTTCTAAACTGGAGCTCCCGATTTCCACCCAATACCTTGTGTGAAATTATTGTCCAAGGCAATGTAATTGAGATTTGGGGGAGGCCATGGCCTGGTGGGTTTTCACTGAACACAACTTCTGTGAAGTTAAGCTACATCAGGCACGGTTCGTCACTGGATGGGCGACCATCCATGATAGCCAATCTTCGTGCCCCCCCCCCCCCCACACACACCTGCACTTGACAGCATACACACCTGAACTTGACAATTTCCTATGTGGAAGATCATTCAAAACCAGGACGATGCGAGAACAGCCTTCAACAAGTTCGTCACCTCCAGAAGTTCAGAATTCTACGCCACCGGAATAAATATGCTCGTGTGTCGTTGGCAAAAGTGTGTAGACTCTGCTGGATGTTACTTCGATTAATAACGTGTTGTTTGAAACTAGTTATTGCATTTTAAAATTGTCGCTACACATCCTTTAATAATTGTTGGCCATTAATTTTGCACCAACCTAACATATAATCGCCATTGTTATTGAGGCATTTGTCATAATTATAAACAAGTTTTTCAATGCGGATGTTATACACTGGCAAAGACTGGGCCCATGAAGTTACTGCTTCTTTAAGCACTTCATCACGATAGAAGTGTACTCCTCAGAGAAACTCCTTCACTTTAGGGAAAAAGGTGAAAATCACTATACTTCTGGACAAGTTAACCATGGAATGAATGAACAAGTACATGCAGCAAGAAATCATGTACAGTGCGTCTCTTAATTTAGTGGACACCTGTGAATATTAAGAAAAGCGATAAAAATGTTTTGCAAGATGTTTTTTCTTTTCATTTACTCTTACTTTGGAACAAATACAATATCAAAATGCTCCGCTGTGTTAATTTTAGTCAAAAAATAACAATATATTAAAAAAAAAGCAAAAATGTATAAAAAAAACTTGTCTCTTATTTTAATGGTCAATGTTGCCTTTTTTGTTAAAACAAAGTATTTAATAATTGATTGAACCACCTTTTGCTTGAATAAGTTGGAATACTCTTTCTTTCATAGAAATTATTAATTTATGAATAATGTTAGGGTCAATTTCATACCAAGAATTCATGATTGCTGTCTTCAAAGATGATACATCATTAAACTGCCGCCCATCGTTGTATACATTGCGAACAAGAATTCCCCACAAATTTTCAATAGGGTTAAGGTCGGGAGTTCTAGATAGCCATGACATAACATCAATATTCTTTGATTTTAGCCATGATTGAGTGGCACGAGAACTATGACACGGTGCATTATCTTGCTGCAAGATCCACTGTTCTCCACATAGAACGCGTCCATAAGGCACTGCATATTCATTTAATAAATCTTGATATTTTTCAGAATTTAAACGACCAGAAACAAATGCAACTGGCGTCATACCATTAAATGAGAACCCTCCCCATACCATCACTGATCCTCCACCTTGCACTCGTGATGAAAACACTGCTTTGTCCTTTCGTAAATCATGCCAGTAGGAGTTCAAACCATCAGGTCCATCTAGGTTGAATTTTTTCTCATCGGCAAACATAACACTGAGCCAATCGTCCTCCCAAGTCATGTGCTTTTTCGCCCACATCAAACGTTGCTCCTTGTACTGCTGTGTCAGTGGAGGTTTAAGACATTTTTTCGTGTATGCCAAATGAGAAGAACTTGACAAAATTTTCCGGACAGTGTTTCTCTTAACAGGCAATTTTAAATCAGCTAAAATCTTTGAAGCCGAATGTCCTGTTGATGCAGCTTCGTTTATGATGTGTCTCTTATCGCGTTCTGTCAGTTTTGGTTTGGGTTCACGATTTTTCTTGCTTCTTTTTTCATTCCCGTTTTTGAGGAATAAACCTATAGTGCTAGCAGGCTTTTGAAGTTGCTTGGCAATTTGTCGAATTGAGCTTCCATCATCTCTAAGTTGCTGAATTCTTCCTTTCTCAAAATCAGTTAGCTTTTTGCAAGTAGCCATGATTAATGAGCAAACTAAAATAGTTCCTTAGACCAAAAAAATATCTTTTGAGTCATACCAACTGTTGCATATCATTTATCATTGCTTGGAAAATGTCCATACCCCCCTACAGCCAACAAATGTGATTGTCCATTAAAATAAGAGACACGTTTTTTTATACATTTTTGCTTTTTTTTAATATATTGTTATTTTTTGACTAAAATTAACACAGCGGAGCATTTTGACATTGTATTTGTTTCAAAGTAAGAGTAAATGAAAAGAAAAAACATCTTGCAAAACATTTTTATCGCTTTTATTAATATTCACAGGTGTCCACTAAATTAAGAGACGCAGTGTAAATGCACGGCTGATATATAGTTCCTAGCATTTTTTAAAATATAATTATAGTAAATACACGCGATTAAAGACAAACTCCACACTCAAAACACCTTTGCTTAAAATGAAAGATGAAGGTCTCAATAACAACGCAGCATGCATAAAAATTTTCAATTAGAACTCAAAATTAATAAAATATACGAAAAACTTTCATTCTTTTTGTTGGTGTCTGCAGAGCGATAGATCAAAAATCTATTTAAGTCAAGAACAATACTCAAACGGGTAGGTTTACTGGGAAGGTTGTATACGAGCAGTCTTCATAGTTAGGCTTAGCATCGGCATCAGTTACATGCGACGTTTTGACTTAATTCTGGTTCTGCATGGCAATAAGGAATAATTAGAAGAGAGAAGTCTTTTAAAGTTTTATATAAAAATATATTTAATCAATATAAAGACTGAATAAGTAGAACATAAATAAATTGGAAGTACATTGGGCTTGTGAAAAATGCATATATTAATAGAAAAACATAAGAATACATGAATGCATTTTATTTTATTCAATACAAATACACTATAGCATATACAATATGTAGTATTACATTAATTTAAAAAAAAAAAATCTGTAATGGCAGTCTGCTTTCTTTCTACAACTTGCCTCCCCAAAAACTCCTCCATATCTGACATTGTGAAGTTAAATGTTTCTGGTGCACCGCTATGCTCCATTCATCGTCTTCCTGATCGCTATGAATTTCACTTTGCTTTTGTCCCATCATTGGATCCCGACTGAGTAGCATGCAACAAACGACAATCAAACATGCTAGACTGAGTAGCATGCAGAGATTTCCGGGTTTATATATGCTATACTGACCAATCAATGAAATGAACTCGACTTAATTAGCCCATTGGCAACTTTCGCATGGGCTCCATTGACCAATCAGTGCAAGACATGTGAACGATGTACGTTGTACTGAAGGGATAATTTAACCAAGGGGATGTAAAATTAGTACGTTATTCTGAAATATACGTTAAAGTGAGGTACGTTATTCTGAAACTTTTTAGCATTAAAATACCTACGTTTGGGACGGGGATTTGAAATTTGTAAGTTATTCTGAAATGTACGTTAAAGTGAGGTACGTTATAACGGGGTTTTACTGTATTTGTTTTAACTTTTGCTTTGGTATCAGTTTAGTTAGAATATCAGCTAAATTATTTGAGCTTTTAACATATGTTAATTCTAATTCTTCATTTTCAAGGTATTGTCTGATAAATTTATATCTTATATCGATGTGTTTGGTTTTAAAATTTTCCTGGTTATTTTTTAGAAAATACATTGCTGCTTGGTTATCGCAGTACATTATTGGCTTGTCAACTGTAAATAATAGTTATTAAATAAAAATGAAAAATAAAATAATAATTAACAATAAAATAAAATAAAAATAAAATAATAATTAACAAATTATTATTGGCTTGTCAACTTTAATGATATTTGGAATTTTTATGCCAAATTAATTCTTTTATATTTTCAGTCAGTGATACAAATTCTGATTCCATGGAACTTAAAGCTAATACATTTTTGTTTAGAAGTCTTCCACATAAATGAAATATTACATAGTAGAGTGATCACCGCTTAATGTACACACTATGGGACGAGGTCTATCTGTCTCTAATAACCGTGTACATATCGGCAGGTACGTGGACAAAGCATGACGCTTCAAAATGAGCAGAGTACACAATCCTGTTTGGAGTTGGATACCAGTTCCCTCGCTGTCAAAAACTAATCCACTGATTTTAATCGATTCTGATTGTGTAAATCTATGAAACGTGAAATTTCTATTCAACTGTCTATTTGCACATTATAAGCATTAAGAAAACAAACTGAAGGCATAAAACAGATAAGCAAAATCTTACGATATGTAGAATCATTCGAAGCGAAGCTAGAATCAAAAGAGTAGAATCTTGGCGATGAAATTCCCTGAGGTTCTTGTGGCAGGAAATGACATCATGTTCCGCCGTGTTCTCTCGAGAAGGGATGGATGATCAGAGAGCCAATTCTCAATTTTACGAGGCATTTTTCTTAATAAAATATGGACCCTTTTTAGTAAGAAGGTGGGCGTGGCACGCACTTGTGCGTCAGCTGCTTCTGGCAGGCAAAAACTTCCGTTCCTCCATTTTTTCCATTACTAGCGTACGTTTCGGCGGAAAATGTATCGCATACAAGACTTAAAAAGGCTGAAAAAAGATGATGTTATAAAAATTTATAAGGAACTAACTTCGATGACCTTTTTTTTTTGTAAGTTACAAACGTCTAAAGCGATTGCAAAAATTATAAGCCACCAAAATCAGCAGGTTAACTATAATTGCATGGAGGTTGATCCCAGCAACATTGCACTTGCTGTTTGCCAGCATCTTGTAAGTATTAATTTACAGTAGGCTACTTTTCCGAACACAACATGAATTTGCTACCGGACGTTACATTTCGAAAAATATATGAATATTATCAGGATGATGATAGTAAATTCAGGCGTTTCGACCGAGCATCAAACGTATGAATGCTGGAGATATTTCTGAGGCAAAAATTGGCATGGTAAGTTCATGTAACTATTTTTACTATCTTTTATTTTAAAATTTTTTTCTAATACACGTAGTTTAAACGTTTTAAGTTTGAAGAAAATGTTATAATGAGAGCTAAATGTTTAGCTTCTCAAAAGAAAAAGCATTATCTGTACGCATCAAAATTAGAACTCAGTGGAAAGATGTCTGGGAGTAATTGTGAATGCCATATAGGGTAAATGACAATCAATAAATTAAGCACCTTATGTAGTTAGTAATTATTAGTGTAACTATATTTGAATTGATAATTTCAGAACAATATTTGGTTAAGAAATAACTAAATTTTGAATTTCATTTCGTTAGAAAAGAGGAAAATGCAGCCATATAAAATACAGGGGTTGAACAAAATAATATGAACAACTTTGATTTTAGATGTTTTGTCGAATATCTAGAAAAATAATATGAGGCTTGTACCAAAAGTAAGGTTCCCAATGAGCTACAGCCTCGAGGGAAGGTGCTATGCTAAATCCGACAACAGTGCCGTGCGCAGTGGTTCCCGCACTCTCGAGCCCACTCTCGAGCGATTCGCTACGGCGCTCAGTGTTCGCTTGGCAGCCGTCAGAGATGGAAGTGTTGATCGCCGCTCCCGGCAAGTGCGAGGTTCGAGCAGTAATCCGGTTTCTCCACGCAAGGAAGTTACCGCGCGTGGAGATTCATCGGCAACTGACTGAGGTTTATGGTGAAAAGTGCATGTCCGTTCAGCACGTCCGAAAATGGTGCAGGGCTTTTGCTGAGGGTCGCACGGAAGTTCAAAATGAAGAACGGAGTGGAAGACTGCCGGTTTCGGATTCGATTGCCCAGAAGATCAACAGTGAGCTGCTGAAAGATCGGAGGGTCACTGTCCGTGAACTTGGCGAAGGTTCCCACGGCACACGCTTCCTCAACGTATTGGCGGGAGACTTCTTCGACTTAGGAATACAAAAGCTGGAGCACAGTCTTCAAAAGAGTGTCGAAAAAAATGGAGACTATGTTGAAAAATAGACAACAGTGTAAGCTTTTCAACGATGTATAAATTAATAACAATAAACAATGTTTTCTACTTGTAAAAAAATATGGGAACCTTACTTTTGGTACAACCCTCGTATCTAGTTGATAATGGTGTCCGGCCCAAAAATAAAAATTTGGAGAAAACCCCTTATCGTTTTGTTTATTTTTGTGAGCAACTGAAATTCAAATTCTATCGGCGATATCTCTGAATTTTCACGATATTTGCTTTGGCTTTTTATGAAAGTAGCTCTATACATTTGGCTAATAAATTATGCAAAATTCATTTTGGTAAGTAAAAATGCTCATATTTCATCAATATTTAATATTTTTATATTCTGATTGCAAAGTGTGGGCTCTAATGTAGTTTGTCAAGTTTCCTAAAAACGGCATTGCAATGGGTTAAAAAACAACAGACTTCTGAAAAAGTTTCAAATCTTTTTAAAGAAACCTTTGTATCTCCATGAATATATGTGTTATTCTCATACAAATGAACATACAGAAATTAAAGAAGCCTCTTTATCATATGCTACAGTTACAACGCAATTCAAGCATTACTTTTTACAGAGTGATCCCAAACTTTTTTTTTGTTCAATTTGTTGCTGGTCCCCTACTTGCCTTCAGAACAAAACCTTCACTGAAATATATAAGGAGTAACATGCACTTTACACCCCTGAAGTTTCAGGATAATTCGTCACGTAATTTCCTAGATATTCGAAAAAACGTCTAAAAACAAAGGTGTTCACATTATTTTCTTCAATCCCTATACAGGGTGTTCAATTTATCTGAAGACATTGAAATATCTCGAGAACCACACATCGGATCAAAAAAAGTGTGGAATGAAAAATGTTCATCTCGAAGGTGGACATCTAATGATACCAAACTCGAGCCCCCACCCCCACCCTCTGGAGGTGGGGGAGGGAGGAGTTAAAAAATTTAAATGGGAACCCCCAT
>JAHWFO010072220.1:2430941-2459658 GCA_023313115.1 Rhysida immarginata
AGAATCCGAATCTGCAATAAAACATGGGGGTTCCCATTTAAATTTTTGACCCCTCCCTCCCCCACCTCCAGGGGGTGGGGGTGGGGGGTCGAGTTTGGTATCATTAGATGTCCCCCTTCGAGACGAACATTTTTCATTCCACACTTTTTTTGATCCGATGTGTGATTCTCGAGATATTTCAACGTCTTCAGATAAATTGAACACCCGGTATATGGCTGCATTTTCCTCCTTTTCTAACGAAATGAAATTCAAAATTTAGTTATTTCTTAACCGAATATTGTTCTAAAATTATCAATTCAAATATAGTTACACTAATAAATAACTACTTAAAGTGACTAACTTATTAATTGCCACTTATCCTATAGGGCACTTACAAATACCCTCATATATATATTTCCACTGGGTTTTAACTCACATGTGCACAGATAAAGCTTTTTCTTTTGAGAAGATAAACATTTAGTTCTCATTATAATTTTCTTGATATTAAAACATTTCAGAAAATTTTTTCAAAATAAAAGATAGTTAATAGTTACATGAACTTACCATGCCAATTTTTGCCTCAGAAATATCTTCAGCAGGCATATGTTTGACTGCTCGGTCGAAACACCTGAATTTATTACCATCATCCTGAAAATATTCATATATTTTTTGAAATGTTCCGTCCGGTAGCAAATTCATGTTATGTTCGGAAATGTAGCTTACTGCAAATCAATACTTACAAGATGCTGGCAAACAGTAAGCGCAATGTAGAATCCACGCGATTGCAGTTAACCTGATGATTTTAGTGGCTTATTATTTCTGCAATCGCTTCAAACTTTCGTAACTTACTAGAAGAGGTCAATGAAGTTAGTTCCTTATAAATTTTTATAACATCATCTTTTTTCAGCCTTTTTAAGTCTTGTAGGCGATACATTTTCCGCCGAAACATATGCCAACAATGGAAAAAATGGACGAACGGAAGTTTTTTGCTCGCCGGAAGCTGCTGCCACGCCCACCTTCTTACTGAAAAGGGTCCATTAGGTTAAATCGAAAAATTTTGAATGATATATACTTTATTAACCTGAATTAATGTTATGATGCAAAAAAGTCGAATTTTTCCATGGACTTTACCTTTAAAATTATTTACTCTTCATAATATATAAACTTAAAGGGCAATTGACATCAACATTTTTGATACTATAAGATTAAGTAAATAATTAAAGGAAATTGTAGAATTGCATATTGTATGATTTAATTTTAAACATTTTTCTTAGTTATTTATTTATTAAATTCAACTAATATTTGCTATATACTGAACACTGCAAAAGAAATCATTTGAGTCAGTTGTACTATAGAGGGCGTCGATGATCTCATAATGGCAAAACCAGAGACAAATGAAAGAAAGACACTGGCAGTGCCCTTTCATTTCACTGAGCACTACTGGTGACACCGGAAGTGCAGCAGTCGAAATGTCGCTGTTGGCAAAAACCTAAGGTGGCGTATGTTCTCAATGTAATTTCAGCTGTTTTTGTAGATGATTTCTGGAGGTATTAGTAAGCATAACCAGTTTTCTGATTTTAAAAAAAAAACTATAGGGAGTGCAAGTGACTACGTCATAGGTGATGTCATTTGCACGATGAAGGAGCCGAGAGCCTAGGAAATGCAATCACTGGTTCCAAACATTGGAACCACGCAATATATCTAATAGTATCGTTGAAACAGGGGGGCCAGTACAAATGATATCTCTTAAATTATTATGTGAATTTGTGTAAATTATATTATTATTAAGACATTCAATACCGTTATATAATTTATAAATTAATATTAGAACACTTTTTAATCACTTTTAATCACTTAACGAAAGAATCACGAATCTTTCTTTCTTTTGGAAAACGATAGATGTGTAAATCGCTGTTTTGGCTCCTTCTTGAGCAGTGAAGAACTAAATAATTTTACATTTTAAAGTGTATCAAACACTGGGTTTACACAAAGCGATTTTATTCCGTCTCTACGTTGGAACCAATGTTAAATCCAGAAGCGAGAAGACTTGTTTGAAACCAATTGGAGTTGCTCCAGGATTGACGTCACACTTGCACTCCCTATTGGATTAACTAACGATAACTTATACTTTTAATGACTTCAAATAGCTCATTCAATGCCTAATGAATTTTTAAAAGTACAACTCGCAACTCGTATCGTTATTGCAATAATAGAGGCTTAGCCACAGACAAGAGAGTAAGTAAAACTAGAGGAAGAATGAATTTATTTTTTCAGTCTTAACAGAGTTTAATTATTAAGAAAGTTGATTCTTCTTAACTTAATCAGTTTTTAATACCTAGTATACAGATTTTTATTTGTATTGCTAAATAAAAAGTAAGTTTGAAAAGCCTCTTCAAAAAGCATTACCAGTTGAGCTTTGAAAATAGCTTCAGTTATAAAATTTAAATTGATTTATTATTTATTAGTGTATTATTATCCACAGTTTGTTGACCTCCTAAATTTTGATTTATTCTTTATTGATTTTTAAATATCAGGTCGTTGCATATCAAATGTCGGATTTCGAGGTGGGTTCCGCGCTTCAGCACAGTTTCCACGTTTAGTAGCAAGTATCCATAACAAAGTGGTACATTCATATAGATAAACTTGTCAGCGACAGCTGCCTGAAATTTGAAGGTCTGCGATGATATTTAATAGCATTTGAACCCAAGCAAAAATAGTCATGACTTCATACGAATTACGTGTGATAATGCATTACGAGTTCAGGTTGAATCACACTGCATCCAACGCCTCTCGAAACATCAATAAAGGGCAACTGACACCAAAAATCACCTATCAATTTTATTATTTTATAATATAAAGGACCATCAACTAACTCTAATAAGACTTATAAAAATTTTATAACTTAAGTAGTTTTTTAAATATAATTTTTCAAATATCAGTTTTCAAAACTCATTTCGTTTTGAGCTTCGCCTTAATTCACCGCTAGGTGTGACATCACACTGGAGAATCATCTTGGCTATCTAACAGAATAACTCATCATTTTTCTTTTTCGATCATTTTCCATCCTTAATTTTGGAAAATCCAACTAAAAAAATGAGATCCACTTACATTGAATGTTCCTTGTTGCACTAGCATTATTCGGGTTCAAATTTGCAACAAACTTGAATTTTAGTTTATTTTTCATTACACTGGAACCTTGGTTTACGAACTTAATCCGTTCCAGGAGTCTGTTCGTGAACCGAGGCAACATTCCCCATTCAAATCAATGTTAATACAAATAATCCGTTCCAACGATCAAAAACAGATTTTTTCCGTTAATTTTAATTTGGGTGCAGTAAAGTAATTTAAGAATGACATTAAAGGCAATTGTACAGCCATGCTGTCACTGTGTATCTTAAAGGCAACCAAGTTGTCAAGTTAGAAAGCCCAATGGAAGGCAGACAGCTGGTTCACAGATCGGGAATTTCTCCTACCCAAATCAGAAAGTTTGATGAACATGCAATAAGAAATAAGGAATATGAACTGCAGGAGCAAACTCGCAAATAAATGATGATATTTGGAAAAAATGGATGAAAAAATTCTGCGACCTGGATTCGAACCAGGAAACTTGTGCATGCGATAGCCCAGGAAACCAGGCATGCGATAGCCCAATTGATAGAGGCGTCGAGAATAACATTAAAGATATAAAACCTAAATTGCAAACGATATTCACACGAACACAAAGTGACACTATCTGCGCATGCATACAATGGCAAGTTAGAGATGCGCCAGTTCGTGAACCAAAATTTGGTGCGTAAACCGAAACAAAAACTGTTGTTCATCAACCGAACTGTTCGTGAACCGAGGTTCCACTATATTTGATTAATATACGTGTCGGTTTCAAATGTTCAAGTAAAAAGTCACAAGATTTAAAAAGTGAGCAATTTATACATGACCTGTGGCCTTGGCCTCTCATCTTGTTTCTCATTTTTTACTTTTGTTTATATTTTATATCTTTCCCAATGTGTGACAATTATATATAAAGTACACATATATATATCGTTAAATCAATTCATATTTACATACGAGGGTTGAGGCATAAGTCATGGCAACTATTTTTTTTCTTGTAGATATGTGGACAGATCACAAACGTATATGTGTCGTGTGGAAGTTCTGCAGGCATTGTGTGTATGCAAAACAACAGATGGCTCTGTGATAGCTGGTAGTAGCGCAGTGAGGGCTGTGAAATCAGTCAGTTGGCGAGTGTCGTGCGAGATGGAAGTAACCTGTGTTGAGCAGCGCGCTTACATCAAAATAGCCGTTCTCTGAGGGAGAAATGCGATGGAATGTCACAGTGAATTAGTGGAAGCCCTTGGGAATAATGCCCTACCATACCGTACAGTAGCACGGTGGGTAGGAAAGTTTCAGCAAGGACGTGTGTCAACTAGTGATGAGCAACCGTGAAGGCCATACTGCCCTGTATACTGCGTAATAAATTAGTGTGTTACGATATTTCAGTGCTATTCATTGTCCACACATGTAGTTAACACCTTGTCCTTTCGACTGTATATCTCACATTTTTCAACTGGACTGGTATCTTCAAGAAAAAAAATAGTTGCCATGACTTTTGCCCCAACCCTCGTATTTAATCAATTGTCGATTAGTTTGTTAACATGCCTCATTATTCATTAACAATTAGACTCATCAGTTTATATATTAGGGTCATTCCATGTGAAATCACCCAATGAGTGTTGCTCCATAGTAACAGAATTTTGTCAAAAAATTACCACTAAAACTTATGGTGGTGAAACCCTCATATATCAATTTGTAAAACATTTTGTCCATTATTGGCTGAAATGTTTTCAAAAAAAAACGGTCATTTTTACCAAATGTCGGCCATCTTGGATTTGCCACAGCTGTGAAAAACTGCAAAAACTTGAGAAATAATGGTTCAAATTTAACAATTCTGGTACCAATTTGAAGCTATTTATATGAGGAATATAAAATCAGTGTTGAAATAAAAGTAAATATATGTTTTACTACATTATTACATGGAAAAAGAAAAAAATAATCTTCAAAATTTAGCCAAATTGAATGGGCTGTCAAAAAAAATGCCCCATCATATTTTTTTCGGAAACTTGGTAGAAACACCAATAAATGTGTCCTTTAAGTATAAAAAAATTTAGGAAGGTAATATTTGTTAACAACTAAAAAAAAATTTTTTTCTTAAACCCAGGATATCGAGATATGAAACTCCTTTTGTTGCTGGAATATGCTAGTAAATTGCTTTCTAAAAAATAATTTATCATTCTTATATTTCATTATCTTAATTTTAAATAGACAAAAAAAAACATTTCTATACTCAAAAAATTCATTTATAGCAATTTCAAAAATTGAATCATCGACAACTAGCTCTAAATGATGCAATTTCCCATATTTGTTGTGTTGTATCTTCGTTTTTTTATTGGGTTTTTTTTTTGTGCTTCAAGTAAAAACAATTGTAATGAATTCAATATTAAAACAATATTTAATTATTATTTTAATATTTCTAAAATACCTTCAGTTTCGCTTTAATGAACTGTTAAGAAATTAGCAAATAGCTCTGTTAAGCTTAGGAGGAACAATAATATACATGTTTGAAATATAAAAAAAAATATAGGAATGGTAAAGATTTTATCAAATATATATTCAATATATATAATTTCTATCTATAAATGGACATAATGCAAAATAATTTTTTAAAAAGCAAAAATGGCATCTATACATACTATTTTGAACATTTTGAAAAAATAAATGAATTTAATCCACTTTAAAATTTGTGAATAATAGTTCAATAGAGTTATTGTCATCAGGTGTTATTTTATATGTTCTTCCTGTGTTAGTTGAGGGAGCAGACACAATTTTCATTGTGTTCGTATGGAATCCAACACACATCCAAAGGTTTAGGCCACATATACGATGCACTTGGACCATGAGGATACATAAACATAATTTTATAGTCATTATATTCATCACAGAACTCCACAATTTTTCCAATCCACCAGTTCATTCCATATGTGCAGGCAACATATTGTTCATTCTGGAATGTCAGTGGTATGGTCTTGCTTCCTAAAGTAGCAATGAATGAAGTTTTTGTGGAATCCGATACCCTGGAAACCAATAATTGTGTTTTTGTTTATAGGAACAAAGCTGTGATTTGACCTTGTTCCTTTAATAGTATCTGCGATTTGATACCTCACTGCTAAATGACAGTGGGAAATCTCAGTTTCAGATTTTTCTACAAAAAAAGTTTTGATTCCTTTAATAGAATCTTTCGTAAATTTATACAAATCAGATGCATTTAATATGAGGTCTTTATATGGTCGCTGAAGGCTTGCTTTGGTTGCCATGCGTTTTACGGTACCACCTATACCATCACAACCTCCCTTTCCATGGCAAGATGCAAAAAAATGCCATTCAGCTTTCACACCATGATCTTTTTCATGGTGACAGAGATTGATAAAGTTTTTAAAAATTTTATACTGAGCTGATGATCCATCACTGAAATACTTTATATATTTAATTTGTGGCACTTCTTTAATTAAATCCTGAACAATTACTTTTTGGAAAGTCCAAAATGTTGTTGTGTCGTGGACTAAATGGTCACTAATTACACACATAGGAATAGCTTTCAACTTATCATTAGCAGTGACCTTTTCATATGCTAGAAAAGGATGAATTATCAACTGCTCTTTCTTCCAATGAACACTTTGGATAGCATCCTGCATGATACAAGTATAGTTTTCAGAAAAATCTGCTAGAATAATAGCAGTACCTTCACTCAAGTCATCCTTTGTTTTGCTAAAGTACTTACTCTGAGCTTTTGTAAAGAAGTGATGGGTGCATAATGCAGACAGTTTTTCGACTAAATTTTCAACAAATTCATCAACTGATGTAATAATTGTTTTTAGTTCTGCACCATCAGTTTTCACCCACTGTTTGTAAGAAATTTCATTAATCATTTCTAATTCATTAGAAAGCATTAATTTGTCTTTCAGAATTTCCACAGATGGACAGTTATCACATCTGTGTACCATGCACTTTTAGGATTCAGTGGAACAAACTAGTTTTCTTAACAGTGATATATAGTCAGAAATATGAAGAGCATGAAGCATGAGTTTCACGTTTTGATAATAAATGCAAACACACACAGAATGAATACCTTTACTTCCAGCAGGCACACATTCTCTTGGGCATAATGAGCAAAATTTAGATAGTCCAATCTTTAAATCTTTTTGTTGTTCTTTAAATGCAACATATAATTCTTTTAAGTTATACAACATCAATCTCTTTTGTTTTAATACTCTACCATTTTCACTAGCAACAGATATGCAATCTTTTTTTCCTGGACAAATACGACTGTTATCATCATTATAATAAAATGTAATAACCTTCTCTACAGTTTCAGAACTTAATTTAGCACCTTTTTTGTCATATGGCATCGATAACATCCCTTCTGTTGCTTATAATTTCCTTGCTTTTTTAACTAAATACTCAGTAGTATTGAAATAAATTCTTGTTAGCTGAATTGTCCGTGAATCTGGAACTAACATTAGGATTTGGATCTTTTCTTTCAATGACGCATTTGTAAATTTATTTAATAACCTTTGCATCATAGACATACAATCTGGACAAGTCATGTCTGTTGTTTTTGATGGGTTACTGACGTTATCATCAACACCTATTACTGCAGCTGCTTTAGTAGCAACACATTTACATAATTTCTTCACTTTAGTTTGCATGTAATCAAGTTTTCTCGTAGAACTAAATTTACTGACCTTTATAGGTGATAGATCCTAAGCTTCACAGCTTTTATTTAATTGATCAATAAATCACAGTAATCTTCATCACTGTTGATTTTCTTTTCAGGAGAAGGAATCTGTGACTCTACCTCACTAACTGGTGAATGCAATGAAGCATAACAAGAAATACACAGTTTTTTCCCTGGAATAAGTACCGGATTTGTCATAGACAAATTTAGAGAAACTGATTTTAGTGACTTTGTTCTGATTTTATTGGGATGTTTATTAAATGGATCACAACAAGTTCTCTGTCTTAAATGGTACCATTTTAAATATTTATCCTTGTGGACTTTGCAGATACTTCCAACATCATCAACTGTCTCATCTGTAATTAGATCAGGTAATCTCCTTTTTAATAATTCCAAATCTGTTGTAGACAGGTTAAGCACAGATTTAGTTTCTTTACTTAATGATACACCAAGTTTATTGCATACAAAACATTCCATCTTTACTGCATAAAACAACTTCACTATGAGCACCACTCTTTGAAAGTAACTCAACATGAAAGATCTGAAAGGCAAAGCTAGTGTCTAGGATGATGTAATATTGCATCATGCTGTGGTCAGAAAAACAGATGATGCAATACAAGCAATCATTTCACAAACTGGTTCATTTATAGCTAGTTTTAGATGATTCAGTTTTTAAAATAATTGCTATAAATGTATTTTTTGAGTATAGTAAATGCTTTTTTAATATTTAAAATTGAGATAATGAAATATAAGAATGATAAATTATTTTTTAGAAAGCAATTTACTAGGATATTCCAGTAACAAGGAGTTTCATACCTCGATATCCTGGGTTTAAGAAAAAAATTTTTTTTTAGTTGTTAACAAATTATCTTCCTAAATTTTTTTATACTTAAAGGACACATATTTATTGGTGTTTCTACCAAGTTTCAGAAAAAAATATGATGGGCCATTTTTTTGACAGCCCATTCAATTTGGCTAAATTTTGAAGATTTTTTTTTTTTTTTTTCTATGTAGTAATGTAGTAAAACATATATTTACTTTTATTTCAACACTGATTTTATATTCCTCATATAAATAGCTTCAAATTGGTACCAGAATTGTTGAATTTGAACCATTATTTCTCAAGTTTTTGCAGTTTTTCACAGCAGTGGCAAATCCAAGATGGCCGACATTTGGTAAAAATGACCGTTTTTCAAATGTTCATATTTCAGCCAATAATGGACAAAATGTTTTACAAATTGATATGAGGGTTTTACCACCAAAAGTTTTAGTGGTAATTTTTTTTAAAAAAATCTGTTACTATGGAGCAACAAATTTTTCTCATATTGGGTGTTTTCACATGGAATGACCCATTAATAATGTGTTTATAACGTTCTTTTATGTATTTTCTTGGTTGTAATGATTTCCATGTTACTCAGTTTTGGGAAACTATTTAGTTGACAAGAAAGGGATCATATAGACTGCAAGGCTGGAACATTTTTCTCGAGAACTTTTTTCGAATTGATCTCAGATTGACCTCTTTTGAATGAATGAGGCTTTAGCGGTAATGACTACCAGACTGGAAACTCCTTTCACTCATATGACGTCATCGACGTCCCCCATCTCAAGAATGGTGTTCAGTATATAGCGAATATTTGTTCATTTTATTAAATAAATAATAAAAGTTTTCAAAATAAAATTATGCATTATGCAGTTTTATTTAATTATTTACTTAATCTTATAGTATCGAAAATTTTGATGTCAGTTGCCCTTTAAGGTATTCGGTGTAGGCACCATAAAAGAACGTACTGTCCAACATTGGTTCCGGAAATTCCAGGCGGGAGTGACAGACCTGGCAAACGAGCGACGCAGCAGACCGCCCAATGTGTTGAAAGACGCTGATCTGAAGCGATCTGTGGAAGAGGACCTGTCAAAACCTGTTCGGGACCCTGCAGGGATCATGCTGTATCATGATCACCATCGGCAAGGTGAAAAAGCAGGACAAATGGGTCCCATATGAACTTACGAAAAAACAAAACGAGCGTCGGCGGGAGATGTGTACGGGGATTCTTGCTTTTGCGCCATGAAGAAGCGGGGATTCTTGATCGCATTGTCACCTGCAACGAGAGGTGGCTCCTATAATACAATAGGAAACGGTCAGCACAGTGGACTGATGCTGAAGAACCCTGAGCGACAGTTCCCTAAACTCTCGTTGCACCCCAGGAAGCTCATGGTTACAGTTTGGTGGAACATTGGAGCATATGTGGTGTAGTGCTTACAGCTTCCTGCAGCACGGGGAGATGATCACCGCTGCGACCTACTGTCGTGAACTGCATTGTATGCACACAAAACTGTCAGCAACAACCTGCACTAGTGTATCGCAAAGGCGTCCTTCTGCTGCATGACAACGCGTGTCCGCACGTTGCACGAACAACCACGCAGGCACTACAGGCTCTGGGCTACGAGGTGTTACCACCTCCCCGTACTCTCCAGAACTCTCCCCTACCAACTACCATCTTTTCCAGAGCCTGGACAATTTTCTCCAGAGGAAAACATTCCTAATCCAAGCAGAGGTTGAAAACGCATTCCAGGAGTTTATTGAGTCCCGTGACCAGGGATTCTATCACAGAGGGCTCGAGAAGCTGCCAAATCATTGGCAACAATGTTTGGATTACAATGGGGGTTATTTCAAACACCACGCGTGAAGGTGTCTTTTCTAGAGGGCCATTAAAGATGACCTCTGCAATCCGACATTTGATATTGTTTTTTTCTGTCAGCCGCTTGGTTTCAGGGTGAAATCTAATATTACAGTATGTGACAACAATAAGTCTAATAAGTCGAAGTACATGATCTCATTTCAAATGAATGGAGAGTTAAATTAGTGAAAATATTAATTTTGTTTTTGGTTATAAAATGTAATTTTTTATTAGAATTTTGATTGGCATATTCAATTAAATTGCTCTTTGCTCTCCTGGATTATAAAGTTCACTCCTAATGATTTTTTCCTAATGAAATTTTGCACAGGTTTACTACATCTTTCAATGGTGTGATAATGCCCCTTTATTTTTTTCACAATGAATATCAAGACTGGCAGCTGTGGAATTCGAAGTTTGTTCTTTTAATGCTTCTTTACATTGAATGCAGATTAGAGATTTAATTACAGACCTAGAATCAAATCCTGCAATGTATTCTACAACCGAATCTCAAAATTTTGACAAAATTTTAATAGCAGGGATTGGATAATATTGAGACGCATTGTCTGATATGGATTCCTGCTTATATTCATTGGGGTTATACACGAATTAATTTTTTGTGCCCCCATGCACTCAATTTAAACCTAATAAATTCAATGCCAATCATTTTGTCATAAATTTAATGTAATCAATTTAATGAAAAATGCTGTATAATGTTGTAGTAATAAAAGATGTATCCACTTTTTATGAAAATGTCATCCTTTAGAAATCTACAGTGCAAATGTTTCACTTTCTAACTTTTCGTTTAGTTTTGAAATGGCTATTATTATACGAGTGTCAATTGTTTTTTTTTTTGTTTTTTTTTTTGTTTTTTTTTTATGTATATTTTGTTTATACCTATGTATACTGAAATATCAGTCAGATGTATAAAAAATTTTAAAACCTGTGTCACAAAATTGTTTTAAGAAAATAAAAAATGCAATTTTAATTTTTGTTCATGTGATAATAATGGAATATTTGTAAAGGCAGGACATTTAAACTGGAAGGATATTTAAAAGATTAATTACTATTGATAAACAAATCTAACATAATTTATCAAGTATTCGCTAATTGATTTTAAAATATTTTTAATTAAAAGAAAATCTGGTAACCTAATGTACTTTTAAAAAGGTACTTAAATTGTTTTTTTAAACAAAAAACAAAAAGGAAGAAATAATTCTCAGTTCAATAAAATAATCAATTTATTAATTCAAATATTGTAATAAGCAATTAACTAGTAATACAATTACTTGTTAACTGAAGCACTGGATCTTTTTAAAAAGCGATTTGACCAATCTGTATGAGAATGTGGTCCAGTTATACAGGGAGAGTCTGAAACCCTGTCACAAACTTCGCATGCGTACTCCCCATGGCCAATAAGAAACAAATGTCCTATCAACACGGGTCTGAAACTCAACCGTTAACGAGAAAAATGGCGGGATCACTAGGGATCACTTGATCGGCCCATACGTTTGCCTGCGAGATTGACCGGACTGTTTTACCAGACGTTCTGGGAACAATTGATGCATGACATCCTGCCGCAGGTGCTAGAGAACACTCCTTTGCAGTGGCAACTTACATGTAGTTTATGCCAATGGTGCTTCGGCACATTTCAGTGTGGTTGCATGTCAGTTTCTGCATTCTTTTAATGCTATTTCAACAATAACGCACATAAGGGACGTCATGCTGCACATTTTCAATCTTATTCCCCATTAATAATTAATTATTATTTCGCAGTCTTTCTTTAGACATTAAATGGGAATTTTTAAATTTCTTTTCCTTATTCTTTATAAGGAATTGGTCTGTCTCAATTTTTTTATATTTAATCTCAATTCGCTCAATGTAGCGATTAATATTTCTTGTTACAGTGCTTTGCTGTATTTAACGTACATTTAAGTATTTCTTTATTTTATTCAGAGAAATATTTTCTTTTGTAATTGAGATCGCAATGCCTATTCCTCAATTAAATCATATTGTATAGAACATTCTTTTGTACAGAATTTTTGTATTTTATAAATAAATATTGCAATTTTTAAACTAAAATAAAAGTCTTTTAACGAGCCACATTTACTCTTTACAAGCTTTGGGGTTCTTTCTTTTAAAGTACCACCCATTAAATTCTATTTATTTTGCTTCCCCCTCTGAACACTTTTCAAAAGCACACCACTTCATAATTTAATAGCCATCACGAGCAGCAACAGAACGCGTTGCGCCTTTCTTATAGGTTTCACACTCCCAACTACCTTCAATAAAGGCAGTTACACGGACCAATAATGCGCAATAAACATCCACTCGTGCTACTTCACTAAAACGCAGCGCTTAGGCTGAGGAACCGTGACTGAGAAGCTTAACAGCTGACACTAACACCAGCAGCACTGATGAGCTCTATTACAGGGTGATTCAGTCAATTTCTGACCATTTCAGTACTATGATTTATTGACCCATTAATGTTTACAAACTTAGCATTGCAGTATATTTTAGGCAATTCGGAGTTTTTATTCCCATGGAAAAGTCTTGATGATATGCTCAATGTGGCCACCACAAACGTTTTGAACTGCTCACAGCCGAATGGTGAAGTTGTTCATAACTCTATCCAGGATTTCGCATCCACAAGGGTTCAGCAGTCGACGATGCTTTGTCGCAGCTGGTCTAGGGTGCTGTAGTCAACACAATGTCTTTAAGGAATCCCCAGAGATAAAATCACATGGGTTTAGGTCAGGACTCGTAGCGGGCCAGAGAAAGCCACCCCCAAATCGATATGGAAACCTGTTTGAAATGACACGATTTCCGAATTTCTGATTGAGAAAGTCTAGCACTTCATTAGTGGTGTGAGGCCTAGCCCCATTCTGTTGAAACCCTTGATGTCGAAGCGGTTACGCCTCCTTCGCAGCTCGGGGATGAAGAAGGTTTCCAACAGGTTAAGGTAAGCCTGTGACGTTACGGTGCCCTCAAAAAAGAATGGATCAATGATGCCTCTTTTGGAAATCGTGCACCAAGCCATAACCTTTCGTGGATGAAGTGGTGACTTATGGATCTCATGAGGGCGCTGGGAACCCCAAAAACGAACGTTGTATTTATTAACGTCACCTGACACATGGAAGAAGGCCTCATCTGACACCCACAGGTTGTCCACAATGTCCTGATTGGCTTCCATTTCTGCTCCAAACTCCATTGCAAATTGTTGCCGCTTCTGTCTTCCAGTGTGTTAACTCCTAATAAACACGGATCTTATATGGGAAGAGGTGTAAATCCTTTCTCAAAATTCGCCACGTTGTGGTATACGACAGCCCTTCTTCAATGGATAGACGACGAACAGATTTTTTGGTAAGGGAATCGACCAACCATGTGTGAACATTTTCGACAACTTCGGTCGTTCGAACACTAGCTTCGCTCTCGCCTTTTTTCTTGCCTTTAACACATCCAGTGGCACGAAATTGCTTGACAAAATCCATGATTGCTTGCCTGCCTGGTGCGTCTCGACACTTATACTCCTTCCGGAACTTTCTTTGCACGGTTACAGGTGATTTTGTCTCGAAATACTATTCGATAACCTTGCATTTCTGCTCTGTTGATAAAGCGGGCGCCATTTTTCAACAATACGATTTTCATGCAGCGCCGTTGCAACAATACAAACTCCAAATGTTTAGAAATTCGATATGGCGCTCATATTCTTTCAACTGTTTATCCCTAATGCACGTCATTCGAGTCAATGCTTATCATTCTAAAACCACTACCCGATATTTTTTCCATCGCTATAACATTCCATTCCTGAGAGTCTTGTGTCGAGCGGCCTTAACAACAGCCTTACTAACAAAAAACAAACTTGCTCCACGAAACGATTGTCATCACTTCTCAGAAACTCGTCTGCCGTAACAAAGAGAATTGCATTCATTCTCTTACTCATTGTTACAGCCTCCGAGCTCTTACCTAACGCCCACAATACCTGCGATGATTTTAATCATCAACAAACAAATGGCACAATGAAACGCATTATAATTGCTACACTATCCATTTTAATTTAAATGAGAAAAGTGGCAGGACTCGTTGCTCAATAGTTTTAACTAGCTTACAACGGACAAGCCTTCAATAAAAGTAACAGAATAGTGGTCCCTTCCCCAAACAATAATTACACACAAAGCTACCACGCCCCTGCAATTATCCCAACAAACTACAACGAACTTACATTTACGTAATACACGTGGCTATATGACTAAACACACCCCCCACAACTCAACACACACTGGCTACAGTCACAGAATGTCGATGGCTTTGATATCGCATTGAAGCAGTTATAGAGGCTGAAGGCAGATTCATTGAATAGCCATATAACAAGGTTTCTTGTGTATGTTCATATGTTTCGATAATAAAGTTATTATCTCGACTGATATCAGTTTTCTTTCTTGACGTGAATCTGTCCTCAAATACCTTACGCACCCTGTAGTATCAAAATTATTTTTTCCCTTTTCAAGGCCATTTATTTGGTTCAAAACTTTGTATTAAATATTCGCACGAACAAACATAAATGATAATTTTTATTTCTTTGTTGTTTTTTTTTTTTTGGTTGAGATATTAAGTTTTAATTCTTGAAAATTTCAATCTGTTTGTTATTGTTGCATTTTTGCATGAAACCCATTACCCCATGTATTGTTCAAAATTGGGGTTTGATATTAACGACCTGTTTACCATAATTGGATTAATCCGGGTTGATCACAGCTGAATGCTTTATATTTGGACTATCACTCTCAACCATTCTAGCTGAACAGTACGAATGGTTATAGGATGAAACATAACGATTTATGATGTGGCTGATCAGAAGAGCATTTTCATCTAATATCACAAAACATACAGGGTGTCCAAAAAGTCTGGTAACATGGCTGATATCTCAAAGCTGCCAGGTAGGCGACATCTGAAGAGTGTAGTTTACAGATTATAGGGGGTGGGGAATTCATTGTGGCACTCAAATTTGACGTTAACCCCCAAATTTAAGGTCATCCATTTGCTAACTCGAAAACTATTAAAGATAGAGAAAAATTTCCGATTGCTACCCTGCAGAGCAATACCACATTAGTGTAAAAACAATTTTTAATCACACCCTTCCCCTTGAAGGATTTTGAGAAAATGGGAGAGAGACTTTTTGTACACACTGTATAACAATACTTTTAAGGCCATGTTTTTTTTTCCAGTTCTTAATAAACATCAACCCTACTTCAAGTTTTTAGATTTGCATTTAAGAAATTACTTTATTTGAAAAAAAAAAAAAAAGCAATAGAAATAAGATTTTATTTTAGTTGTGACAGAATATCAGTTAGAAATTGATTTAATGTCACTCTCCTCTTAGGAAGTGATCCCCTTGCTTGAAGGAAGTGAGTGCATGGGAAGCAAGTGTGTGCTGTATTTTATTTGCCAAGAGATAAAAACTCTAAAAGAAATCTCTATCAAAAAGGAATCTTATCTTCAGTGCAATACCAGACGTTAAGGAACAATTTTGTGAAGGACTTGATTCACATGATAAACTTTCTGCAGAAAAGTTATCACCAGCGATATTCCCTTACTGTTACCACTGAATGATCGTCATTAGGCCTATCCACTTTATAGTTCGCTCGTCTGCGATTCAAATGGGAAATTTCTGAATTTCCCGCCAGAGGGCCTGATGAAGGGCGGACCTAATAGAGAACGATGTCACTTGTCAACCAATTACAGTTGTCCATTACTTAGTCGCACATGTAACAACCACCTCTAAATCTACCGGCATGCAGTTCGACCAGGTAATGAATGTATTGCAGTTCGACCAGGTAATAAATTGAGACAATCGACGAATGACAGGCATTCTTGTCTTGTGATTGACATGTAAGCATGAATCGTTGCTCTGCTAATTACCTGCCTTAGATCGAGAGTGTGGCCCGGAATGGAATTATATCGAATGGATTGTAAGTTGATTACTGTTAAGACTTCTTAATTTATAATTGACCGCGGTGCTGACTCAGTTTGGAAACTCTGAATAAAATTAATGGGAACTTTGAGACTTAGAATAGTTTCATTGACTTCAATATTAGGGTTACAGTGTTCCTCCCTTTTAAAAAGGAACACACAACGCTTTCCGCGTCCTGATTTTAGCGATCAAAGTTAGATCATTTGTATCAATATGATTTCTTGTTTGTACATTCAATTAGAAAAAATTGTATTTTAATAAGTTAAAACTTGAAAGATTCTCCCTTGTAAAATAAAAAGAAATTCTCTAGGATTTATGTATCAGATTCCACTTGATGAAAATTGATTTCTTCACATACTATTTGTACACCTTTTATAAACCATAATAAAGCCTTGTTGTATTTTTACTTCTGGTGCCTCATTTGATAATGCCAGTTTTAATGCTTGAAGAGATTTCAGATTAATTACCGCAGGAAGCGAACTGTGTTTTAGCATTATTTCTAACTGTAACAGCTTCAAAAATCTGGTATCATATAACATGATATTTTCAAGGTATCAGCTTACATTTTATAAGTACTATAATGAATATCCAGTTAAAACTTTAGATATTAATTTTGAAACTGATCAAGCACATTACCTTCTACTGAACTATAATGGTAATATCTGTAAGGTGAACTATATAAAGTAGAAGAGGAACCAAATAAAAAATAACACTAAGAGAATCTTGAAAGAATACAACCCCTCACCAGAAGACTCAAATTCGGCAAATATGAAGATGAAAGGAATGAATAAACTATTTCATATATTACATGCCATTTTACAAGTCCAACTTTTTCTTCGATGAATTTATCTTCAAGAACAGGGTTTTTCCCAAAGGCAATTCTATAACTTCCAGACAAAAATGTAGACACACATTATTGAAAAGCAGTCAGCTGTGGCAAGAGCTCTACTTTGTGGAGGGACTCCAAAAAGAGAAGAGAAAAGAGAGAGAGAGAGAGAGAGAGAGAGAGAGAGAGAGAGAGAGAGAGAATGCTTGGAGAAACAAGTCTCTGGACACTGGTGATCGTCTTGCACCTACATTTTTCCTTGCATCTGAAGAACAGGTAAAGTACAATGCAATATCAAAAAGTAGTCCAGGAGAAAAGAGAATTCACTTACAGGCAAACTAATAGAAATCTGGTTCTGGTGGCAGTGTAGGAAAGTTTAGGCTACAGCTGTCATTTCCTTTCAAATGACCCCTCCCTTTAAGCAGGGCCAGGGAAAAGACAGCATGCAAAGAGATACAGAAAAAAAATAAAATAATAGTAAAAAAAAATTCAAAAGAAAAAAAAAAAAGCAATTGATGTAGCCAACTAATTTAGGATGATTAATTAAGTTATTAAAAAAAAAGAAAAAAAAAAAACCTTCTGCTCCTGTAATTTACATAGCTATTTACTGGTAATATCTATAATCGTTCTATAGGCCTATAGTTGTTTTTTGTTTTTTTATTTTAGGTAATCAAGCATAAATGCAAACACTAATTTGATCTAAAATGAGAAGTTAAAAATTCTATAAAAGGAAGCTATTAAATTATAAATAAATATTATACTTTAAATGTTGCATTCAAACTATTTAAATTAACAGATAACTTTTGATTATATACTAGAAACTAGAAAGTTTAAACTTAAGATCAAAGAATGAATATGATATCAACAACAATATACATATGTAAGTAAACATGAAAAATATATATGAATGAAAAAACTTAATAGGTAATAAAAAAGGGTTTACATTAAAACTTTGTTTCATTCATTTATTATGTATTTTAAACTGAACATAAAAACCACTTAAAATAACTTTTAATTCAAAATTTCAATTCTTTTTAATCTGCAACATATAACATTGTTTTTAACTATTTTTACAACAATGAGAGATGGGGAACATTTAGCTATTTATGCACATAGATGTGCTATTTTTTGCACATATTTATGTCTAAAACATTATGTTTATGTCTAAACCGTTTATGTTTAAACCAATTATGTTTATGCAGCATAAATTAAAATGGATGATTACTACTTTTATCTCTGATATATCAGTTATAAATCTGAAATATTTTAACTTGTTTAAGATTGATAAAAGGCAGTTTTTCATATAATTATTTTATTTTTCAAATGCTGTCTAAAATAATGCATTAGTTTAATAAAAAAAAATTTGAATAACTCGAGAATAATGCATTAAAATAGAATAAATACATAGCAGATCCAAACATTTCATATAAATACATTCTTACTATATTCTGTAAGAATGTGAATATTTTGGAAACTGAGATGCTGATAATGCGATGATTGAACATTCGTTTCCAAGAATTATTAATACATAGTGGCTACATCCACGTCGGACATTGATGTTGAAAGAGACACATCCGCCCTCTGATTGCATTTTCTACTTTTGAGTGCCCTCTGAAAAATTATTTTCTACTTTTGAGTGCATTTTTATTTTAAATCTAAAAGTGTTGTTTCTAAAAAGTTTTTTTTTTTTTTTTTTTTTTTTTACTCCCATTTTATTTTCACTTAATTTTTAAAGAATATTAGCCACAATATAACTCATCTGTAACAACTTCCACAATTTTCATGAAAGTTTCGATGCATAGAAGATATTGCAGACTACATAGCAGGATTTGTTTTAAAACATGTGATCAAATGTGAAACTCGTATTGAAACTGTGACATCTATTCCAAATAATAAGTCATTCATTCCTTCAAAAAAAACACAATAAAATGCTCTTTAACGTCCATCTGAAGATCTGACAAAAGCATGCTAAAAGAAATGAATCCTTTTTCCGTATTGCTTCATTTTTTAACAAGAAGGGAAATATACAGCTATTTTCCTTTTCTAGCTAAATTTTATGAAATTAGAGACTTGTACTGGCAAAAACTTTTACCCTTTTTAAATAATCATATACTTGATGCAAGCTTCCCAATTAGAAAATCATGCTGTTTCTTTTTAATTACGTTCTAATTAATTTTATTAATTATTTAAAATTTAATTCAAATAATTTAAACGATTATTTAAATTAACAAAAACAATTAATTGCAAATGTTATTGCTTTATGGTATGATACTGAAATGTATATATAAAAATACTATTAATATAACTGTGAAAATGTTACATTTTTATGGACAAAAGAAAAGGAGTCACACAGTTACTATGAGATTTATTGTTGAGATTTTTAAATCACATTATTGTTCGCTTCTCTTGCTCTAAGCATAGCCTAAGCCCTGCGTTAAGCAATCCCAGAATTCTTCACCCAACAAATTTGACGCGCAGCCGTTTATGACATCAGGGCATAAATAAACCAATCAGAAGGCGGACGTATCTCTATCTAAATCAACGTCGGATGTGAATGTAGCCGCTGCGTTATTAATAATGAGCATAAAATGACGATGCAGTGGCAGGACATAAATAAGGCAGTGTCTATTGAGGAGGATAAGGAGTCACACGTGTCTCCCTTGAACTCCCAATCAAACGTCAAGATGAGTGGCAGAAATTTGTGTCTGGAGAGGTAAGAGAAAGAACGAGTATTGGTCAGAGAAACTCTGCAGCTAAAAGAGAAAAGGCTATACGAGCCTTGGAAACATCTGAACAACGGGAGTTTCGAAAAGGGCATGAAAAAGTTGGGTCCAAAATATCCAGTGATGTTCCCTGATAGTGAAAATGTACACTGTTTTAATATCTGAGGCAAGTCAAGAAGAGTTTAAATAAAGTCCCGGTATATCACCTAGAATTCCTGTTTTTCGGATTTTTCATAGAATGGATAGTCCCTTCGCACCGAGTTATTATTTAATTAATTTGGAGTTATAATTTAACTTTTTCAGACTAAGTTTTATGAAGTGTTTTTATGATGAAATTCGGATTTTACGAAGTTAGAAGTTGTAATTGGTAGTAAAAATTTTTACTAAAGTGAAAATTTTTTGCGTGAGCAGACTGGTTGCATTTTTTCATCTGCTTGCATTTTGTTCATTTGGCTTATGTTATCACCGTTTTGATCTAAGTATGATTAACTGGACTAGTTTCCACCGTCGCCAACAGAGGGCGCCATAAGTAAGGTAAACGAAAGTGAAACTGAACTTGCATTCCCACCCAAAGATGACGATAGCGAATTTGAAGGATTTGAAGAGTGGGAAATCCTAAAAAGTAAGCTGAGTTTTCAATGTAAATTATCCGAGTTTGTTAATATTGATGCGGATGTTTTAACTTCTCCGACGCTAAACGATAACGAAATTTGCGATCTTATCAAAGATGGCGGCGAAGAAGAACATGAAGATGACAATGACAAGAAATTGGAAAATACGACATTCAAAGCAACATCTTCACAAATTAAAAGCTCCTTAGAAACTCTAAAAAAACATCTGTATGCAACTAAATATGTACAGTCCACCTAAGGAAATAATCCACACGAGTTTAATACTTAATATTACATTACATGCTAATGTGTTGTTTTAATAGCTTTTTTAATTTATAATTATTTAAATTTAATAATCTTAATAATGTTAACTCTAAATGTAATATTAAATTATTAAAAATAAATTAATATTGAAACGGTAAAACTTACGAGTAAAATTCAAGTGTGGATTATTTCCCTTTGATGACTGTACCAGATGATATTTTTGGCAGTTGTTTTGAATTTCCAAACTACTTAAATAATGATATAATTTCAAATATGCATCAGACAACAATTCTTAAATATTTTCAAAACTCGAATACTTAAGCAGTGCATAAGCCTATTTGTATTAAAAATATTGCCTATTAAAAATTCTGTGCCTATTTACATGGGGGTATTTTTGGGGGAGGATTGTTTTTTACGAAGTTCGGATTTTACGAATAAATATTATTGGTCCCCTGAAATTCGTAAAAACGAGGTTTTACTGTACAACCATAATGCTCGGTTCACATTGAGCCGGCAAGGCGGCAAAGCGGCGAAGCGGCAACCGTTGACGCTTGCGCACTACGTCCAAGGCCAACTAGAAATAGGTCAATTCAAGTGCCGCGGCCGGCAAATAAGCCAGGCGGCAAAGTTGAAATTTGTTCAACTTTTGCCGGTTGCCGCTTTTGCCGGTTGCAGGCTCATCCAATCACGTTCGACTACTGGAGCAAGTGATCAAAAGAATGATGGCGGATCACAATTTTATAGTGAAATAGAATAAAGAGAATGCACTTTATTTTGTAAATGTGAAATTATAAATTGCTATTGTCCTTCAGCTTTTTACATCGTTAAATAGATACGTTTGGTTAAATTTTAATTAGATAATTCAGTTGGAAATTAGCAAGTTTTAGAACAGAAACGTGATCACGAATTTGGTTTTCGATCGCTTCGATTGAAAATATTGCCGATCGATGTTGGCGACAATCAAATTTAAAAATAATCTTGAAGACTTTTTATAAATACGAGAAAATATGCTCAAATACTGTATAAATAAAACTAGAGTTTATTTGTATATTCTGTTTTATGTTTTAATTATGCTTTCTCAGCGACATATAACACAGTTGAACTTCTTTATAACGAACTCTGATATAAAAAAAAAATAAACGAAACAATTCGGAATTCTCAACTGTGCCAATTGGCCTATCAACAGTGATAAAACAAATTCCGAATTGTATCAGATATAGCAAATTTCGGATATTAAAAATTTCTATGAAACGTGAACTTCGTCCAGTTTTACTTCAATAACTTAAGATCGACACGACGCCATCATTGTATAATTTCTCTTCCCTTGCCGCTTCTCTCGTGCCGGTCAAGTGGGAACAACTCGCGCGGGCGGCAGAGGAGACAGGAGGGGGGAGGCAGAAAAAGACGCTTCGCCGCTTTGCCGCCTTGCCGGTCCAATGTGTACGGGGCATAACAAATAAGAGGCCTTGCAATACGTAGTAGAATGAAAACTAGTTAGTTTCACCTTTAACTTTCTGCTTTTCTAAATTTCACTAAACCTTGTTAACAAATTGAACCTGATTAATAAAAATAACAATATTTAATTACATTAATGAGGGAGGAGATAATGTACTATTAGTATGCTACTTTTCCATATATGTTTATGGCAAAATTAAGGAATAAAGGAAGTTCAATGAATATGAAGCTAAAATAGCGACTTTGAAAAGGCCGGGAATATAAGCCAAGCCAGTCAGTTTTTACTAAGTATTGTTAGAAATCTTTTTTATTATGTATTGTTTAAAACAGTGCAACATTATAGCACACAAAATGCTAAGAATGATCAATCATGAAGCTATCATATGATTTGGGCATCAGTTGGACTTTTTAGATACAAAATAAATCTAAAAACCTATTTTTGAAATAATTTCAAAAAAAAGTAAGACCATTTTACAGTAAAATTTATAGGATATGAAATATAGCAAAAACTAATATCACAATGTTTAAAACTAAGATTTAACTTCTCTAATCATAATAATGTCTCAATTGTTCTATATTTCTATGTATTCATTTTCATTTCAGCCTCCCACTCAATAATAAACTTCATTATAAACTTTACTATTACAGTATACATTATGAGAAAGTACTTTGTAAAAGTACTAATCGGTATCAGGACATTTGCCCCAACGGATGGTATACCAACAGGCATTTGCTCCAAACTGCTAATACTGCTTCAGTATCCTTCATGTTCAGAATGAAATTAATAACTGTATAAAATTTTTACATAAATTGATCACATTCAGGAAATTAAATTTTTATTAACAAGGGAAGTACACGATCGGCACTCCAGCTTTTTCCATAAATAGTAAAAAAATCTGATAGAGAACAGATAGTAATTTACAATCCAGGTGAAAAAAAAAAAGTTTGGCCGCACTCTTTTGCAATTGCATAGTGTTTTTAACCAGCCATTTTACCGCAAACCACGTTTTTATTATTATATGTTTTATTATTATATCTCTTCAAGCCGATGTCAACAATTTGTAAAACTAATAGTTTGGTCTAATGATTAAGAAATTCGTATAACAATCGTCCCTCTGCAAATCGTTTAGCTTTATCGTTAGCTACAGATAGATTTCAAACTTTGATGTGTTCGTTAGCAAACAGATATTCACGCTTCATTATGTTTGCATTAAAGAACTTTTCTTTTTTTTTTTTTAATTTGAACGGGTAAAAGATGGATAGTTGTTTGTTTTTTTGTTTTGTGTTTGTTTTTTTTTTTAAATTTGTTCATTGTGGAATGAATATGTGTATAAAACATTGCATTACGGAAAACTTTCATTACCATTACTAATAATGAAAAATTTCTTTTGTAAATCTTATTTTCAAATTTACAAAAAAAAAAAAAAAATTTACAAAAAAAATTGAGACGTTGCTGATATGAAGGGCGAACTCAACATCGGTTCAAATTTTTTTTATTTTATCTTTTGGCTTCTCAGATATCAAAGAAGAAGGTGGTATAGTTTTTTGTTCAGTTGGCCCCTCCTAATCGTATAAAATAAAGTAAAGCATTCAACTTATAAGAGTGGTAGAGTAAAAATTTCAAACATGTTTCTCGAAATCACATTTGTTGCGTTCGCCTTTCGTATCTGTAACGCCTCAATTATCCATCTTTTACCAGTTCAATTTAAACACGTGAGACGAAAAAAATTTTCAAAAAACAACACTAATGAAAAAATTTTCCTTGATTCATGCATTGTCACCAATTTTACGTATGTGTACAAAATTTCTGCAAGAACGGATTAGTGGAAGGGGTTAAAAGGTTGATTACAATATTTCATCCACCAAACATACCCTAACATGGTGAAAGTTATATAAGCGTTGTGAAAAAAGAAAAGTTCTTTAATGCAAAAATAATAATGTGTGAACATAAGTTTGTTAATGAACATATCAAAGTTCGAAGTCTATCAGTAGCTAACGATAAGGCTAAACGATTTGCGGAGGGACGATTGTTATATGAATTGCTTAATTGTTAGACCAAACAATTAGTTTTACAAATTGTTGACACTGGCTTGAAGAGATATAATAATAAAACATTATTGGCAGTCGTCAGCCCTCTAGCGGCCAATGACTCAAGCTTCCAATATGGCCGCCAAAGAGGGGAGATGATGCAGCAATCCATACCTCACAGCATGGCAGCTAGTGATGCAGCTACTTTAATAAGCATATCCATCGCTGATATTTTAAATTATCTTAGATTGAATGCAAGTAATGAAAGAAGAAGGTGCTTGGTAAAGAGGGAAGCAGTTTTAAATGCTCAGCAGGTAATATTTTGTGGGAGAAACAGTATCGCATCTTCGCCTTCAATATACATAATAGCCCTTGTGCTAAGGAGTAGCAGTATTAGTTCCACTCCACAAGAGATGAACCTAATTATCAACCCTTGCCAGGGTACTGATCATATAAAGGTACTAATCAAAACATATTATAGGTCGCGCAAAGAGAGAAGGGGTCCATCAACTGTCAATCAGATTCGTTCTCTTATCGAATGCACATATCTAGCGATTAACGAACGATTTAGCAGACGAATCTTGCGATGAAGATTTTATAGTATCACAGCCAATGATGGGAGCGACAACCAATCAGAATCAAGACTAACCAGTTGATTCCTGATATCCAAGGTATGTTATCTTTATATATCTTGCCTGATATCTTTCTCTTTCGGTGTGATTTTGTGTCCTTTAAAAAAGACGCTCTTTCGGAGATTGTGACTGTGGCTGAATGCATCGATCGTTATCTTCATCGAGGGATTCGTCGGTCAAATCGTTCGTTAATCGCTAGATCTGTGCAGTCAATAAGAGAACAAATCTGATTGATCCATTTTTTCGTTGCGCGAGCTGTAATATGTTTTGATTAGTACCCTGGCAAAGGTTGATAATTAGGTTTATATCATGTGGGGTGGAACTAACACTGCTACTCCTTAGCACAAGGGCTATTATGTGTATTGAAGGCGAAGATGTGATACTGTTTCTTCCACAAAATATTACATGCTGAGCATTTAAAACTGCTTCCCCCTCTACCAAGCACCTTTTTCTTTCATTACTGGCATTCAGTCTAAGATAATTTAAAATATTAGCGATGGATATGCTTATTAAAGTAGCTGCATCACTAGCTGCCATGCTGTGAGGTATCGATTGCTGTTCACCTCCCCTCTTCGGCGGCCATATTGGAAGCTTGAGTCATTGGCCGCTAGAGGGCTGACGACTGCCAATAAAAGCGTGGTTTGCTGTAAAATGGCTGGTTAAAAACACTATGCAATTGCAAAAGAGGGCGACCAAACTTTTTTTTAACCAGGACTATAAATTACTATCAGTTCTCTATCAGATTCTTTATTTTTATGGAAAAAGCCAGGATGCCGATCGCGTAATTCCATTGTTAATAAAATCTAATTTCCAGTATGTGATCAAATTGTATAATACTTTTATACAGTTATTGATTTCATTCTGAAACATGAACGATACTGAAGCAGTATAAGCAGGTTGGAGCAAATGTCAGGTGGGGCAAATGCCCATTGGGCTAACTGTTGAGGGGACTGTCCATTGGGGCAAATTTCCTACCCTTGTACTAATCATATCTATTGAAGCCCAAAAGGGAAATAACCAAGTTAAGCAAGAATCTGACCTCCTCCCCATTACCACAAAAGAACCAGTAGTATTAATTTCTAAATATACAGACATAAAAATTCATAATTCTATTGTATAATTTAACAGTTTTAGAAGTCGTCAACAATTAAATTAAAATTATATACAAATATCTTCTTAGTTTTATTGTTAAAAGAAAATAATGACTTCAATGCAAAACTGGTTACCATCTTTCATAATTCATTGTTTTTAAAAAGTTTATGTTGTTTACCATTTTTAATTTTTTTTTTTTTAATTGAGGGGAACATAAAGAGTTCTAAATTATTAAAGCTGGGTTTTATAAGTGCATATTAATTAACGAAGTCCATTCCAATAATGTACTAACTTATTAGCATATAATAAACCATCTAAATACATTATGTTTTTAAATCTCTATTGTACTTTAAGTTGGCCAAGTTTAAGGTGGTGGTGGGGGGGGGGGGGGGCAGGAGAGGAAGAGGGGTTAAAGTGTGTGAATAGCCTGCTCAAATTCCCTCAGGTTTGACTGGACTATACCCAGTAGGGCCACTTCGTTTATTAATGTGTGTGGAAGCTTTGAATCAACTCCTATGAACTGATTCATCAGGTACAGAAACTATAAAGCATAATTTGAGATCATTCAAGCCGTAATAAAAGAACATTACTTGTCTATGGAGTGAAACCCTTTTTTTTATACACCAGCACTTAAAAGTATTCCCTACAAGATTTTTCGATTAAGAAATAGAAGATTAAGTATTCAAAAAATAAAAATAAAATAAACTGTATTAAGAAGGTAAAATTAAGTTCTCTTCTCATGCAACTTGTAATAATAGAGTTCTTGTGCTTACTCCTGGATGCTGCTGAGGAAATGAATAAGTTACTTAAATTTAAGTGTTAACATCTGTACACCTCTATTAATCACAAAATGAGGCTGAATTTCTCTAGATGCATTTTCTCTAGAATTTCTTTTGATGAATTTTTCAATAACTTTATTTAACAGATGTTTAAAAATCTCTCTTTATGTTGGCTTATATTTTCCAAAAAGATAAAATTGGAACCCGAAAGGCTATTAATTAAATTTTATGATGAAACAGAATGTGTATTTAAATAATGTTTAACTATATCTATTACGCATCTAATGCCTAACGACGTCTGGCCAGGCCATTCACGAGAATAAAGTGGCGATTTAAAAATACGTTAAAAATAAAGCTACATTGGATAGATGATACATTTCTTCTTCAAAGCAAAGGAAACGTATATTCAAGTATAAGGTACGTTGACAGTAAATTCTGGTAACATTAAATGTGTTATTGTTTAACGGGTTATTGTCAAGTGTGTTAAAATTGAAAGACAGGAATAATATAAACCAAATCAAGTGTAATGTTTTCGGCATTCGAATTTTTATGTTTTAGTGAAGAATTAGTTCATATTTTATTTATTACGTAGATCGACTGCAAATCATCTGATAAATTATCAAGTGCTTTTAAATTGTTCGAAATATATATCAAATTAACTTATTTTTTTAATATATAATAACGGGATCTAACCAGATAATGTATAATCTAATCTAATCCAAATGAAATGCGATGTCTTGGAACGTGCGAATCTCGAGCAAGGGTTCTAAATATATTAACGAGTAAAATGTTAAGGTTTATGTAAAGAACAAATAACAGACGAGCGTGCCGATTCCCCACTGGTTATGTACGTATAAACGGAGAGGGGTATTCTTTTGTGTAGTTATAAATAATCATATAGAATCAGTAGAAGGGAAAAAGGATCTTATATCTAAAAGATGCTTCGTCAACACTTGGTGATCAATCTTTGGAGATAAACATAGTGGGGATCCTATGGGCATTGAAGGAAATATCTCCTTATTGTTATTATTTATAGAACGTATAATGTTTGGGTTCAAGTGGGAAAACTTGAACTTGACGCACGATTTATGTGTTTTGCTCGCCATTTTGGGTTAGCCTAATTTCAGCGCATTGACAATCGTCAAATCCTAAATATCGTAGAGGATCGTTATTTTTCAATATTTTACTGTACTTTATTCTTTCTAATCTCTTAGCTACTCACCTTGGTATTGTGATGCATTTAGTGTTCGTATTTTCTGTCGTGATAGCTTTCTCCAATTCATCCAATCCTCCTGTTTTTTTCAATTTCTTGACCAAACTTTTCACCGCTTTCTCTGACCATTTGTCTTCTCCTTCGCCCTTTTTCCATCCAAGGAGCCGCTTCACAATTGGCAATGTAAACGGTAGCATGGACGTCATATTTCCCCCAACAAAAATTCTGTCTCGATTTATACGCGCTCCATTTTCTTTAAACTCTAAAACATATCACATGAATTTTTTTTCTCGAGTAGACGCGAGGTGCACAGATGAGAGAGAAATCGTCGACGGTATGTTCGCAGGAATTGCTACGCTCCCCCCGCTCATGTTACCATCGCTAGACGTAACCACGGCGTGAGACGGGGGCAGAGACTAAAACATCCGCGACACAATATAGTCCCATTCAAATAGTGCCATCCCTTGCGATCAATACGTTACAAGAATTACAAGCCCAACCCATAGAATGAATGACAGAAAAAAATGGTCGAGAAGACGAGGTGAGGAAAAATCTGAGTTTCCTTCGAAATAGCTTCTCCAAAATGGCATATGAGGACAGCGGTTGCCGAGGCGAGATACCGTGATTTCTGGCGATGGGCCATTCACCGTCTGGCTTGACGAGCCTTTTAAAAAAAAAGGGGGGGG
>JAHWFO010072220.1:2468295-2487986 GCA_023313115.1 Rhysida immarginata
TGGGGATAAACAGCAGCTCCGAACGGATGGGATGACGGGCTGCTGAATAACCCCACACACAGTCAACTATCGCACTACGCACCTTCTTTAAATGAGATGGAGAAGGCAAAGCAAACAGGCACTTAGACGTCAAGATCGGTAGGACATGAGACTGGACGAACCTCGCCTTGACAAACATCGAGGTGGTGAAACGAAAGTTCTTGCCAAGGTGAGCGATGCATTTATCAATTACCAGCTGCCAGTGAGGAGAGTCCATATTAGGTGAAAAGGAGAAAACATATCCCAGCACTGTAATTTGCTCACACCATGTTATTGGGAAGGATCGAAGATAGTCCACTGTCCACTTCCCAATAGCAATGCCTTTAGACTTCACGAGATTGATGGAACTTCCCGTCGAAGTGCTAAAGAGATCGAAGGATTCTTTATAGATGCCCAGGGAATACGGATCAGATGCAAATAGCACTACATCGTCCGCATAAGCCAGCGTACGGATGTTGATGGAAGCGGCTGGCAAATCATACCCCTGGACATCTGGGTGGCGATTAAGATATTGTAAAAGTGGCTCCAAATAGAATATATATAACAGGGGAGAGATGGGACACCCCAGTCTGACGCCTTTGGACAGTTCGAAGAAAGGCGAATTGGAGCCATTAATCGCCACGCATGATGTAGCAGAAGCATACAGTGCTGAGATAATCGTAGCAAATTTCCGAAGATGAAGATGGTGAAACACTCGGAAAAGAAACACGTGATTCACCTTGTCGAAGCCTTTTCCTGGTCAAGACTTAGCACGGCAAGAGTCTGACGGCGCACACACGCTTTCTCCATAACACACTTATTGGCAATGAGGTTGTCGGACATCCTGCGAGAAGGAATGGAGCAGGATTGTCCCGGATCGAAGAACTCGTCGGCGAAGCATTTGAGCCGTTGTTGGAGCACACCAGTGAAGACCTTATAGTCTGTGTTAAGTAGAGTAATAGGCCTCCACTGGGTGACAAGTTCAGGGTCCGGTACCTTGGGGAGCAAGATGATTCTCCCCGCAGTAAAGTCCGACGTAATGGAGGAAGGGTCCTTAAGAATGGAATTGAACACTTGCACCAGGAAAAGCCCAAGAAGTTTCCAAGTCGCATTGAAGAAGTTTCCAAGTCGCATCAGGGCTGGACTGATGACGGCCATCCATCGACAAAAATTTCTTGACTTCATCTTCGGAAAAGGGACGGGTAACTGACAGGTCAGCGTCAGCAGTGAAAGGTCTAAGTGCCTCGATCCACTTCGTCGTGGCGTCGGATGGAAAGACCGGGTGGCCAAAAAATGATGAAAAATGAGAGTAGAAAGCAGACAAGGTGTCAGAGTCTGTTTCCACTGTCTCATTCCCCACCACCAAACGATGACACTTCTTACTGGCGCGACGCCTCTCCTCTGCGAACGCAGCTGACGACATATTCCAGAGGTCAGTCGCCCAGGACAGTTTGGCCCTGAGAGCTGCGCCGGCGGCCCTGCGGATCATTAGAGCGTTGATCTCGCTCTTCACCTGGCGGATGTCATCAGCATATGCCCCCTTTGGGATGGAACAGCGGAGGAGGCGCAGAATTTCTTGCAGCATGAGATGGCGCCGATTGCGTCTAGCGGCGTCCAATCTAATCTTTCTGAAAAAAACGACGGAGCTTTGATTTAAAGGAAAGCCACGAAGCTAGTGACGGAGGCAGCTTGTGAAGATGTCTTTCCACAAACCGAACGAACATTCCCTTGTATTTATCGTTGTCAAGCAGAGAAACGTTCAGAAACCAATTGTTCGAAGCAGAGCCTGCAGAGGAGGCAGGGAATGGAGGGTTCCAAGACCACTTGATGGCACTGTGGTCAGAAAAGGAGCATGGAATGACCTCCATGGAACCAGGAGCACCAGCGAAAGTGGCGTCTACTAAAAAAAGGTCCAACCTTGAAGACACAGAGGGCCCTTGGTGAAAGGTAGACCCATTTTGGTTGGAGTTGGAAGAAGACGCCCACAGATCGAAAAGTGCATTCCGCTGGCACAGCTGGTAGACACATCCAGACGAAAAGATGTTCTCATCCGGATGGCAATTGAAGTCCCCAGCAACGACTGCAGGCAAGGACGAGCACAAGTAAAAGTCCAGGTCTTCAAAGAATGTCCGTTTCTCTGCTGATAAACAGGGGGCGTACACATTAAGCAATCGGAATTTGAGACCAGATAGCAGGAGGTCCAAAGAAATTACACTGCATTCACAGTCAAAGACGCAGTTCGACACCACAATGGAGGGTTTGAAGATGATGGAGGCAACCCCCTGCCCATGTGGCGAAGATGAGTTGATGAAGAACTGCGCAGATGGATATTGACTGCGAAGGCCAGGGAGGTTTGCAAGCTGTTGCGAAGCAGCAAGCTTCACCTCTTGAAGAAGGAGAATATCTGGCCTGTACAGGGCGACGAATGATGACAAAACCGATTGCTTGAAGGACGAACCAAGAGAACGAACGTTTAGGGAAAAGACTTTCACTGCGAATTTAAGCTGACGGGGGCTGACCTGTATCTGAAGGAGACTTGAGCTTCACCGACGAGGGAGGAGGCTCAGAAGTTTTCCGTCTAGGGGAACGAGCACATCCCGAAGAGGAAGAGGGGCTGCGATGATGATGGTCTACGCAGTTGTCTCTTTCAGATGAAGAGGACACAGGAATCCCGTCCCTCTTGCTACGATGACGTCGGGCCTTTTTCTTGTGAGGACTCTTAGGCGTCGCAAGAAGATCCCGTTGAGCTGGCGCTGATGGCTTTGAGGTCCCAGCAGAGGAAGAAATTTTTCCAGGCGTAGGCGCACAGACGATTCGCAAAGGTTGCGATGCCGATGAAAGCGCAGGTGGAGGAAGAGATGGAAATTCCTTCGCAACAAACACCGACTCGGAACACAACGAATCGTCTAAGATGACTTCTGCAGAGTGGCAGTCCCCCGCCATCGGGGAAACATCAGGCGAAGGTGGACGAGAAACAAGTCTCTTGAACCACACGAGGCCGAGGAGTGGGAGGCGGCATCTCCTTCCCAGGAGTCGTAGGAAGAGGCGATGATGGTGGAGCAGTCTTCGATTTCTTTGGTGAAGAAGGAGCCGACGATGGTGGGGCCGCCTTCGATAACCTCGGTGAAAGAGGAGGTGAAAACGGTGGGGACGCCTTCGCTTTTCTTGGTGAAGGAGGAGCCGACGATGGCGGGGCCGCCTTCGAAATCCTCGGTGTAGGATGAGGCATAGTCACTCTGCTAGGCTCAGTTGACTTGGCCGGTGAAGTCATCAGTGCTGGCTGCTGGGACGACATCCCTCGAGGTGGTGGCGTTGGGGCTGCTGGTGGTGCACCTGTCCTCTCCGGGAACTGATGGTATTTGCCCACGATTTTCTTACAGAAGTCGCACTTCTTCAGGAGAGGACAGTCCTTCCGGACGTGGGAGGACTTCTTGCAGTACCAGCAGCACTGCCTCTGGCCCTTGTAGAACACGAAGACACGTTCTCCGTGCAACACAAGGGAGTCGGGAATGTCTTTCTGAAGGCGCATGTCGAACAAAATGTCTCCATTTTTCTGCAGGGGTGAGTCGGAGTGCTCTGGGTACAACACTCGTAGCACCTCCCCGTAGTCGGACATGTAGTCCTTCAGTTAGGATTCTGCCATCAGCGGCGAGGCACCCCGGTCATGGACGGTGAGATGATCGGGGTCGGCATGAAACAAGTGGATAGTAGTCTGGCCAACTTTGACGTGGTCAGATTTTACTATCCGCTCAGCAACATTTCGGTTCCTATAAAGCATCCTCCACTCAGTGGGGGAAAGCTTTTGCAGAACCGAAACAGCGGGAAAACCCGACGGAAGAACAAGGGGTAAGCTTGTACGGGCATATAACCCCTTCATGAATGCTCCGGCGGTAAACGGACCGTCGGCGATCATCATCACCATACGTTCCATGGTGATGATGGAAAAAAGTCAATGTTTTGGAAAGGAAGAAGAAGACCTCCCCAGGAGACACCAGGGGGGGGGGGGGGGCAAACGCACTGCACAAATGTCTACAGGAGAGGAAGTGGAGGACCAGAAGGACGGACGACTGGTCAAACCAGAAGCTGGAAGTGGTCTGTCTGAAATAAAAAAAACAGTAACCACGGAAAGAACATCAACAATAGTGGGACACACATCCTCGTGATCACGAAAATTATTCGCGAGAGACAACTAGCTGCAGACAGTGATAATCACGTGGAGATTTTTTAATTAACATTTATTAAAACAATATATACTCAACAATCACTGTCTGCAAAACAGTAAAAAAAATCTTAAAGAATAGAAAAACTAGAATAATTAATTACAAATAAAATTATATCTGTTTTTATATAAGCAAACAAAAAAAAATCTGAGTTTTCCCGAACAAAGCCCCCTGTAACTTTCTTGAAGACAAAAAAATGATAATCATTTGTACAGATAGAAGTTTAGGTACTGATGTTACATATACAGATTCAAAAAAAAATTGTCTAAGTTACAATAAACAAATAAACATTTATGCCTTTATTATTTCCTTTCATTTTTGTGTGCGCACACAGTATGTTTTGCTTTTTTAGCAAAAGAAGACAAAAAAGTATATTTTGCATTTTGGTATACCATAATTAAAATGTATATTAAACGTACAATACGTTAATAAAGGTAAAAAGAACATATCATGTAGTAAAAAAACAATGTAGTTACTGCCTTAACGTAAGGTAAGAACAAGCCCAAAAAATGTCCTTTTGTGATTTTAAAGCTAAAGTCATTTAACAAAAAATATTGCGTTTAGAACCCCTCTCATCCCGCGAAGTAAATAATTTTGCAGTTATGAAGTTTAAAGTAACAAGGTAAACTTTGTAAATATCCCGTAAATATCCTCGTGTAAGCCAGCAAACCAACGAGTTAAGTAATTTAATATAAATAATTACTTATCCTGCTCAGATAAGGATAACAAATCCAGGAATCTGCGTAAAGCAGGGGCAGTTAAAGGTTTAGCTAGTGCGTCTGCCGGTATGTCAGGGGATGAACAGTAGGTAAGAATCACATTCTGAAGATTAATTTCTCGCGCGATGAAATTATGCAATCTCAAGATGTCTTGTCCTACTCTTCGATTCTAATGCTCCCAGACATGCTATGATAGACGTTGAGTCAGTATAAATGATTGTGGGGAAAGAAACAAACTCCCCTTGTCCTAACTCGGTTATGAGGTCCCAAAGACATTTCAGTGACTTCACGCATTCGTTTATAGCGATTATTTCGGCTTCGCAGCTGCTCAGGGCGACTAAACGTTGCTTCTTAGATGACCAGGTTATGGTATTTTTCCCTATTTTGATCAAAATTCCAGAGTATCCTTTACTCTGTGGGGTGACACACCAGGTAGCGTCAGCGAATGCGCACAAAGGACCCGTAGATGGGGTAAAAACGAGTGATGTGTCGCAGGTGTGTTTAAGATAAGAAGCGACGCCCTTAAGAGCAGTCATATGCAAATGTGTAGGCGATTTAGCATATGTCGACAGCCTAGTAATTGCAAAAGCTATATCCGGCCGCGTGCAAGTCATTACATACATTAAGGAAACGAGAAGAGATTGGAAGTTGGTAGAATCGACCGGTTGTGAATCCGCAGTATCATGAAGGTTCACGTGAGGGCTTATAGTGGCATGGTCTTTGGTTTGATGTCTTGAAGGCCATATTCATGCAGGATTTGCTTGATATAATGTGCCTGTCAGATGAATTGAACCGTTCACTTGTGACACATTCATACCTAGCAGATGCTTTACCGCTCCTAACTCCACGAGGTCGATTTCTTGTTTCACTTTGTCCATGATGGAGGTTAGGATGGAGACATTTGTTTTTGCTGCCACGATGTCATCCATGTAGACTGTTAAGAGAATAGTGCACCCAGCATTGGTGTAGTAGAAAAAACAATCGTCTGCTCTGGATGGAGTGAATTTTTATCGGGTAAGAAGCTGACACAATTTTACGTACCAGCATCTTCCACTTTGTTTGAGGCCATAAAGTGATTTACGCAATTTGCAGACGTGATTAACTGGCGTTGATAATCCGTTGGGTGGCGATAGATATATGGTGTGGTCTATCGGTGCGTGAAAATATGCACATTTGACGTCATACTGCGCAGTGACATCCCTGTATTTGCAGCTATGGCAAACAGTAAGCAGAGGGATTCCATTCTGATGACAGGTGAGAAAGTTAACTCATACTGGCTCCCATAGACTTGTGACGAGCCAATAGCCACCAACCTTGCCTTGAATCTGGACACCGAACCATCAGGATTGTATTTGATGCGGTAGATCCATTTGCTCTTTAAAATTTTGACATTTGGTGGTGGAAGCTCTAAATCCCAGACATGATGAAGCATGAGTGAATTCAATTCATCTTGCATGACCTCTTCCCATTGATGATGTTGGGGAGAAGCGAGTGCTTGTTCATAAGACTGGGGTGTGATTGGCGGAGTGATTAGCAAGTCGGAGTCAGTAAAGTCAGGATGACATAAGGCGGCACGTTGTTTTTCTGCCTTCTCTTTTAATCTTTGTGAAAGTCGTAATACCGGGTGGTTGGTTCACTAGTGATTTGGAAATACCAAAGGAACAGATGATGGATCTGATTTTCTTGTGAACTCTGGAAATACCTTGGGTAAGAAACGAACCGTACGTGCTCGTAACAACTTGCTCTCATTGAGCGCATAAATAAGGTACCCAGGAGATGAAGCAGAGTATCCCATAAAAACACCACTTTTGGCGCGAGCGTCAAATTTTGATTGGTGCGACTTAGGTATATAATAGTATACCAGGCAACTGAAAGGAGCTCGATATTTGATGGTCGGTTTCTTTTTGGACCATATCTCTTCAGGGGACTTAGTTTGACCTCGTCTAGGCAAAGAATTCAGATTGAATGCTGCTGTAGTCGCAGCATAGTCCCAGAATCGGTGCGGAACTTTTGACGATGCAAGAAGAACTCGAATTTCATCGCAAATGAAGTGTACGGTTCTCTCAGCAACACCATTTGACTGGGGGTTCTCAGGAACAGTGAATTGTTGAGATATGCCTTGCTTCGTACAGAACTCACCTAGCTCCACATTGGTGAATTCTGTTCCATTATCGGAACGTATATACGCCAGATTTTGTCCTGTAGAGCGTTGTAGCTTTAGTATTAAGTCTATTAACGCTTTTGGCACTTCACTTTTTGTCAGAGAACCACAAACGAAGTTTTTTCGTGAGAAATCATCGATGACTACTAACAGGAATTTGTTTCCATGGATAGAAGTGGTAGGCATTGGTCCCACTGTATCCACGTGAAGTAGCTGTAAAGGACGGGTTGTGGACGCGGTGAAGAAACAGAGCTGGCACACGAGGCTACCCCTATTGAGGAATTTAGTGTGGTGTGGTCCTTAAACACCACATTTAGTTGACTTAGGAAGGATTCAATTGACATTCTAGGGTTTGATTGGACCGCGAGTCTCAATGCAGTATAAGTTGAGGGTAGACCTGCGACCATATGGTCAATCAAAATTTTATCATCCAGAACCAGGGACACAGCTCCAGCCTGAGCACGGATTTGTAGCGCTCTTGCTACATAGGCATTCAGATCATCAGCGTCTAAGAAACGCAAGGCTGAGAGACGCTGCATTATTTCAGCCTGTGTCACTGAATCCGGCCTTCCATATCGACGCTTAATTGCTTCCCACAATGTATAGGGATTGTCATCTTGAAGCCTGATGACAATATCATCACTCACCATACTCAGGAGGTAATGCCATACTCTTGCCCAATCAAGGCGCATGGATAAGCTGGCTGATGCTTCTGTAGGGAGAGAGATCTTTTCTTGGACATATTTGGCTAGCCCTTTGGTTTCGAGAAAGGTTAAAACTCGATACGTCCATTGAATGTAATTGGCACTCGTTGGCCTAGGGTGGGAACGACCCTCTTCAAAATATGATTCCTCCATATTGTATTAAAATACAAGAAAGAAACCACGCTCTGCTACCATATGATCAGAGGGGGAGGCAAAATAAATGGAATTTAATGGGTGGTACTTTAAAAGAAAGAACCCCAAAACTTAAGAGTAAACGTGGCTCGTTAAAAGACTTTTATTTTGGTTAAAACAACGAAGAAAAGCGTGGGACTACTATCTATCGCATATATAAATTCCTTTGCATGTGCACTTCTGTGATGTCGCTGTTTCCAAAAGCCTGATCACTCAATGATTTTGCATAGTAAATGCATTGACTTTCAGCTGTTCGTAAGGGCTCATTTATTAGAAAATGTCAAAAAAAGTTTGTTTGGAGCATTACATATTGGATCCTGAGGAAAAAGAGCCAGTGAAAACGGTTTCATCACAACAAATAGATGACCGAGAAGATTTTAATGTTGTAGTTACAGACGACAGGATCGGCCATTCAACATGGTGCTCATGCGAGAACTGTCGGCCGATGAACACCAAAGAAGAGAATGTTTGATGCACTTCTTCACCATTGTTGTTTTCTATACAGGGTGTCCGGAAATAAATGGTAAATATTCATACATGTGAGAGAACATGTATATAGAAGCATTTTTATTCCTATGAACATGGTGTCGCAAGCCAACCCCCACAGAGATACAGTATGTTGCGTTGCATGATTGTTGGCTTCCCGCGAGGTTGACTAGGTAATGTGGTGCAGCCCACATTGGAGCCTACAGACCCCAGTACTCATGGGCTCTTAATAACTGCATCAACGATCCCATTTGTGAGGGTTCAGGTAGTAAGCTTATTTGTGAAATGGTCCTGATTGTGTAAATGTATGCAAATCAATACGTGTGTCACGACCTCCAGTGACATTTAGGGTATTAAAGGTTTGTGGAGTGACCTGACAGGCGCAGCCATTCGAGCATACATTGACATCTCTTGAACAGATATGGGCTGCACCACATTGCCTAGTCCACAACAGTCCTGACAGGGTGTTCCACAATAGGCATAAAAAAAACTCCGTGAGCGTATTCTACATAAAAAACTGAGACGAAAATGCCGTATACAATTTTTGTTTTAGGTCGTTCATTTTTGAGTTGTGGGTCTTCAAAGATAGTCTATTTACCCTAATTTCGAATACAATTCGTTAATAATAACGTAAACACATGGGACACGGGTTCTGAATTGATTGTCAGTGTTATGACACTGTTGCCCAAAGTCATGACTAGTCTGAATAAAAATCTACAGCGATTTGTGAAACTTAACCTCAATTCATAGTATTCTACAACTGGTAAACGTAAATGAATTATTAATTAATAAACATTGATTTCTAATAATAAATAAAAGGCAAACATAATTATTAATAACAATCTATGGAATCTTAGACGAATGATTCCATCTCAAATTGGAAGTGGCCACCGTCAGCATTGAGACAAAACGAGCGCGATGAACAAGGTTGTTGCAAGCTGCTGTTGCCATCGCGGGGATTATGGATGCTTGGATGATACTGTTTCGTAATTCATCAACGTCGTTAACTGGTGTACGAAAAACGGCAGTTTTTAGGTGCCCCCAGAGCCAAAAATCCGGTGATCTACGCGGCCAATGAATTTCTCCTCCTCTTCCAATCCATCTACTATTTGGGAAGACATAATCTAGCGCACGGCGTGCTAGAAGTGAATTATGTGGTGGAACTCAGTCGTGTGGAAACCACATGTTTAGACGATCCATAAGTGGCACATCTTCCAGTAACACTGGAAGACGGTTCTGAATAAAATCTGTAAATTTCGCCATTTAGACGGGCTGGTAACTCATGTGGTTCAATCTACAACGATTTATTTTGGTGATGTTCAGAGTTTCAGCATAATTTTAGTTATAATGATAATAGTAAATGTAATTAAACTAAATTTTAAATAAATACGTACAGAAATTAAGGAAAAATGTCAAACAATAGACTTTTTAAGTACTTCATGTAACATTTTATTCTTTTTATTGTGTTTTATAATTTATATTTATACAAAAAATTCATAGAAAATAGTGGAAACTCTTATTTTTTACTTGCAACTGAATTCCGGTGAACTCCAGGCCATAAATTTATTCCAAATTTATTTTGAAAGTTATGGCAGTGGGTAACGTGCGGATTCTCTGATGCCCAATACCTTGAATTATGTTGGTTGAAGCAACCTTCATTGGTGAAGTTACATTCATCCGAAAATAATATGTTGTGCATAAAGTTTCCGTCCTCTGCTTGTTTATTTAGAAGCCATGTACAAAACAAACGTCGTTGTTCATAATCCGTAGGTTGTAAATTTTGAACTTTCGCGTAGCGTTACAGATATAAATTAATTTTCTTGAGTTGTCGATGAACACTTGATTTGGAAATGTTGAGTTCGGTTGTAAAATGTGACATATACAGACGAAAGGACAAGGTGTTAACTACATGTGTGGGCAATGAATAGCACTGAAATATCGCAACACACTAATTTATTACGGTAGTATACAGGGCATACCCAATTTGCATACAATTTAAGTTGGGTCTTCTTCGATGTGACGCTCAATAAGTTCTTCATTTCGAACATTAATTTGTCTTGGTCGTCCACCGCGATTAATTGGCATTGTCACCCCTTCTGTATGTGTAGTGGTGGCTCATAACTAAAATTTCTGTGGGTGCTGCGTCGAAAATTGTATTTTTTTTTCACAAACTAGGGAATAGCTACTGACATTAAGCTTAAGGATTATATAATATACATGTATAAAAAAAGTATTAAAAAAAAGACGCATTATATTTTATGTTATCCATAAAGTGAAACTGGGGGTGCTGCAGTTCCGCAGTGCCTATGGACGAGCCATCACTGTGTACGTATGCGGAGAATTAAATGTAGCATACCATTTATTGAACTTCGCGGGCCAATAGGGAACTGCTCTGCCCAAACATGAGCTGCAGCATTTGCACTTCTATTGCACTCGCCATACAAAAACTAATATTTCAAAATAATCTTCTTTACTTAATTCCATTTTTTCTAAGTAACGATTGGCATAACAATTAAAACAACAATAATCGGCAACAATTGACACTATTTAAGGCAAGTTTAAAAACGTATTGAAAAACGAATTGTATGCGAAATTAGGGTAAATTCGCTATCTTTGAAGACTCATAACTCAAAAATGAACGATCTAAAACAAAAATTATATTCGGCATTTTCGTTTCAGTTTTTTATGTAGAATACGTTCACGAAGTTTTTTATACCTGTTGTGGGATACCCTGTATACGAGGGTTGGGGCATAAGTCATGGCAACTATTTTTTTTCTTGTAGTTATGTGAACGGATCACAAACGTATATGTGCCGTGTGGAAGTTCTGCAGGCATAGTGTGTATGCAGAACAACAGGTGGCTCTGTGATAGCTGGTAGTAGCGCAGCGAGGGCTGTGAAATCAGTCACTTAGTGAGTGTCGTGCGAGATGGAAGTAACTCGTGTTGAGCAGCGCGCATACTTCAAAATAGCCGTTCTCCGAGGGAGAAATGCGATGGAATGTCACAGTGAATTAGTGGAAGCCCTTGGGAATAATGCTCTACCATACCGTAGAGTAGCACGGTGGGTAGGAAAGTTTCAGCAAGGACGTGTGCCAACCAGTGATGAGCAACCGTGAAGGACATATTGCCCTGTATACTACCGTAATAAATTAGTGTGTTGCGATATTTCAGTGCTATTCATTGCCCACACATGTAGTTAACACCTTGTCCTTTCGTCTGTATATGTCACATTTTACAACCGGACTGGTATCTTCAAGGAAAAAAATAGTTGCCATGACTTTTGCCCTAACCCTCGTATAAAGAAGAGTGTTTGTTTGTTTGTTTGTGTGTTTGTTTCTTATACAAATCTACAGTTTTGTTTTGATCTTGATGAAATATTTTATACTTGACCTTCAAAGTATGAGGAAGGTCACTGTCTACCTCAGATTTCGAAAAAATAATAATTATCGAAAATAAATCGATATTCATTATAATGGCAAGGCATATTAATGAGAAATATCTCATGACCAACAATGCAAGGCAAAGTTTGTGCAACAATAGATATCAACAATGCTATCAACACGCAATGCACCGACACTATGCAGGGATCAACAATATATACCTCATGACCAACAATGCAAGGCAAAGTTTGTGCAATATAGATAAGTTTCAATTTGTAACAATGCATAGAATTCCTTTTATTCAGGCTTTTCTTAGAATTGAGCGTTTTTGGTACTTAACAATTTCTTGAAAATCTTTAAAAATGATCAGTAACTAGAGATAATGGAGAGTTAGTAGACTATTGAGGAAGAGTGGAAAGACGACAGAGGAAGCACTCCTTTAACTCCGTGCTGTATTGAGCAAATGGTAAGCATGTCAATAGAAGAATCGGCGCCCGCTAGACTACACAAAGTGATGAATGGCCAAATTTTGTTTCAAGACATCCAGAGAAGAGTGGAAACTGCAATAACATCAAGTGTATATCTAAAGTAAGATTACGTGACTAAGAAATTATTTAAACTAGCAGTGGCATGCTTGAAGAGGTCCATCCATTGTGAGCTTTTAAACATTTTTTTTTGGAATTTTCATTAAGAATATTTACTATATTAATTCTAAGCGTTCTCATATGTTTATTTTTTTAGATATTTTAAAATTTAATCAAAAAATAAAAGAGTCAGAGCCACGCCAGGGTTACCATTTAGCTCATTTGGTAGCACAGCAGATCCAAACATTTCATAAAATTACATTTTTACTATATTCTGTGTGAATGTGAATATTTTGGAAACTGCGATGCTGATAATGCGGTGATTGAGCGTTCGTTTCCAAGAATTATTAATATTGAGCATAAAAATGACCATGCAGTGACATGACATAAATAAGGCAGCGTCTGTAGAGCTCATAGAGATAGATATATACCAGAGGTGAAAACTCAATGCTAAATCAAGGGACTTGGGATTAAGTGCTCGCCATGGCGGCGCTTCAATTCGCATGAAGAATAAGCACACGACGTTGTTGCTTAATATGGCATTTCCAACGTTCAGTGTCCTTAAACAGAGCGCGCGTTTCATATTAAATTTTAATTTTCACACTATTCTTCTTTTACTTCTGGAGAGTGCTCTTTCAATACTAATAATAATAATAATAATAATAATAATAAATTTTAAAATGAAAAAAAAATTATGCCCTGCTACACCTTTGTCTTTTTTTAATTTTATAAATTCTTATTTTAACTTTTTATTTCACTTTTTAAACCAAAAAGGTATACTTTTTTTAAAGTAAAAACAAGAATGGATGAAAGAGGTAAAAATACAAAAAAGTTTTTTTTTAATATTTTATTTTATTTTTAGTAATTTTGGGAGGACAAACGAGTAGAAAATTAACTGTTATACATGTAGATTATTACATTTTTCTCTTTTATTGTTTTTTCATTCACCCCGTTTTGGGTGCTTGCCTGTTGGTGCTTCCACTCTGTTGTTGTTACATTATTATTATTATCATTGTTTGGGGAAGTCAAACTCGGATCAAGTCCGGAAGCCAATCCCAGAGGCGGACCCAAAAGAGGGCCAAAGCCCAAGGGACTCAAATGCGAGGGAGGGAAAGTTATGCACTCGTGGGAGTATTGATGTTTGGGTGTAGGAATTTCCTTACTATGTGACAGGTGTTTAGAATTGTGGCTTTCTGTAAGGTTTTGTATAAGTGTGGGTTTAAATTTAGTGTTGACAGGCTTTTGTGTAGCGAGTGTGGAATAACCCCAGTGGCAGAAAGAACGATAGGAACAATGTGTACTCTGTTAACTCCCCAAAGGCGTTTTATTTCATGTGCACGATCCGTATATTTAGTGATTTTGTCAGTGTATGTCTTTTGTAAATTGTGTGTGTTGGAGATGGAGATATCAATTATGTAAGTCACTTTGTTTTGCTTATCTACTAGTGTAATGTCTGGTCTGTTATGAGGGATAGTTTTGTCAGTGATTATAGCTCTGTCAAAATATAGTTTATGTGTGGTGTTCTCTAAGACAGTGTCGGGGATATATTTATAGTAAGGAGTGTGAATGTCCCTTAGCTTGTGTATCTTAGCTAGATGTTGATGTATGATGTTGGCTACCTGGTTATGTCTGTGTAAATAATCTGTCTGCGTGAGTATTTTGCAACTGGAAACGACGTGTTGGATGGTTTCTTCTGCGATATGGCATTTCCTGCAAGACCCGTCAGTCGAATCTTTGATAATATGTTTTCTGTAGCTTTTAGTGTTAATAACCTGGTCTTGTATGGCAATCATGGTTCCTTCAGTTTCCCCAAAGAGACTCCCTTCACTCAACCAAAAGTTCGACGCTTTTTTGTCGACGTGTGGCTGGTTGAGGTCAGAAGGATGTCTACCGTGGAGTTGCTTTCCGAGCCATGATTGAAGTTTAGTGCATGTTGTAGGAATGTTATGGGTGTTCTGCATGCTGTTCAGATTCAGAGGTGTGTATTTTGTATCAGCCATGCAGACTGCTTTGTGTAATGGTGATGTGTGTTGTTTAGAGTAAAAGAATTCTCTGAGTGACTGAGTCTGTTTCTGGTGTAGATCTGTTATGTCAATAAGTCCTCTGCCTCCCTCTGAACGAGGCAGGGTGAGTCTTTCAATAGCTGTGTGTGGATGGTGCTTTCTGTGCTTTGTAAGCAGTTTACGTTGTTTCCTTTCAAGTCCCTCAAGATCTGTGTGTGTCCACTGTATGACTCCAAATGAGTAGGAGAGTATTGGTGTGGCATAAGTATTGATGGCCTTGATTAAATTTCTGGAATTTAAATGCGTTTTAAGTATTGTCTCTAGCCTATGAAGCTATTGTTTAGTGAGTGTATTCTTTATGTGTTTGTGCTCCAGAAGCTTGGCTTGCTTAAATCCTAGATATTTGTAAAATTCGTCATTTTCCATAGCAGCAATGTGATCTGGTTCATCTAATGTGAAGCCCCCTTCCCTGAGTACTCCATTTTCAATGTGAATGGTTTTGCATTTGTCCAACCCAAATTGCATGTGTATGTCTTTTGAAAAGGTTTGTGTAATGTCAAGTAATTGGTGCAATTGTGTTTGTGTGGAGGCGTAGATTTTCATGTCGTCCATGTAGAGTAAGTGTGAAAGCGTGTAGTGGCAGCTTTTATTATGTTTAATTGTGTAGCCGTAAGTTGTGCTGTTCAGTCTGTTGGAAAGTGCATTTAGTGCAAGACAAAACCAGAGTGGGCTCAGTGAGTCACCCTGGAAGATGCCCCGGTTTATCTGTATTTTGTCAGTCGTGATGGTTTCACTGTTGAGTGTGAGGTGTAGTGTAGTCCTCCAATGCAGCATTGTACTTTCTAAAAATGTGATAAGTGTAGGGTTTATTTTATACAATCGTAGTGTATATAACAGCCATGAGTGTGGGTCACTATCAAAGGCCTTTTTGTAATCAATGTAGGCTGCATGGAGGTGTCGATGTTTATTGTGAGTTTGCCGTAAGACCACACTGTCTATCAGGAGTTGCTCCTTACAACCCATGTGGTTTCTACGGCATCCCTTTTGTTGCTCAGTGAGAATGTTGTTTGTGTCTATGTGTGTATAAATTTTGTTTGCGATACAGGCAGTTATTATTTTGTAAAGTGTAGGCAGGCATGTGATAGGTCTATATTGTGTGGGATCTGTAGTGTTATGTGACTTTGGTACCATGTATGTTATTCCTTGTGTGAGGAAATGTGGCAATGTCTGTGGTGTTTGCAAAGTGTTGGAGATCTGTTTTGCAAGGGCCAGATGCAAACAGGTGAAGCGCTTATACCAGAAGTTTTGAATCCTATCTACACCTGGAGCCTTCCAATTGTGAGTATGTTTAATGACTTGTGAGAGTTCATCTGCTGTTATGTCAAAGTAAAGTATGCCAAAAGTATAAGGCATGTTTGATAGTGTGGATGCTAATTGCTCCTCTTCCCTGATCCAGCTAGCTTCCCTATTATGTTCAACTAAGACAGACCAAAGAGACGACCAATAATGTTGGAGTGCTGTTTGTGTTGGCAGACCAGTGTTTTGTGTCTGTGTATAATCTTTGTTTAACTGCTTGTAGAATGTCTTCTCATTGTTTGCGAATAACTTGTTTTGCTGTTTGCGCTGAGTGCATGTTTTGTATCTCTTCAGGCGTTGTGTTTTTGCAGCTAACTTTTGTTTTAATGTGTCCATATATTCTGTAATGTGTTGATTGTGCTGCTCATGTCTGGTGTGTGTTTTAATCTTCTTAAATAATTGTCTGAGGAGTTTGTTCCGCTTTGATGAAGTGTTGTTTTTAGTGTACTGTGTAAGTCTACCTAACTGCTTGCGGATTTCGTCAATCTCAGACTCAATCCGCTTTTGCCATTTAGGTTTCTGTTGGGTGTATAATTTTTGTGTGTTTTTATGGATTGGTTTCCTACCCAGTGTGGATATAACTGTAAGAGCCCCAGTGTAAATAAGTAGGCGTATGTATTCTAAAGATAGATTTTCTTCAATGTACTGTGGTAAGATATATGTGTTCATGTAAGATAAAATTTCCCCTGTTTTGCTGTTTATGTTTATTTTAGGTATACCTGGTCTTTGTGTGGGATCTGTTCCCGTGTAAACTGTAAGGTATCTTTGTAGGGTGTCATTTAATGTTGCAATAAGTTTGGTATTCATGTTGTGTTGTGGATGAATATCATGGTTAAGTTCATTGTTGAGTGTGTTTTCTACAAGTTCATTAGTGATGTCAATGTTAGTGTTTGATTCTGTGTGTTGAGTCTCGGCTGGTGTAGATGGCTCGTGTTCTTGTAGCTGTTGTGCAACTTCTTGCTTTATTTTCTGTAGCGTGGGTAAAGGTATTAAATTGTTCATAACAATTGTGCGACGCTGATCTGCAATGCGTTGTTCAGTGACTGTGATGTGAGGATACGTCTCTTTGAAAATGTTATATAACCGTTGTCTGTAAGCTGTAGTGTCAGTTTCCAATTTAGTGACTGCGTAGTAGGTTCGCATGATAAAACAGTTTATGTCATTGGTCCATTTCATGCGTTGGCGTGGCTTGCCTGCCTTAGTGGTCGAGGGCAAAGAAGCTCTTGAAACAGTAGGAACAGGTTGTGGCATTGCAGTAGCCGAACAGGGGTTGATGCTGCTTTCGCCACCAGTGGCCCTGGGAGATTGTGGCATATTTTTCGAACGTGAGCCTCTGCCTAACCCACGAGCGCGGACCTTGGTAACCCGGGTGACGTCCGAGCCGGTATCAGATAATGCACTAGCACTAATCATATTGATCACCAATAAATGGGTGGTCCTGTTAGCCATCTCCATCATCAGCAGGCCCTTGGTTGATGTAATCAGCTCATCAGCCCTACTGGGTCATCTGGACCCTCAAAATTAATCTAAGGGTAGAGTAAATCAGACCTGTTAACCAGGGCCATCTCTCTAAGATGTTGCCCCCCTCGCACGACGCGGACGTAGGACCACACGAGGGTTATTATTATTATTATTATTATTATTATTATTATTATTATTATTATTATATTAAAAAACCAACTTAACTGTTTGAAATTTTTGAAATTTGAAATTTATTCATCCAATAAACAAAGGGCCTAGATATGTATACATAAAAAAATTCACTTTTGTGAATTCATTATTTCTTTTAATAAGATAATTTCAAAACTCTTTTGGCATACTTTACTTTTTTGTTTGCATATTGTTTGGTTAACATTTTTTAATACTGTCCTAATCTCATTTTACATATTTAATTATGGTAGTTGCAAGTACAATTCAGCATGAGAATGACAACAATATAGTGATGTCCAAAAAATAATTGAATGGATTTCTTGCAAAAGTTTTTCTGCCTTCAACTGTCAACCGAGAAGTAAAAAACCCTTTAAAATCTTATGATTTATGGGGTTGTTTTAATAGTCAAAGTGTTGGTGAAATGATTTTTTTTTTTTTTTTGTGAGCAGCCGGTTCCATGCAGAAGTTTATACAGAAATGTTGGGATTCTTTGTCACTCAATTCTTGAGAAGATCTGTTCATCTGACACAGGATAAAGTACGAATGTCACGTGGATTTCGCCAGAGACGTCGATGAAAGTGAAAGAAGCTGATGACACGAAGAGATTACGTCAGGAAATGAGAGCCACTCCGAAAGCGACACGTGAGAGAAAGAAAACGGGAGATCAGAGTGGAGCGTGGCAGCAGCAAGGACGGTCCAGAGAGCGATCCGGAGTACGACACAGCCCTAAATTGAAGGCACATGCTAAGCCAAGGAAACATGTTTGGCGTCAAGAAAGAAATGACGAGCATTTCTGCATGAATGAAACGCCGACAGGAAAGTCTTCTCAAGGCGGACGCTTCGACGGCGAGCAGGTGAAAGCAGCCGGCGAGCAAGAGAGCGCCCCTCGTCAACAGCGAGCAAACGAACGGGAACACGTCTTCTCGGCATATCTGAACGACGAGGAATGGCAGAGTCGTCTATCAAGGGCTATCGAACAGATTATTGCTGAGCTACATATCGATATAAACCAGGAAAGACTTCTCAAGGCGGGCGCCTCGACGGCGAGCAGGTGAAAGCAGCCGGCAAGCGAGGAGCGGCCCTCGTCAACCGTTACGCAACGAGCGGGAACCCAGCTTCTCGGCATATCTGAACGACGAGGAATGGCAGAGTCGTCTATCAAGGACTATCGAACGGATTATTGATGAGCTACACATCGACATAAACCAGGAAAGCTACCTCGAGAAGAGCGAGAGTTTTGCCAGCATCCCGCACACCACCGTCAGAAAATGGACGGTGCCCGATGGGAGAGAGCGAAACGCAATTTCTTCGGCTGATTTTCTCCAGGTATGAACTTTCTCTGGTAATTTATAAAATAGACAATTTAATCGCAGCAAGAGTGGTGTCAAACCTGAAAGTATTAGCAACGGAGATTGGAGGGACGCAGATTGAACTTTTACAAGTCGCGTTTACGTACGACGCAATAGGACTTGCTATCGGAGATTCGATTCTTAGGGTCTATCCCTTTTCTCTTGGCGCCTATTTCCTTATCGGAGCCAGGGGATTGATTCCACAGTTTCGAAGATCTGAGCCACGCCTCAGTTATGAACTTAGCTAACGTAATTAATTAGCCCATGCATCTAAGTGCCATTAGTTCCATGCATCATGCAATGCAGCCGTGTTTGCTATAACTGTAATTGACAATTCAGTTTATTTATCCAATGATTTGCCAGTGTTCTATACGGTTCGACGTGTATACGGCATCCATAGTTATTTTGATGTTTCCATTGTAGCAGCGGCGTTCGTATGTTCAGGCAAATTTTCGATGGAGTTGCTCTGGTCGACGGAACGCCTCACGTCACCCCATCAGTGTAATGTCGTAAGAGCAGGAAAAGATATCGGGAACAGATTTAGCTACATTTCCTACCTTAGCAGTTCAGCTAGCGACAGCTTCTTCAGGGGTCAACGTGCGAGTGAATGCGGATCACGTTCCGACACTGAGTGCTGCGTCATATTGGCTAGTTCTTTGCTAATATTCATCGTTATGTGCATGATGATTCGATTTGTGTGTCCAGCTAGATTAAAGTGATTTTTCAAGGCGTATTATTTTAGTGCTATAATATATGAGATTTTTAAGAGTCCTGAACTCTTATTGGTGCTTCAAGTGCTCCGAGGAAAAGCCAAGAGCGGTGTATTGTGTCTGCATATTCTATTGTGCAAGCTTCTATGCTCCTAAGC
>JAHWFO010072220.1:2497986-2534431 GCA_023313115.1 Rhysida immarginata
TAGAATTATGGAAAAATAAAAACCTAAACAGAGTTTTAGTTGAAATATCTATATTTCCTAATATTTCCTAATAAATGTAGGTATTTCAACTAAAACTCTGTTTAGGTTTTTATTTTTCCATAATTCTAATCTAAAAAGAAAAACACAATTTAGATTTCTGTGTTAAATCCATTTTAAAATAACAAGAGTACTTTTAAACACGATACAATTAAAACGATCTACCATGTCCTGAGCATGTGCTTTTATTTACAACATACGGAAGTCTGCAATACCAAAAATCTAGGAGGAAATGCTTTAGCGCGATCTGGTGGTGGCGCTTTGCAAAACATAACCTATTCTACCCAATTAGAGTATGAGTCCAATGCAACTAGACACTTCGCAAAGTGTCTGGACATTTCACGAAGTGTCCAATTACGCTGTGTGTCTGCGGCATATATATTGATCCCTGCATAGTGTTGGTGCATAGCGTGTTGATACATATTGTTGCACAAACTTTTCCTTGCATTGTTGGTCATGAGATATATATTGTTGATACCTGCATGTGTTGGTACATTGCGTGTTGATACCATTGTTGTTAACTATTGTTGCACAAACTTTGCGTTGCATTATTGGTCATGAGATTTTTCTCATTAATATGCCTTGCAGTCATCGTGAATATAGATTTATTATCGATAATTATTATTTTTTCGAAATCTGACGAAAACAGTGACCTTCCTCATGCTTTGATGGTCAACTATGCAAAATTTCATCAAGACCAAAATAAAACTGTAGATTTGTATAAAAAACAAACAAACCCACCCACAAACTCACAGACATCCTTCCTTATATGTAGACTAGCAGAAGTACCTGGCGTTGCCCGGGATAATTACACCTGTAGGTAAATAGAAAAATCTCAAAAAATTAAATATAACTCCCAATTGGTTAAATAATCACTCAATCAATACAACACAGAGCAAAGGAACTATCCATTCTACGAAAAATACGAAAAACAGGAAGTCTAGGTGATATACCGGGACTTTATCTAAACTCTTCTTGACTTCCCTTACCACTGTGGAGCATCACCAGATACTTTAGACTCAAGTTTTTCTTGCCCTTGACGTAGAAGCTCTTACACACTGTTGCTCTATTCGAAACTCCCGTTGTTCAGATGTTTCAAATGCCCATATAGCTTTTTCTGTTTTAGTTGCAGAGTTTTTCTGCCCAATACTCTTTCTTACTCTTTCCTTACCAGACACATAAATTTTTGCCAGTCGTCTGGACGTTTGATAGGGAGCTCAAGGGAGACACGCGTGACTCCTTTGCCTCATCAATAGACGCTGCCTTATTAATGTTCTGTCATTGCATCATCATTTTATGCTCATTATTAATAACTCTTGGAAACGAACGTTCAGTCATCGCATTATCAGCATCTCAGTTTCCAAAATATACAAATTTCCACAGAATATAGTCAAAATTTATTTTTATGAAATTTTTGGATCTAACATGCTACCAAATAAGCTACGTGATAACCCCGGGGGTGGCTCGGACTGTTTTTATGATTAAATTTTGCAATATGTTAAAAATAAACACATGGAAAGGCTTAGAATTAATACAGTAAAAATTCATAATGAAAATTCGGAAAAAAATATTTTTTGAATGCTCAAAATGGATGGACCTCTCCATGTATGCCGCTGCTAGCCTAAATAATTTCTTAGTCACGCAATCTTACTTTAGATGTACACTTGATGTTGTTGCAATTCCCACTCTCGATGTCTTGAAGCAAAACTTGGCTATTCATCTCTTTGTGTAGTCTAGCGGTCGCCGATTTTACTATTGACATACTTACCATTTGCTCAATACAGCACGGAGCTAAAGGACCGCTTCCTCTGTCGTCTTTGCACTCTTTCTCAAAAGTCTACTAACTCTGCATTATCTCCAGTTACTGATCATTTCTAAAGATTTTCAAGAAATTGTTAAGTACTAAGAACTCTCTTTTCTAAGAAAAACCTGAATAACAGGAATTCTATGCCTTGTTACAAATTGAAACTTATCTACATTCCACAAACTTTGCCTTGCATTGTTGATCGTGCATATATATTGTTTACACCTATTGTTGCAGAAAGTTTGCCTTGCATTGTTGGTCATGAGATATTTCTCATTAATATGCCTGGCTATAACCATGAATATCGATTTTTTTTATCAATAATTATTACTTTTTCGAAATCTGAAGTAGACAGTGACCTTCCTCATGGATTGAAGGTCAAGTCTGCAAAGTTTCATCAAGATCGGAATAAAACTGTAGATTTGTATAAGAAACAAACACACAAACCAACAAACAAATAAACATCCTTCTTTATATATATATATAGAAAGACTAGCAGAGGTACCCGGCGTTGTCCGGGATAATTACACGTGTAGGTAAACAGAACAATCTCAAAAAATTAAATTATAACTCCCGATTGGTTAAATAATAACTGAATCAATACAACACAAAGCAAAGGGACTATCCATTCTACGTAAAATACGAAGAACAGGAATTCTAGGTGATATATACCAGGACTTTATCTAAACTCTTCTTGACTTGCCTCACCACTGCGGAGCATCACCAGACTAAAGTTTTTCTTGCTCTTGACGTAGAAGCTCTTATACCCTCTTGCTCTGTACGAAACTCCCGTTGTTGAGATGTTTCAAATGCCCGTATAGCTTTTTCTGTTTTAGTTGCAGAATTTCTCTGACCAATACTCGTTATTTCTTTTTCCTTTCCAGACAGATAAATTTCTGCAGTCGTCTGGACGTTTGATAGGGAGCTGAAGGGAGATACGCGTGACTCCTTTGCCTCATCAATAGACGCTGCCTTATTAATTTTCTGTCATTGCATCATCATTTTATGCTCATTATTAATAATTTTTGGAAACAAACGTTCAATAATCGCATTATCAACATCTCAGTTTCCAAAATATACACATTTCCACAGAATATAGCCAAAATGTATTTTTATGAAATGTTTGGAGCTGTTTTGCTATCAAAGAAGCTAGCTGATATCCCCGAGTGTGGCTCGGACTGTTTTTATGATTAAGTTTTGCAATATTTTGCAAATAAACACATGAAAACGCTTATAATTAATAAAGTTAAAATTTACAATGAAAATTCGGAAAAAATTTTTTAAATGCTCACAATGGGTATGCTCCATGTATGCTGCTGCTAGCCTAAATAATTGAACTTTATCTATATTGATCCCTGTTGATACCTATTGTTGCACAAACTTTTTGCCTTTCATTGTTGGTCATATTATATATATTGTTGATCCCTGCATATTGTTGGTGCATTGCATGTTGATAACATTGTTGATACCTATTATTGAACAAACATTGCCATGCATTGTTGGTCATGAGATATATCTCATTAATATGCCCTGCTATAACCATGAATATTGATTTTTTATCAATAATTATTATTTTTTTCGAAACCTAAGGTAGACAGTGACCTTCCTCATGGTTTGAATGTCAAGTATGCAAAATTTCATCAAGATCGGAATAAAACTGTAGATTTGTATAAGAAACAAACCCATAAACATCCTTCTTTATATATGTAGAACTAGCAGAGGTACCCGGCGTTGCCCAGGACAATTACATTTGTAGATAAACAGAACATTCTCGAAAAATTAAATAAATTGTTTAAATAATAACTCAATCAATAAAACACAGAGCGAAGGGACTATCCATTGTACGAATTCTAGGTGATATACCGGAACTTTATCTAAACTTTTCTTGACTTGCCTCACCAGTGCGGAGCATCATCAGATACTTTAGACTCAAGTCTTTCTTGCCCTTGACGTAGAAGCTCTTCCTCTATTCGAAACTCCCGTTGTTCAGATGTTTCAAATGCCCGTATAGCCTTTTCTGTTTCAGTTGCGGAGTTTCTCTGACCGGTTTTTTCTCTTTCCTTTCCAGATACATAAGTTTTTGCCAGTCGTCTAGACGTTTGATAGAGAATTCAAGGGAGACACGCGTGATTCCTTTGCCTCATCAATAGACGCTGCCTTATTAATGTTCTGACACTGCATAATCATTTTATGCTCATTATCAATAATTCTTGGAAACGAACGTTCAATCATCGCATTATCAGCATCTCAGTTTGTAAAATTTACACATTCCCACAGAATATAGTCAAAAAATTTTTTAAAGACTCACAATGGTTCGACCTCTCCAATGATGCCACTGCCAGTCTAAATAAATTCTTACTCACGTAATCTTACTTTAGAAGTACAGTTGATGTTGTTGCAATTACCAAACTTGGCCTTTCATCACTTTGTGTTGTCTAATGGTCGCTGATTCTTCTATTTACTTGCTTATCACTTGCTCAATATAGTACGGAGCTAAAGGAGTGCTTCCTCTGTCGTCTTTCCACTCTTTCTCAGTAGTCTGCTAAATCTCCATTATTTCCAGTTACTGATCATTTTTGAAGATTTTCAAGAAATTGTTAAGTACTAAGAATTCTCTTTTCTAAGAAAAGCCTGAATAACAGGAATTCTATGCATTGTTACAAATTGAAACTTATCTACATTGCACAAACTTTGCCTTGCATTGTTGATAGTGCATATATATTGTTGACACCTATTGTTGCACAGACTTTTCCTTGCATTATTGGTCATGAGATATATATTTTTGGTCCGTGCAGAGTGTTTGTGAATTGCGCGTTGATACCATTGTTGATAAGTGTTGTTGCACAAACTTTGCTTTGCATTGTTGGTTATGAGATATTTCTCATTAATATGCCTTGCTATAACCATGAATATCGATTTTTTATCAATAATTATTTTTTCGAAATCTGAGGTAGACAGTGACCTTCCTCATGGTTTGAAGTTCAAGTATGCAAAATTTCATCATCATCGGAATAAAACTAGATTTATATAAAAAAAAATAAACCCACAAACAAACATTCTTTATATATATAGATAGATAGACTAGCAGAGGTACCCGGCGTTGCCCGGGATAATTGCACGTGTAGATAAACAGAACAATCTCAAAAAGTTAAATTATAATTCCGAATTGGTTAAATAATAACTCAATCAATACAACACAGAGCAAATGGACTATCCATTCTTCGAAAAATACGACAAACAGGAATTCTAGGTGAAATACCAGGACTTTATCTAAACTCTTCTTGACTTGCCTCACCTGTGCGGAGCATCAGCAGATACTTTACACTCAAGTTTATCCTGCCACTTGACGTAGAAGCTCTTATACCCTCTTGCTCTATTAAAAACTCGCGATGTTCAGATGTTTCAAATGCCCGTATAGCTTTTTCTGTTTTAGCTGCAGAGTTTCTCTGACTAATACTCGTTCTTTCTCTTTCCTTTCCAGACATATTAATTTTTTGCCAGTCATCAGAGCGTTTGATAGGGAGCTCAAGGGAGACACATTACTCCTTCGCGTCATCAATAGAGGCTGCTTTATTAATGTTATGTTAGTTCATCATCATTTTATGCTCTTTATTAATACTTCTTGGAAACATACGTTCAATCATTGCATTATCAGCATCTCAGTTTCCAAAATATACACATTTCCAAATAATATAGTCAAAATGTTTTTTTATGAAATGTTTGGATCTGCTGTGCTCCCAAAAAAGATAGGTGATAACCCCGGCGTGGGTTTGACTTTTTTTTTTCTATTTGGAGTAAATTTTGCAATATCTTAAAAATAAACACATGAAAACTATTAGAAATAATACTGTAAAAATTCATAATGAAAATTCGAAAAAACTTTTTTAAAACTTCACAATGGATGGACCTCTGACCAAGGATGCCACTACTAGTGTATATAATTTCTTACTCACCTAATCTTACTTGAGATGTACACTTGATGTTGTTGCAATTACCTTTCATCCCTCGATGTCTTGAAGCAAAACTTGGCCATTCATCACTTTGTGTTGTCTAGCCGTCGCCGATTCTTCTATTTACTTGCTTACCATTTGCCCAATAAGAACGGAGTCAAGGGAGTGCTTCCTCTGTCGTCTTTCCACTCTTTCTCAATAGTCTGCTAACTCTCCATTACCTGAACATTTTTAAAGATTTTCAAGAAATTGTTAAGTACTAAGAACTCTTTTTTTCTAAGAAAAGCCTGAATAACAGGAATTCTATGCATTGTTACAAATTTTGCCTTTCATTGCTGGTCATGAGATATATATTGTTGATTCCTGCCTAGTGTTGGTGCATTGCGTGTTGACACCATTGTTGACACGTATTGTTGCACAAACGTTTCCTTACATTGTTGGTCATGAGATATATAGTATTGGTCCGGTACAGAGTGTTCGTGAATTGCGTGTTGATACCATTGTTATTACCCACTGTTGCACAAACTTTGCCTTGCATTGTTGGTCATGAGATATTTCTCATTAATATGCCCTGCCATAACCATGAATATCGATAACTAGCAAAGGTACCCGGCGTTGCCCGGGATAATTCCACTTGGATGTCAACAGAACAATCTCAAAAAATTAAATTAAATTTTGCAATATCTTAAAAATAAACACATGAAAATGCTTAAAATTAATACAGTAAAAATTCTTAATGAAAATTCGAAAAAAAACTTTTTAAAGGCTCACAATGGTGCTGGATCTCTCCAAGGATGCCACTGCTAGTCTAAATAATTTCTTACTCACGTAATCTTACCTCAGATGTATACTTAGTGTTGTTGCAATTTCCACTCTTCTCTCGATGTGTTGAAGTAAAACTTGGGCATTCATCACTTTGTACAGTCTAGCGGTCGCCGATTCTTCTAATTACTTGCTTCCCATTTGCTCAATACATCACGGAGCTAAAGGAGTGCTTCCTCTGTCGTCTTTCCACTCTTTCTCAGTAGTCTGCTAACTCTCCATTATCTCCAGTTACTGATCATTTTTAAAGATTATCAAGAAATTGTTAAGTACTAAGAACTCTCTTTTCTAAGAAAAGTTTGAATAACAGGAATTCTATGCATTGTTACAAATTGAAACTTATCCATATTACGTCATCATTTTATGTTCATTGTTATAATTCTTGGAAAGATTGCTTCAACATTACATCATCATTCTGTGCTTATTGTTATTGGTGAATTGCGCGTTGATACCATTGTTGATGCGAACACAATGGGCCTATTGTTGCATAAACTTTGCCTTGCATTGTTGGTCATGAGATATTTCTCATTAATATGCCTTGCCATAACCATGAATATCGATTTTTTATCGATATTTATTATTTTTCCGAAATCTGAGGTAGACAGTTACCTTCCTCATGCTTTGAAGGTCATGTATGCGAAATTTTATCAAGATCGAAATAAAACTGTAGATTTGTATAAAAAACATACACACAGACCCACAGACCCACAGACGCACAGACCCACAAACATCCTTCTTTATATATATAGATAGCAGATTTATTAATTATTTTGTCAATTATTATTTATTTTTTATTTTTATTTAATAACTATTATCTATCTGATTTCCTAATAAACCATCTGAGTGCTCGTCATCATTTCGTTGTCAAGAATGAATGGAGTGCCTCTTAGTGATTGATCGCCTCCAGCGATTAATACTTTGTATTTTTCCCATTGGGTTAAACACTTTCGAATTAGCTATTGCTTCTCCACCTTGTCTCCGACATTCCTAGTGCATTAATCTTCAGACGTTTCATTTCCCGTATTAAGCTTTCCCAATTTGTCCAATCCAAGAACATTCCAAGTTGCAATGTTATTAATAATCCCCACAGTAGCATATTTTACACGTCCAGCTCTTCAGGACACTGGATCGCGCTGAGAGCCAGTCAGGTCGCCTGGCAAACTTTTAGATTTATGGCACATATCATATATATAACATTGGGGCCTGTACTGCATGAGGGCTCCAAAAGCGAAGTGCAGGGTTTGAAATCAGAGTGTCCTTCTCCTAGATGATCTGCCTTCCCAGGCTAAGGGAGCGTCATCAACCCCGGTCACGATTTTTACCAGCGGATCGTACTCGCTGTGACACACCGCCGTCCTTGAGGTACCATTCTTTATACTACGACATACTGTTGGCATTGTCGCTCGTGGTCCGCGACTGCTTATTCGCCATGATCTTGCTTATTTCGCAGCTAACCTACATATATGTAGGTCATTCCACTATCCACCACTCGCGGATGCGCCCGGTTCCCTGAGCTCGGGTTCTCATAGAGACAGATCCCAAAGGGACGGGATATATTCTTTATTGGGTACAAATCAGGACTGCAGGCAAACCAATTTAACACTCGAATTCGTCTATTGTGTAGCCACTGTCCTTTAATGCGCGAAATGTGAGGATCAGCATTCTCTTGATGAAACAGAAAGGGTCAGGTTCCAAAAAGACGTCGCCGAGAAGGCAACATATGTTCTTCTAAAATTCTAATATATGCGTACGCATTAATGTTGCAGAAGTGCAAGTTTCCCAATCCATTGGCACTTATGCAGCCCCAGGCTATTATTGAAGCTGGCTTCTGTACAGCACGTCGGTAACAGGCAGGATTGTCCTTTTCTTCTTTGGTCCTAATTACACGCCGACGATTTTCACCATCAGCAACCGTATATACGGATGCATCGGACCACAAAGCACGCACCCACTGAGCGTCAGTCCACTTCAGATGGGTGCGTGCCCAAGCCAGACGCCTACGTTTCTGCAGTGTGATTACGAACACCTTTTGTTTTGTAGAATAGAGCTTCAACTTATATTTTGTGATGTAGCAGCGAACGGTATTCAACGATAAAGGTTTTGATAGATTCCTCGAGCCCATTCCGCAATTTCTATCACCGTTGAATATCTGAAAACCCGAAGATTATGAGCAGTCAGAGTTAGTCTTCGTCCTTGTCCTTTACGAACGGTGGTATTTCTGCTTGTCCTGTACCTATTAATAATATTATGATCTTAGATGACGGAAGTCCAAGATTCCTGGCTATTTCACGCTAAGATACGTTGCTTCTAAATTGTTGGATTATTCTATTGCGCATACCTTGACCCACCGACTTGCCTCGACCCATGCTGTCGTGTAAATGAATGGCTGCACAGTGCGGTTTGCATTTAAAGAGGGAAAACTTATGACGTAATCTCCTGCAGAAGTTTCGAGAATATTCATGTCACTTCTATAGTTTCCGGTTCGGTCTTTTCCTTCTGTCCCAACTATTATGGTGCATGTTGCCAATGGCAATTTCATTACAAAATTATAAACGACCAAAAAAGAGATCGGCATTTATAAACTGTACATATTTTACTTCAGTCACTTCAAACGCATTATTATTTTTAATTTTGCTAATATATACAACCTCTGACAATTAAGTTCGGTGAATGACGTCACACCCTAATCTGTGCGAGCTTTACCAACACCACCTCTACTCAAAGCCTGAGCGCGAAAATTTCATGCATTGTTACATCATCATATCTAGTCATAATTTAGGGCTTATTATTGGTAGAAATGCGATTAAAGATGACTACCTATGACGTTTTAACAATGTATGACGTTTCCGCGCTCAGGCTTTCTCTTTAGGTGGTGTTGGCTTTACGCGAGTAACAATGCATGTGAATACAAGCCCAGTCATTGTTTAAGCAAGTTCAGACAGGTCACGTTTGTGCATGCAATGGTTTAGCAGATGCTCGTTTATTCAGTTGAAGGTGTAGCGTGCGCACGTAACTGTGGATAATGGATCAAAGAGGAACACGGCCGTAATCGTGCAACAGTTTCTGGCCAACAAAGGGGTCATATCCATAGCTCATCCACCTTATTCACCAGACTTGGCACCGGCAGACTTTTCTTGTTCCCACGTCTGAAACGGGCCTTAAAGGGATACAGATTTGCGGACATTCCAGACATTCAAATAAATGTGACACGTGAACTTAAAGCCATCCCTAAGGAGCTTCCAGGACTTATACACCCCATCCCAAAAGTGTATTGCCTTATTTCGAAGGACAATAAAGTAAATGTGGCTCTATCTGTTTTGCATTTTGTTGTGTGAACTCATTCACCGAACTTAATTGTCAGAGGTTGTATTTAGTCAATCATGTTTTATTTGCATTTTTCATATTGTCCAAACTTTTATGGAAATTGGTATTGTATAATTCATTTAAAATTACACAGGGTTGTAATCTAATTGTTACAATTTATGGTGTTAAAATTAAAAGTTTAATTATATATTAATTAAGATGAAAAGCACTCCTTTAATTAAATTAGGACAAAATTAAATTAAATTAAAAAAAAACAAAAAAAAAAACAATGAAAAAAGTCACCCGAGTAAAAGTTTAAGGACGAATTATAAATGAAACACAGGACTTGTGAAGAAACTTAGATGAAACACAGAAGAGACGAAGATCAGATGAAACACAGAAGAAACACAGAAGAGACGAAGATCAGATGAAACACAGAAGAAATCCAGCGAAGAAACGTTACAGGAACACAGGGAGGTATACAGGTTACAGATGAAGAGGGTCTATGATGGAAGTTCGATGATTCGTGATATGTTTGAATAACGTTTTCAGGATTTTTTTCCCATCCTCAGTTTTAAAGTTTTTTTGAATGAATGGAAGATAATAATAAAAAAAAAACAATGTAGTCTAATACAATGTGTGATTTTATGAATATTTTGATTGTTGTGATCAGGATTGTTGAGTGCAAGGGAAGTGATATTATATTTTTAGTAGTAATTTCCATTTATTATTAATTTCTATTGACGGTTTGGCTAAATTTTTTTCATTCGAAATAATGTTGATGGTTTCTTTTATTAGTCTTTTTTTATAATTTATTTCTTTACTAATAATTTTGATTTTGTTCCAATACGGATGATTTTTATAATTTATAATTCGTCCTTAAACTTTTACTTGGGTGACTTTTTTCATTGTTTTTTTTTATTTTTTTTTTATTATTTTTATTTAATTTAATTTCGTCCTAATTTAATTAAAGGAGTGCTTTTCATCTTAATTAATATATAATTATCACTACTCCTACGTTTATAATATAATTAAAAGTTTAATTTAACACATTCTCAGTAATTTCTGTGTTGTCTTTTCGTGCAAAACACTTACAGCTATTTGTTTTCAAAGAATTGAGAAGGAAATATGAGTTTACAAATTGATTGTCAACATTGTTTATGCCTTGGACGAAAGAAATCAGTCTTGGATGTTCGTTATCTTGATGTTGTCAGAAGTTTTGATTCTGTCAACCACTCTCTATAACTAATCAAATAGGCCAGCTAGGCATTCATCACCTCAGTACACCGAAAATGTGACGACAACGCTGATGTCAAAACTATAATTGAAGAACAGTCCAGTGAAAATGATAATTCATGAATAAAACATTAAATCTTTTGAAGCCTCTCATTATTGAAACAATAGGGAATTCAAACAGGAACATTACAAAGACCGATTTATGACTTGATTCAATGTTACAGAAGAGATGTTTCCTCCTTACTGAAAGTTATTGGCAGTATTTGTTATAGTTTGATCAGGAGCACCATATCCCAGGGTTCTCCTTTAAGCCTATTGCTCATTAATTCCTTTATATCCGATTTACTGTGGTTCCCATATCGAAATTTTTAACAAAATTTCAACGTATGCTGATACTCTGACTCTCCGGATGAATATTATTGAGCTTAATAATTGGTGTTCTGATAATGTTTTAAAGATCAGCTTAAGTAAATCTAAAATCATCCATTTCTCTCGTAAAAAAATGAAAACAATTTTTCCTTATGTAGGAAACACTCTAGGGTAAATTGACCAGTTTTCAGCCACTAAATTTTTTCCAGTTGATTGCTTTAAGTACCTTTCATATTTGTTCTTTTACTTTTCAGCCATCTTAAGAAAATTTTAAAATTTAATTCTATTCTAAAATTTATCCTGATGAACATATTTTTTGATTTATAATAAATAATTAGTAACTACTGAGATTTGACCATATTTCGGCCACATCGACCTGTTTTCGGCCATGGGATGACCAGTTTTCGGCCGCCTTGTACCTATTTTCGGGCTCTAGAAATGGAAATATTGAATTTTATAAGAACTATTATATTAGACATAAAAATTAGTTTTTTTTTAACAAAATTTTATTTTTATTAATTTACATATACAAAGGTACTAAAAAAACAACCCACTAATTTACAAATCTTTCTGCCGTTCCTTTTTCTTCAATTCTATTTCTTGCTTCTCTTTCTCTTTCTTTTCAATTTCTCTCTCACCCGATTTTCTTTTTCCTCTTTCTGCTGTAATTTTGACTGGTAAACTTCCTTTGTTATGAGAATAAAATACTGCGGTCCTTTTGTTTTCTTTACTTCTTTAGGAGTTTTTGTTAAATTTGAATAGAGCAACACGTCTTTATTTTTAAAATTGATTTCTTTCATTTTTTTTTCCAGAAAAAATGAATTAGAGGAAAATTCTCTGATTGAGGTTGCTTTATCAATTTTTTTCTTTCAATGACACATTTTTATTTGTTAATTATTCAATGCTTGTAGAAACGTTTTCGGACAAGGGTTCTGAAATAAAAGTATGACAACTTTCCTTACGCAGGATAATGGATTTTCCACGGCGTTTCCTTTTCTATAGCATTTTCTGAAATGCTGAAGATCATCATTCGCTATAGGCTATTCAAGTGCTCTTTGAAGGCAGTGTTAGAAATTTCAGATGTTTGTGGAGAAGTGGTAAGATTTCTTTGAACTTCAGCTGAAAGCCTCCTGTGTAGAATATTCGGTAAGAAGGCTTCATTGGGCACCTGTTCAGATCAAAATGGATATATCCCACATGCAGAGAATCCAGATTTTATGTTTTCTAGCTTTAAGGCATTTTCACATGCTTTATTAAACAAACCCCAGAAATTATAATACCATGATTGATTATTACACCAGTCATAGTTTCTTGACAAGATTCGTTGAAATAAGTTTTTAGTGGGAAAAAGACAATTCTATCCAAAGGTTGTAACCAATTTGATGTGTGCACAGGTATTTCAATTAAAATAATATTTTCTTTCATAGCAAATTCAATGAATTCAACATAATTGGGGAGTTATGTCCACCCATAATAAACATTTGAGATCTTTCAGATCCAGTATTTTGCAGGAACGTATTCTGAAACCAAAAACAAGCCATTCCTTGTTTCGTCCAACCACTGTCCAACCATGGCCGAAAATAGGTTGACATGCGGCCGAAAAATGGTCAACACTTGGCCGAAAACTAGTCAACACATGGCCGAAATTAAGTTTAAACGCAATGCAATATAAAATGCACGAATTTCACCGATTTCATTATTTAAAAAAAACCCCAACGATGTAAGAAAAAAAGAATAATATTGAATTTAATAAAAAGGCAAATAACAATAGGTTATATGGAATTAATTAATAAATATGGCAAAACCAATTCGTTTTACCTGCAATCAAACTGTCTTGTTTCACTAAAAAGATGAGGTGGATCACACATGAAAAGCACTAACTAACAATTTGCTTACATCTGCACTGTTATACTTTAGTAGTGAACTTAACAATTAAAAAATATTAAAGCCCTTAGACCAATGCCTTAAATAATATCTTTATTTTCTTATTGGCTGCTTTAATGAATTTTTTATCAGAGAATATTAAAAGTGGCCGAAAACTGGTCACTTTACCCTAAACGCTGTTCAATGAAAGAAAATCTAGGCGTGTCTAATTAAATCCCCAATTTCAATTGTTAGACATTGTTACTAAATAAAATTAACAATGTTTAACAATTGAAATTGGAAATTTAATTCGACACGCCCAGTTTTTCTTTCGTTGGACAGAGTATAATCGATGTTTTTTCTTCTATCACAGACGTGGTACAATTCAAATGGCACGTTTAACAGTCAGAGTGATTGTTTGAGTTTCGAGGTGATAGGCGAGTGTGCGATCTTAAATGTCTTGCTATCTTGACAACCCAGTGTTATTTATTTATTTACATTTGTTTTACCTCGAATTCTTTATGGTATTCTTATTTGCTTCCAAACTTTACTAATAGGAAGTTTATTAAGTTATCAAATACTCATCCTGCACTGTTTAAGTTTTGCAATAGAGAATCGAAAATTTAAATAGTGCTAATCGGGATCAAGTTTTCTGTTCTCTTGACAAATTTATAACTATCGTAGTTATCTGTTCAACTTTTTTGCTTGTATTTTAAATAGTCGTATTGATGCACCACATCTTTTGGCCTCAATAGGACTTTGTGGTTCAAGAGTTACTAAGAGAAACAACTTGAAATTATCTGCCAGATTCTTTTTCTCATCAGCAGGATGGATTGATGTTGCAACTAAATTATTAGTAGTAAATTATAATGATTGTGATTTTTCAACTTTATTTTGTCAACATTTCGATCTAACCCATACTTTGGAGTGTTTCATAAAATATTTTTACAAACTTTTAGGAGAGGTAATATGAATGATTCTAAGCAAAAAAGTTCATATGAACAAGGGTCTGAATTTGAACGCTGAGATATGAACAGAGCTAAAACTGCCGACACCAAGATCAACATGTTAACATGAGTTTCTATAACATCTAGGATGATGGAGAATTGGAGAAATAATAGGGTACATAAAACTGTGTATACCGTTAAAATTTGATCGACTTCCAACGAATAGTTTCCTAGTAGTTTTGTGATCATTTCTGGAGTTGTGTTTGTTGATGGTCGACCAGAATGCTTGTCGTCTTCCACAGACTCCCAACCATCTTTGAAACGCTTAAATCACTCAAATATTTGGGTTGGGCGTAAAGCTTGTACACCAAAAGCCTCCTTCAACAGTCTGTGGGTTTCAGCCGCAGTTTTTTTAAGCTTTAATATCAAAAATCGCGGCAAGACCAACACCACGAGTGACTAAAATAGCTCAAACTCAAAATCATATGGACATAGGATGACACCGTTTGACACAATTACAGCTGAGACTTACTCCTAACACCATCTAACGGCAAAACTTCGTACTTCTTACGGTTCGGTCAGAAAAAAACAATTTCGGGAAAATTTGGGTAGCACCTCGTATTCCATTGGAAAATTTCCCATGGCTGTTATTCTTCTAATTGGGGTGCTACACAGCTCTCCAGCATTTGCAAATAAACCAGTTCTAAAACTGAAGACTCAAGAAAAAAAGAAAAGTCCACTAACATATCTTGCATTAGGCGACACCGTTCACTGACACTGAACTGTCCCTTTCATATTTGACCAAAATACGAGGGGCGATTGATAAATAGGGTCTCCTTGGCTGTAGCTTTTTTATTTGTTAACCGATTTTCAAAATTCTTTTTGTATCTTAAACTCACATTTGTCCTCTATGTAATGCACTATTCACTTTTCGACATAGTCCCCATTCCTTTACAAGCATTGCGCCAACGCGTGACTAGTTGGGTGAACCCGTCGGAGAGGAATTCCGGAGTTGTTGTCGACACCAGGATTGAATAGCAGCGTTTACCTCGCCGTCAGAACCAGCTCATGTCTCTTAAGGGGCTCTTTCTTCTTTGGGAAGTGGTGAAAGTCGCAATGTGCAAAGTCTTTCATTTTTGAACTGCAATTTTTCATCTTTGAACTGTAGGCGCTGCAACGCCTGTGGTGTGTGGTGATTCGTGTGCAGGCGGACGTTATCGTACTCCAGAAGAGGGTCCAAAGCTGCCATTCAATCCTGGTGTCGACAACAACCCCGAAATTCCTCTTCAACGGGTTCACCCGAGTGGTCAAGCGTTGGCGCAATGCGTGGAAAGGGATGGGGACTATGTCGAAAAGAGAAATAGAGGACAACTGTGAGTATAAGACACAAATAGAATTTTGAAAATCGGTTAACAAATAAAAAAGTTACAGCCATAAAGACCTTATTTATCAATCGCCCCTCGTATATTGGTGCCTACACCCCATATCCAAACATTGGTTATTTCCAACCTGGATATGTGTAAAGTGGCCTCAACTGAATAACACATGCATTCAAGGTAATCACAAAGAGAAGAAAATGAACCACCACAGACAATGAATTGCAAAGCTGTCACAATACGTCCATATAGACTTCATTAAGCCACCAGTGAGCTCAATCAGCAGAGCAGGCCCCCAACTTGCAAATAGGGAATCCTCCTTACCCTTAAACCATCAAATAAATTGATGAAATTCAACTCATAGAGAAGATAATAATTATATTGAAGAAAGTTTACAAACATATCACAATTACAAGGCAGAAAAGGGAAGGAAAAATTCCACGACCTGGACTCGATCCTAGGATCTATGGTAAGAGCGGTGCCAGCAAAAGGCATGGTAGCTCATCTGGTAAGATTGGTGCCAGCAAAGGGCATGGTCACTGGTTTGAGTCCAAGTCGCAGAATTTTCCCTTCCATTTCCTAGCTTGAAGTTCAAAATAATGATTATCGTTATCAATGCGATCATGTGGTTTCAAGGCCTGAATGATTTGCTAATTATAAGCATGCAAATGAAGCTTTTGTGTAGAACTGTAACCATTATGCTCTGAGGCATGGCAGGCTCCCTTGAGACATGAGTGGATATGCGAGGATTTCATTGAAAAGCTTGACAGAGATCCTCAAGTAGTCTCATAACTCACGCTAGTCCTACTACTTCTTCAAAGATCCTAAATGTTTCTATCTATAAACCATTGATGCTCTTATCGTCCGGAAGATTGCATCCATATTCATTTTTAAACCTGTTCTGCACAATAATTGGCGAGTGTCTCATGACACCAGAGAATGCACTGCGCATACTCTTTCATAGAGACGAAAGAAGAATACAGATCCCATTATTCATTTCGTAAGAGCTTTCTTTACACTTGTCAGAATGGTCATGATGGTTTTCATGGCAAAAAATCTGTTTACCTTCAACTCTGCCATCACAGAATCCAATGTAGTGTGAATCAGGCTTTAGGCTAATGTAACAGTGAATAGTGATCTAACAAGGGGAGGACCAGGTCTGTTAAGCTTGGAAGTAACTGAAATTTAAGTATGTTGTTACGCACCCCTCCAACTATTATATGGCATGGTAACTCATACTAATGGGCATTAAGTTTACGAGAAGTAATCATTTAAAGTTAGCTATGTAGGCTATTGATGTACACTGAGTTAGCAAAACTCATGGGATAGTTACTTAATCCCTGTGGAGTGCAGCAATACGGCGTGGTAGTGAGTCTGCAAATCCCTGGTACACTTCTGGAGGCAGTTGACACCAGATAGTCTGCAGAGCCGAAGATAGTTGCTGCCCGTTCGTGGGCGGATGATCCAGTGCCCGGAGCCTGACTTCAACAGCATCCCAGATATGCTCGATGGGCTTCATGTCAGGGCTCCGGGCTGGCCAGCTCAGTCGTTGGGCCTCTCCTGCATGCTCCTCGAACCATTCGCGGACGACATTGGAGCGATGTGGTGGAGCATTGTCATCTTGAAAGACTGCTACGTCGTCAGGGTGTTGAAATGTCAAAAACGGGTGCAGATGGTCTCTGATGAGTTGACGATACCGTGGACCATTCAACGTTTGGTCCAGGATAACCAGAGGGCCCATTCCAAACCAGGAAAATGCACCCCAGACCATCACTGACGCCCCACCACCCTGCACCACCACTTGTTGGCATGCGGGATCCATAGTTTCGTGAGGTCTGTGCCACACACGGTGCGTCCCATCAGCATGGTACAGTTGATATCGTGACTCATCTGACCATATGACGTTACGCCACTGTTGCAGAGTCCAGCCAAGATGGTTGGTGGCAAATGCACGCCGGAGTGTCCGATGACGCTGGGTAAGCATTGGCACCCGTGTAGGGCGACGGCTGCCAAACCCGAGGGCATGCAGATTCCGACGGATTGTCCACCGAGAGACGTTTCTAGTGCGGCCAGTATTGACCTGGTCTGTGATTTGCTGCACTGTTGCGCTCCTGTCTCTCTGAATCATTCGTCCCAGGTCGCCGGTCACGATCATTCAGGGCAGCTGGACGCCCGGTATGGTGCCTGTTGTGGACTGTGATGCCTTCATCCAGCCATTCCCGATACACCCTGGAGACAGTTGAGCGGGGAAAGCCAAATTCCTGCACCACTGCCGAAATGGAACATCCCATGCGTCGGGCACCTACTATCATACCCCGTTCAAAAGACGTCAACTCGCGACGACGTGCCATTTATGATTAATCACTTATCCAAGCTCTTCCCACAACGTCAAATGGTCCATTCCCAGAATCCGTTACCCCTGTGAATTCGTAAGTCATGCCCATCAATCAATGTGCTTGCTATCCCATGAGTTTTGCTAACTCAGTGTATACTTCAAATTCAGAGAGTATGGCATTCAAGTAGTCAACGTGGTCATGTGGGTAAGTAGATAGATTTCAATGCTGAAGGTCCTAGGTTCGAATCCGCTCCTTTTCCACTTTCATTTAATTTAAGTTTTTTAAACATGTTTTTGAACAAATTATATGAAACTAACTTTAATTATTAAAATCATATTTTTATAATTTTTTGCATATTGTATTTCGTTTGAGGAAGTTAACAAATTATTTATTTTTAATAAGTTATTATGATTTTATTATTATACAGGTTGGATACAAAAAAAAGCCCTTTTATTTTTGTAACCGAAGCAGATATGTCAATTTTGATGAATCCAATGAATAGGAAGTTGTGGGTGGTCTATTTCATGGTGCACTTTTCATCATCCCAAATGTGCAAATTAGAACACATTCATCATCCCAAATCCTATCTTAAAAACCGTAACAAATACACGAAAAATTCCAATTGAAGACCCTTCAGCATGGAATTCCGAACAAAAAAACAGAATTTCCAAAATCCGATGAACGGAATTCCATATTATTTTTATATATAATTTGTTCAAAAACATGTTTAAAAAAATTAAATTAAATAAAATTGGGAAAGTAGCAGATTTGAACCCGAGACTTGGAATCTCTCAACTTACCCACATAACCACATAAACTACTGGAATATCTACTATTACTAAAATCCAAGCTCTGTGATTTCTGTCCCTTTATAGACTCCGTCCCTGCAAGTCATACCCTGGAACCACCTTTTGTTATGGCTACTTCTGACCATGTAGGGAGTGATAGGGTTTTTTTTAATCCCAATTTCGGGTTTTTTTCATAAAATATTTTGAAATTAAATTCATTTGTCCTTCATCAATGGGTTTTGTTTGTGCGTGTGGTGATTGTGAATTAGTGTGAAAGTTCTTTTATTCATATCATTGAACGTAACAGAGCTTTTTCGCTATGCGTCATCGCGTCGTCATTGACACAAGAAACGTTTATGCCGCCATACTGGATAACAAGCAAACAGGTACTCTCTTCACCATCAGTTCGCTTCTCGCACACGCTCTGGAAATCATTATACAATGTCTTTTTGCTACATCTTAGGGTGTTTTAATCGACGAACTAGAGATAGATTAAAGTCTTTTTACAGAATACCTGTAGTTCAAAGGTACCAAGATAGGCTAACCTTCAAAAGAACAGAAAGGAAAAGAAGAGCTTGGCTCGCTGCGATTATAAGAGTTGTACCCTACGACTGCGACAGTATAAAATGCTGGCGTGTCTGCTCTGATCATTTCGATCATTTCTTAGAATGAGATTAATCTGGATACTACATACAGAAAATGCTTGTCTTACTCTATGAATTTGTAAATACAGGGTGATTTACATCGAATGTAAAATACTTAAAGGGGGTATTATAGAGGTTAAGATAAACACAAAACGTCCTATGAACATGGGTCCAATTTTGAACGATAACTGAGATATGAACAGAAATAAAAATGCCGCCACCAAGATCAACAAATTAATAACTCAGGTTCTGTAAAGCCTAGGGTAATGAAATTTGGAGCAATAACAGGGTACATAAAACTGTGTATACCGTTAAAATTTGACCGTATTCCAACAAGTAGTTTCCGAGTTACGCACTCAATATCGTAACAGTGCTCACATGCGAGTACTAACAAGCACGTGTTACGATATTGAGTGCGTAACTCGGAAACTACTTGTTGGAATACGGTCAAATTTTAACGGTATACACAGTTTTATGTACCCTGTTATTCCTCCAAATTTCATTACCCTAGGCTTTACAGAACCTGAGTTATTAATTTGTTGATCTTGGTGGCGGCATTTTTATTTCTGTTCATATCTCAGTTATCGTTCAAAATTGGACCCATGTTCATAGGACGTTTTGTGTTTATCTTAACCTCTATAATACCCCCTTTAAGTATTTTACATTCGATGTAAATCACCCTGTATACATCAATAACCTACAGAACTAAATTTAAAGGATTATATCTCATAAACTAATGCCGATTAGCATTAGTTACCATGCCACATAATAGCGGGAGGGGTGCGTAACAACGTAGTTAAATTTCAGTTAAATCCAAGCTTAACAGACCTGGTCCTCCCCTTATAAGATTATTAATGCTTGGGGAATGGTACCATTAAAATATTATATGAAAATTTATTAATTAGCAAAATATTAAGAGGGGAATGTATACCATTGATTCTAATGATTCATTAGATCACTGTTTCTTAAACTTTTTGTCTTGCGACACGCTTTCACACTTAATAATTCCAAAGGACCCCCGAACCAAGGGATTTAGATCCGGGTTGGGGCTTCTTGATTTCGTGACTCCCATGTTTTATATTCCATGAATTTTTGCGCCCCCCCAAGGATTTTCATGATCCCCTATACTGCATTATGTGAAACATCATTTTTTATAATATCTATCATTTCAGAAGGAGGCTTCAATCATTTTAGAAAAGGGTTACATAACCTATTGTTAACAAAAAACGTATGTTTTACTGTTTAAAATGTAAAAACACAATTTTATACAGGGTGCCTCGGAATTCATTGTACAAACTTCTAGGGGAGTTAGTATGGGTGATTCTACAAGAAGTTCATATGAACATGGGTCCGAATTTGAACGTTAACTAAGATATGAACAGAAATAAAAATGCCGCCACCAAGATCAACTAGTTAATAACACAGGTTCTGTAAAGCCTAGATTAATGAAGTTTGGGGAAATAACAGGGTACATAACACTGTGTATACCGTTAAAATTTGATTGAATTCCAACGGGAAGTCTCCGAGTTACACAGTCAAAATTTTAACAAGTGCTAGTTAGTACTCAGAAGTGAGCACGTGCTATGATGTTGAATGAGTAACTCGGAAACTTCTTGTTGGAATTCGATCAAATTTTAACGGTATACACAGTCTTATGTACACTGTTATTCCCCCAAATCTCATTAATCTAGGCTCTACAGAACCTGAGTGAGAGAAGGGTTCATAGTACTGTTTCTATCAACGAAATTGGTAGTAACCTTACAGTATAACAGAGGGACAACAGAGTTTCCAACTAGTTTCGCCATTTATTCCAAGAGGATTTACAAAAGAGAATGAGAGTAAAATTATATAAAACATACCTGAAAAAGTCCGGAAATAAATAAGAACATTATACAAGGCCGGAAACTGAGTCAAGTATAGCATATATATACTCAGTTGCATAAAGATAGGACCACTTAATCATTGCAGAAGAAAAATAATTTATTTTTCTAATTTCAGAAGCAAAATAATTTATTTTTCTAATTTTACAAATTATTCCCAAACAAATTTCATTTCAATTCGTCAGAATGATAAACAAAGCCTTTCCTTAATCTATGATACACAAAAAAATCTTAAAATCCATTGGCATAAGAATAACAGGAAGAATTTTGGTGTTACTGTCTTTTCAAAATTGTAAGTTCAACAATTTTCAAAATATTAAGACCAGCTGTCTTTTAATATTTTGTCACATCCCCTTTAGCTTTGATTAAAGAAATTAAGCGGTTGGGCATAGAAGATATTAAGTTCTGACATTGCTCTGGAGTGATTTTTGACCATTCTTCCAGCAAAACGTCCTTCAAACGTTGTGTTGTTCTAGGTTTTCGTTGTTGTACCTTCCTTTTAAGAATGCCCCACAGATTTTCAATTGGTAACATGTCCGGACTATTTGGAGGCCAGTCAATGGTTGTTACTTTGTGTGCCTGTAACCAATGCTTGGTAGTTCTTGCAGTATGGCATGTAGCCCCGTCCTGTTGAAAGGTAAACTTCCTTCGTCCATTCATCTGCTTTGCCGAAGGAAGAAAACTTTGTTCAAGAATATCCTGGTATGCCTGTGCATTCACTGTTCCATTTACGATATGCAAAGGACCAACACCTTTACTACACTTGCTACCCCAAACCATTACCGCACTAGGAAACTTGACTGTACGTTGAAGACAATCCGATTGATAGGCTTCATTCTGCTTTCGAATCACTCTTCGGCCAATAGTGCCTATAGGCAGTTGGAATTTTGATTCATCACTAAATATTACTGAATCCCATTTAGTTTGAGGCCATTCTCGATGTTCGTTTGCCCATTGAAGACGTTTTTTTTTCTGTTAAGGGGTCAGCAATGTTTTTTCTTTAGCAACATATGAACAATAGCCCATTTTTCATAACCTTCTTCTGGCTGTGGCAGTTGAAATTTGTGTACTGATTGACTGCTACCACTCACAAGTTCGATGATGGAAGCATAGCGTTTTTTAATGGCTAAATGTCGCAGAGCTGTATCATCCCTTTTGCTTGTTTTGAGTGGGGGTCCTGTAGATTTCTTAGGATTAGTGCTACCTTGCTCTTTATACCTATGAATTGTATTCAGCACTGCTGTTTTGCTGACTGCTAATTCTACAGCCGTTTGGCAGGTTGATTTTCCTTCCAAATATTTCTTGATGATTGTATCTCTGACAACTTTTGATAAACTTTTGCCTCTGCCAATTTTCTCAACAATTCAGAAATAGAATTTCTTGTTCTTTCCTGGTGGAATATTTCCATTGGTATTTATTTCATTGGTTTATACCCATTTATATTTAGGGGAAGTCAGAACTATGTCGATATTTAAATAGGAATATTTACATAATTTTTTATTTTAGTGTGGTCATATTTTTTTGTAAACTGTTGATGCTGGTCTTATTATTTTGATCTTGGAATACACTTTAAAAATCTTCATTACAACCATTCCTACAATGTGATTATAATTTTTTTCTTCTTGTCAAGCATAGAATGATGTAATTCATTCCATACATAATCCAAGTTTATTTTTGTTTTTTTAATACATCCGAATAAATTCTGCTATCATCTATAATTTTTGCATGGTCCTATCTTTATGCAGCTGAGTGTACATCAAATTGGTAGACCTCTTGGCTTTAAATATCTCGATTGACTCAAGGGTCGCAGTCATGAACGGGTTGTTGCATTTGTGTATGATGGACATCACTTCGTCTTGGGTTTTCAAAGCATATCCGGATATGGCAAGATGGTTGGCATAGTGGGAATTACCGTCTTGTTTCTCGTAGGAGTTGACGTGCTCCTTGAAACGTACGTTGAAGTTACGGGTTGATAATCCTATATAAAACTTATCGCAGAAAGCACAGTTCAGGCGATATACTCCAGATCAGGAGAAATCGTCAGATGTAGTTACGGTAGACGGGTGCAAGGTACGAAGAAAAGGGGTAGGGGAAAGGAAAGAAACTTAGAGGCCAAGGGAAGAGAGGAAATTGGAGAGGCGGGAGAAATAGGGGCCGAGGTATACTTAAGGTTATACTGTAAGGTTACTACCAAGAACCTGAGTTATTAACTTGTTGATCTTGGTGGCGGCATTTTTATTTCTGCTCATATCTCAGTTATCGTTCAAATTCGGACCCATGTTCATCTGAACTTTCTTGCTTAGAACCACCGATACTAACTCCCATAGAAGTTTGTACAAAGAATTCTGAGACACCCTGTATTTTTGTGCATCAACTTGCAGTAATTCTAATACTTGTCAACCAAAACAGCCGTAACACAAGTTAAGTGAATCAAGATTTGAACATATGATTGTCCAAGCGATGTAAGAATCTACCTTGAATCATTTGGAAAAAAAAATAAACAATTTTAGTTCTGTCTATGAAAATTACTTTTTTGTGAACATTGAAATTTTCAATAATAGCATATCAGAAAAAGTATATTAAGTATGAATAAATCAATAAAAGCACAAAAATACAGTCAGTAAAATAATGTGAAGTCATAGTATCACTGGCTTCACTTGGTGAATTAAAGCTTGGTGTATGATGCAAATCAAACAGATTTCTTGTATAATTTTCTTCTAGCATAATCTCAACTCTACTCCAGGAACCATTATTGGGCAATGGAATGATGTCTAGGATGTGTGCCATAAGGTTATACGGATCTGTTATGTGTATTTTTGGTGCTGAATAATTTTTCTTAAAGCCTATGGGGGGAAAAAAAAAAAATTAGTAAAGTCTTTTTTAATTAAGGTTTTATTTAAAAGAGGATAGATGTTAACAAATTATTAAGTTATTCTTAATGAATATTACGCCATTAGGAAAGATAGTCCCACCCTGCAAATTAGGTAACTGCTCTAACCAAGCCCAAAAGACATGTAAATAGCGAAATGCTTTCATATTTCATGCATGCAGTGGCGCAATTGGTTAGTACGTCAGCGGCATGAGCTGAAAATTCCTGGTTTGAATCCAGGCTGTAGAATTTTCTTTCCTATTTTTCATTAATAATCTAAACATATTTTATTCACCTTGAATACGTATTTCGAGTGCTACGCACTCACTTTTCAACACGAGTCATGTTGAAAAATGAGTGCGTAGCACTCGAAATACGTATTCATGGTGAATAAACCTTGTTGTAGAAAAGCGGTTGCATCTTGTTTTTGCTAACTTCATATCCACAGGTAATCTGGTTACTTTTTATTTCTTTAAATCTAAACATATGACGTATGGCATAGAATGAAACCCTCATTAACCTTTCTTAAATCATTCTTTAATAAAAAATTTTTATGTTTTTTAAACTTGACACCAATAAACATCTACCTGTATTTTTATAACAGTACATGAAAACTAATTCACGAGTGATGGGAGGCAGAAAAAGGAATTGAATGCTCGGATCGGTGCAGCAAGCTGTGTCAGACGTGAACTGTGGCGATCTGTGGTAACGAAACGCGTGCTGGGAAACAAAGCCAAGCTCTCCGTCTACAATTCTATTTTTGTCCCCATTCTCACCTATGGTCATGAGTCTTGGGTAATGACAGAAAGAGTGCGATCGCGGGTACAAGTGGCCGAAATGAGATTTCTGAGAGGTGTGGCAGATGTTACCCTACTAGATAGAGTGCACAGCAGCACAATAAGGGAGTATTTAAGTGTTGAGCCGCTACTTCTCCGCATTGAGAGATCTCAGTTGCGCAGGTATGGCCACGTGATACGGATGCGGCAAACTGGTCTTCCTAGGCAGTTTTTTCCAAGCCAGTGGGTAAGAGACCAAGGGGTCGGCCTAGATAAGTGGGTTTGAAAAGTAAGTACATGAAAACTAATTAACATTTGCCCCTGGAAATACTTTACAATATTATTTATGACTTAACCCCCCCCCCCCCCGATTACTTTTGTTATTCAATTTTGCTGATAAAAACAAATATAAGTCATGGCATAGCAAATATTTCTGGTGCCTTATACAAAAAATAATTATGACGTCCTTTTTTTTTTTATTAAATTTTATTTATTTATAATATTAAAATGTTGAACTTTTTACTTTACAATTTTACAAGCATCAAAAACATGAATAAAATAAAATCTATTCATATTAATATTTTTCATATGAAATTGAAAGTTTTTATATTTGTCACTTCTGTCGAAACATGCCTAGCCTATGACTCAGTTTAGCAATTAATGTCTGGGACTCAAAAGACCTCTGAGTTGTGCAATTCCACCACTACACCGGGGAGTAAAAAAGAGGGAGGCGACGATATTTCTTGAAAAGAGTAACTTTATTTGCCACTGCGCACCGCAGCGATCGTGCCTGGAGGAGACTTCCGGTTTTACGCCCCGCTAAGGTTTTGCTACGAAGGTTTGTGAGTTCGTTTCTTTACAATTTCTTTCTTCATCGAACTAGAACGAGCACAATGAGCAATAAGCTTTATCCTGTAAGCAAACGGGGAAACACTTGCTGTGTTCCTGGATGCAGTTTAACCACAGACAACGAATACACAGATGGGACAGCTCTAACTAATCCAATGCTAATTCTTGACTCGCCATCACGTGACTACGACCGCAACGCTACCAGGCGTAAAGGAAGGAAACTACATGACCTTCCATAGGAGCCCATGTTATATGCCGTCAATTTATGAATTTTTTGAGCTTATATTTCAATTTTGTGGATTCCCGTTTTTATTCCTTTGCCAAGAACACTTCTTCAAGTACAGTTTTAATGAGATTTTGATTATTGTAAGTGAGTATTTTTTATTTTATAAAAATAATCCGCACATCTTATAAAGCTTCGTTATGACCATAAGAGCTTCGTTATCACGGAGTATGATTAGGTATTTTTTTTTGTATTTTATTGTAAATGTTTAAATTAATTATTTGTCAAGAAGAACAGAGACTAATTTTTTAAATTATTTGGCAATCAACGTTACTGCACTTGAGATATTTTTTTAAATTTTATTGTAAATGTTTAGATTTTCTTCTAAATTTCATTTCAAATATTTGTTTAGCTTTTCCATTTTATTTTACATTATTACATCCATTTTTTAAATTTCATTGTAATTTTTTATATCATTTTTTTTATTCCGAATAAATGTAGTTTGTTTTTTTTCTCCAAATGTTTGCATTCTTATTTTTTCTTCAAATATTGACTTCCAAATTAAAATGAGCAAAATAAATTTCATTGTTATTCCTCTAGTGCTGTTTGTGAATGAAATATATACATGAAATAATGATTTTAAAAATATTTAAATAATGTATTTTACTTGTTTCAAATTATATTCTGCAATAAAAATCATAACGATGTTTCTAATGGAGTTGTCCTCTAATGCATACATACGTGCATCGCATTTGCAGCAATCAAATTCTGCCCACAAATTTTAATATATTTTGATTTTTAATAATTTCTTTTATTTTTCTAAATTCTAAGCAATCGTATTTCATATAGAGGAATTACACAACTTGAAGTGTAAATTAAAATTCACGAAAATTATATTGAATGAAATAAAGTATTTTATTCAAAATTTATATACAACTCGCCTTTCAGGATCATTTTTGGGGAAAGTGAAAAATGATAAATCTGGCCTATTTTTCCTGCAATTGGGACAGTTTGGTGCAGAATGTTTAAACATTCATCACACGTTTAAATGTAAGTTATAAGATTTAATAATAAACTCTCAAAACAAATTTTCAAAATTTTAAATTTGCCGCTAGCAGACGATGACAAAAATGAGATCGATATAGTAACCTTCCTTAACGCTTGGCGGCGCATGATCGCTAGATTGAGCCTGATGGGGAGCTGTCCCATCTGTGTATTCGTTATCTGTGGTTTAACTTCAGGAACAAATGCGCTATCTACTATAAAAATTTACAGTTTTCCGAAACGCCAGGGGTGGGAGGCAGCCATTCATCACGAAAACTGGTCAGCAACTAACAGCAGTCGAATATGCTCAACTCATTTCATAACAGGTAAAAGTTTGAATAGTTGATGCTTATCTAGAAAATGCTTTATCATCAAATTATTATTGATTGAGAGAGATGATACGCGGATGTTAGTCTAGTAAGAACTATGCCTAATAACGGTATCAGGTCAATTCGTCGAGCGCCAATTCGTCGGAGTCAATTCGTCAAACGTCATTTCGTCGACTGTGTCAGTTGGTCGGGTGGTTAGTTCGTCGGATGTCAATTAGTCGAACGTCAATTCGTCGAGGTGTCAGTTGGTCGGGCAGACAAATTGTCTAGAAATGCCCAGAGCTTATTAGTTGTAAGGGAGTTGTGTTACATCATATATTATACTTTTATATATAAAGCTCTTAATAACCTTTTATTAACATCTTTCTCAGTCTCATTTTTTCCTCAGTTTCCACATCTTCTTATGATACCCGTTTTCATGTCTCCTTAGCTTCGCCTCTGATTAGAAGCGATTATAAGATAATTTTCATTATTTATAATGATCATTTAATAAAAATATTTTTTTCAAGTTCTTTGGATTACATAGGTATTTGTTAACATTGGTGAAATTGGTGTTAACAAAATAAAATAGTAAAAGAACGGTGTTAACAAAATAAAATAGTAAAAGAACGGTGTTAACAAAATAAAATAGTAAAAAGTGAAATTGGTGTTAACTTCTACTTCAAGTGGATAGGTATAGTTTACAAAGAAATTGGTGTCATTATGAATATGTGCATATGCTAGTCTGCGAATATGTGGATATCAAGTTGGAACAAAGAGCCCAACGTGAAATTTTGTGTTAAACTTGGTATATCGGCCACAAGATATTAAATGTTTTGGCAAGCTCATGGGAGCTTAATATTTATGTTATTATTTACTTTTTACTGAATAAAAATTAAATTTTCTGTATGTACTCAATTTGTCCGATAATTAATTTTATACAGTTATTAATTTCATTCTGCAAATGAAGGATACTGAAGCGGTATAAGCAGTTTGGGGCAAATGTCCTGTATCATATTGTTTACAAAAGCTGTATTTAAATACCGATTTTAAAACAGTAAAAGCATTTATTGTTATCTTTCCGATAATGAAATTAATAACAAAAATTTTTTCGTTAATAAATTTTATTAAAGTTTTCCCCGACTATTTATTTATTATCTCGACCAACTGAAACACCCAACGAATTTGTCTCCGACAAATTGACCGCCCAACTAACTGACACCTCGACGAATTGACGTTCGACTAATTGACCTCCGACGAACTAACTACCCCACCAACTGACACAGTCGACGAAATGACGTTCGACGAATTGACTCCGACGAATTGACACGTAACCCCTAATAACATATCGATTATAAAAATGCTTGTTCACCCCCTTTAAAAAATTTGCCATCCACCCGCTAAAAAAATCATTACTACAATGAATTTATGAATTCGAATATTGAAAATTATATACAATTTAATTCCAAACTGAAATAATTCTTGGCACACACACACACACACACACACACACACACACACACACATACATAGAGAGAGAGAGAGAGAGAGAGAGAGAGAGCGAGCTACCTTTTTTTTCCTTTAATAAACTGGTTCATTCCATTTTAAAAAATAAAACTGATTTGGCTTCTCTCTAAGAAGTTATTAATCCAATAAGATTGTGTATTCAAATGTTGAAAAACAACTGAAAATAAAAATAATACTCTAATTCTTGAAAAAATTATGATCCCCTGCACCAAAATCAGAATTAACTTTGGCTAAAATGACTTTTAGATACTGACTTCCAAAGTTTATATTGAGTTACTCATTTAGTATTTTGAAGAGAATAAATTATATGTGCAAGTTATTAAAGTTTATAAAAATGTGTGCTAAAATTGCTGAAACTATAACAACCAATATTCAGGTTACATAACGTCCCCTTTTATTGCATGCTGTAAATAAGTATTCCACCAACATGTCACATATTTGATTTTTGGAAATGTTTGCACAAGTATCGATCTGAAGCACATCAATGATGGGTGCTTTCCTAAGTTTTCAGGCTCTCCTGGATAATGATGGGTGTCATTACAGATATCTCTTTCATGTGCGGTGCCATCTCGAGCACACTTTGTAGTCTGATGGGAGATGGATGCACCTACAAAACCCAGACATATTTTATGATATCGCATCGTATTAAAATTGATTCAGTGGAATTGCTTATTCATTATTCTCTTCCAGATTATGGTTCTTCTTCGTGTGATTGCTCATTTTCCACATGGAGACTATTACATAGGGAAAGCTTAATTAGAACTAGCCTCTATGTGTATTTAATGAGCCTATGAAATCGGTGAATATGAACTTTGGCATGTAATACTTTTGGAATCGGTTATATTATTGGCCATAGCTGTTTCAATTTAGAATTATATTGTCACTAAATCAGTTCCCCTTCTTAGCGCTTTAAAATTTACATGTACTGCAGAAATGAGTTGCTAATCTAGGATATTTCAGGGGCACCGTCCTCCGACCCAGTGCATCCTGATTATGTACCTACTGTGTTTGCACGCAGGTCAACCAGGGACTCTTATGAAAACAAAAAAGCAGGGTTTTTTTGTACATTGCATTTATTACCGTTTAACAATGAATATAACTTTTTAATCCGAGTCTTAAATTTTAGGTATGAACGTCATCAAAAAAGACAGAAAACGCTGCCAGCAGAAGAGCCCCAGCCCACAATTCAGACCCCACTGACAACTTGAATATGGAGTCTGATTTGCAACAGGAGTCTGCCGAAATCAGCAATCTTGAGCGCTTTTCTGTTGAGAAACATGATTCATGCATCCAGTCAGATCTCACATGCGAAAGCACTGATGAGCTTGAGCAACGAAAAAATTAAAATAAAAAAAATAAAGAAGGAAAAACTATTATCATACAAAAACAGCATAAATTTTTGAATTAAAACTCCCTTAAAAATATATGCGTAAATTTCCATTCACAAAAAAAAAAATTATACAAGAATTGAAAAAAAACAAAATGATTTAGCTTATGAAAATGCTCATCTTCGAGAGCTGTTATCAAAACCTCAGATTGGCAATGCAGTCACTTCAACCAATGCATCGATCCATTTTTTTACAGGACTTCCTTCAGTTCAATTTGCAGTACAGCTAATTAGTTTACTAACATCTGCGTCAACTGGATGGAAATGTTCAGTATCAACTGCTCTTTCACTCCTAGAGCAGTTGATTCTAACACTTATGAAACTGTCTTGGGCTGTTAAATAAAGATTTGGCAGTTCACACATCAGTGGGTGTAGTTGTTTATAATTTTATTTTTAACTTTACAATCTGTTTTGAGGGGTTAAAATTAGAATACTTAACATATATTTAAAGAAAACTTAACTTTCACACTGGGAACAAATCCACCCGTTTTGCTGTGTTCGATCTGGCCTAACACACATCACGTGAAAAGCCTTAGAGTATTTAGTACATGTAATAATTCTGCGAGATTTATTTTGCTTGCAACTGCATGTTGTTGCCACCGAATCATATGCAGAGCGGAGTGAATGAGAACACAACTCTTGCAACATCTGCTTTATGAATTTTTCTAGTCTTTTTTCAATTTTCAGCCAAAATTGTTTGTCAAAGTTGACCTTATTACATGGATATCTGCAACGGTGTATGTAAGGAAATTAAAACAGAAAAAAAAAAATTTAAAAATAGAAGATCGTCTAGTTTGAATGAACCTCGTATTTAATTTTTTTGTTTAATTGCTGTATTTTAAAAGTGACAAATTGTAATAATTTTTTGAAACTCCTCATTTTAAAGTGTTTTTTTTTTAAAATTGCTGTAAATTTAAGTGATTTAATGTTTTGATGCTGTAATTTAAAGTAATTAAGCGCGTTTTTATTTTTTTTTATAATCTAATTAAGATTGGAATAAAATAATAAACAAAAGAAATTCCACGATCTGGATCTAAATTGAAAAATAGAAAAATAATGTTTTTTTTATTAATATTGTTTTTTGTAAATGTACGAAACCTATTGAAATCAATTTAGCGCATTTTTATTTTTATTCTCTCATAAAACCTAGTGAGCATTCAAATTGTCAGAATGATGTACATGAATCAAAATTAGATTTGGCCGAGATAGAAAAACTAAAATCAAAATCCAAAATGCTGGATGTTCAGCAATCATTGCCTCAATCAGTGCATTTTGCAGAGGATTTAAAGTAAGTGACAATTTCCATGCCAGAAGAAAAGGCCCTTGTTTATTTTGCTGGTTATATTTCCAACAAAATAATTTTACGCCATGATTGTTTAAATTGCAGAAATATGTTTCGCAAGATAATAAAGAACTATTTCATATTAATCAAATTTTTACTGTTGTAAATTATAAGAGGGAATCAGGAAATGTTCTTCTTTAACTGTGCCTGCTGATGATTGGGTTTCTTTTCTATTATAATTCCTCATTTATTATATTTGGCTGGCGTTAAAACAAGGCTGGTAGAATATTTTTCAATTATGCATCAGACAGCTGGTTCACAAATGGCAAAATGAAAATCAAAATAATGGGGAAACCAGAGGGAAAAGGCGAAAATTAATGAAAGTGAGCCACGTGTAATGCTTTATTACATTCTGTAAATGAGATGAGAAACCTCATATTTATTATTTTAATAGATTTTATATACTGATCTAGGTGATCCCAAAGGTTCTCGATTGGGTTGAGGTCTGGGGAATTAGGGGCCTGGGTAGTACTTTGAACTCTTGGTCGTGTTCCTCAAACCATCCCCGAACAATTCCAGCCGTATGACACGTCGCATTGTCTCCTTGTAATCAGCAAGTATAAAACAAAACCTTAACTACAACTTCAAACTAAAAATAGCAAAATTAACATTAGTTATAAAACAACAAATAAAAATTCATAACTTTTAAGGCCATATGTTAACATTGAGTTAATTTGATAAATTAATAAAAGATTTCTTATTAAGTTGTTCTTGAACAAATATTTAAAATACAATTTTCTTTTAAAGTACTGGAGTTATTAAAATATTTAATAGTAGTTCTTTCTATATGAATTACAGGTTAATCGGAATAAAATCAATATTTATAACGAAACTTTTGTGGTCAGTGTCGATTTATGATACGCTTATTTTTAATTCTCTACATTTTTTTTTTACTTTTATAAAACTAATAGTTTTAGTTAGTTCACTACTTTTGGAACAATTTAAGATCAAATTTCACCTATAATTGTAATTTAAAAGTGAAATATGATTCCACGAACTTAAGTGTTTTTCTGTAGACTTCATGCTATTTTTTATTATGACCCTGACGGCCGCTTGGTAAGATATGAATCGCAATCACGTGACCGGTTTCCTTTTTTCCCATAGAGAATCGCAGAAACGTCGCATCTGTGTATTCTTAATCTGTGCTACAGGCCTCAAAATAGACCATGTCCAGAAATAACGGAAGTGATTATGTTTTCAATGAACTCCAGCAGGTGTCTACACGTGTTGCGTTTTCTCTCAACAAACATAGGTTCATGAAATCGTCAGCAGAAGTCGCTGTCCTCAATTGAGTTTCTCTCCTTAAGTACTTCCGGTTACGGAAACAAAAAAAAAATTGCGACGATAGGAGGTAGTATTTGGCTTTGAACTTCCAACTTATAACTGCATTAAACAAATGTTGGAAACCTTTCCAGCTAATAACTGTTCATCTCTCCAGTGAAGGATTTCATTTTTCCCACAATAAATAGAAAAGTAGCTTATGCAATCGGTTTGTTCCAGAGACAAATGAAGAAAGAGACTGGCAGTGACCTCCCCTCTAGTGGTGCCTTTGCGCCGCCATTACGGGATTGGCAAGAAACGCTGATCGCCAGAGGCAATGCATGTGAATCAATCGCAAACAATTATTTTTTATAATATCTACCCAAGATATCTGGATGAATTCATTATGGGACCACCAGAAAAACTTGCTCTATTAAACAAAAAATAATCATCCAAATCGGCCCATCCGATAAAAAGTTATTTGGTGATAAATAAAGTTATTCTTAAACAGAAATATTTCTCTAATTTCTCCTACAATCCCTTTTAATCTATCGCTTTCATATTATCATTTATGCTGATTGTTTTTCTTTTTTCTTTTTAATGTATTTCTCATTTTCCCTCCATCCAGGGACCTAACTCGTCGGCCTTCGGCCATTCTGGCCCTGGTTGGTTGGATTATGTAATTATTCTTAATTAAATGAAATGAAATGAAAAATGAAATGAAAATTAAAAAAAAAAAGTTTAAATGGAAAAGGAGGAAGAGATTATATTAAACAATTAACATGGAAAATTCTCCTTTATAAATTATAATTTGAAAGTTAATAAAATAAAATATACAGTTCACTAATTATAATCCAAATTATTGTTGATTAGTACGAGATGTACAAATTATAATCCCCCCTTCTAATAACTAACTGGACGAAATTCTCATACATACTGGTCAAATCGTTTTTTTAAAAAAGATCCAATACTTCAGTTCACAAGTAATTATATTATTAGTTAATTGCTTATTAGGCTACAATATTTGGATTAATAAACTGATTATTTTATTGAACTGAGAATTATTTCTTCCTTTTCGTTTTTTGTTAAAAAAACAAAACAAAACAAAACAATTTAAGTACCTTTTCAAAAATATTTTAGGTTACCACGTTTTTCTCTTTTAATTTAAAATTTTAAAATCAATTAGATAATATTTGAACAGCGACTCCTCGACAAAGGCCTCAAGCACGTCGTCTATAGGAAGCCAACACGATCTGACTTACACGATGTCATCTCAGATGTCGAGCACGCCGTCAACCTACTACCCCAGACTGATCGCCTTCCAGCGCGAGCCATCGCCGGACATCTAATACACAAGTCCTTCCAAGAAGCGTCTGCGTCTAGACCACCCCAGGAACTACTCACTGATGCTGCTGCCTCTACCACCTTGAAGACGAAGCTACAAGATTCCGATGCCCTCGTCGTCAAGGCCGATAAAGGTAACGTGTCGGTTATCATTTACCGTTCTACGTTCACTGATAAAGTTAATGATTTCATCGCCGCTAACAATTTTGTCACCCTCCCATCCGACCCCACTTCTAAATACCACAAGTCTATTATTTCCGTCATCAACAAATCCCCACGCTTCAGATACCTCCGACGCCTCATCCCACCCAACCCTCGCCCACCCAACCTTAACGCCCTCGTCAAGATCCATAAACCTAACATGCCTATACGCCCCGTCGTTAACTATTCCCCAGCTCCTGCCCACCTCGTTGCTAAATCCCTTTCCACCTTCCTCTTTAACCTGAAAATCCTCCCTAATACTTATAATGTACGCAATTCCCTAACCCTTACTGAGTCCCTTTCTTCCATCCACACGGATGAGCACCTCTCCCTTATGTCCCTTGATATCACCAACTTATACACTAACATACCTGTCACCCCCACCCTTTCTATCCTACAGTGTCTGTTACTAGCCGCGTCTTTCCCTGCACCCGATACTATTGACCTACTAGCTATCCTCTCTGTAATTTCTTCCCAGAACTATTTCTCCTTTAACAACTCTTACTATTCCCAACCCACAGGGCTAGGAATGGGGTTCCCACTCAGCAGTTTTCTGTCTGAGGTTTTCCTACAGCACCTGGAATTAACACACGTCACCCCCCTCCTCAATAATTCCTCCGTCATCGCATATTTCCGATATGTCGATGACATCCTCATCCTTTTTGACTCCCGATCCACTACTCCCACTAATATTGTTAACACCTTTAACTCCTTCTCTCCCCATATCCAATTCACTTTTGAACTAGAAACTAACCGGTCCATCCCTTTCCTTGATATCCTCATCACCAACAATCCCCACACTAACCGCTTCTCCTTTTCTGTCTTCCGTAAACCGACCACATCCTCCAACTTAATACACCATTCCTCCTCACATCCCGCCACCCACAAACAAGCCTCACTGAGATTCCTAATCGACCGTGCCCTGAAGCTCCCCCTCTCCCCCCTATCCAGATCTTCAGAACTCCGCATAATCCGTCACCTCGCCCACTCCAATGGATATTCGACCTCCACATTCTCTCGCATTCTTCACCGCCGCAGACGGGCCCTTCTCTCCTCCCCACCTCCTGTTTCGCCCCAAACTAAAAAGTGGACGTCCTTACTATATCTGGGACCTAATTTCTCCCAGCTTTCCGATTTCTTATCGTCCCTTGGCCTCCGTATATCATTTCGTACTCCAACCCCAGCTGCTCGCACCCTGAACCCGCCCACCTCCGTCACCGCCGACAAATATTCCCAATCCGGAGTTTACCGCCTGAATTGTGCGTTTTGCGATAAGTTCTATGTGGGATTATCGACCCGCAATCTTGCATTGCGATTCAAGGAACACCTTGACTCGTATAGAAAACGGGACCGTGTCTCCCACTATGCAAACCATCTCGCAGATTCCGGACACACTTTTAAGACAAAAGAAGAGGTTGTCTGTCTGTCTTGCACATCTGTAATAAACCTGAAAAAACTGCTACCCTCGATGCGATCGAAATATTTAAGGCCAAGAAGTCCACCCCACACTTGCTTCTCAATTGCCAGACGGACTTTAACGTGTTTTCTATACTTAGTTCTTTATCTGATCTACTATGATTTCCTCTCGTTTTCTTTATTTTATGTTTCTTCTGCAATTTGTAAGTTTCTTACCCCTTTATTTTATTATGTTTTTTGTTTTATGTTAATTCTCTTGTCTTCGGACAACCGGATATGTTCTCTTTTCGGTCCGCGTTAAACGCACCATCTCTGTATAACTTCTCTTTTGTGTATCTTAAAAAGTTTTGTATTTATTCTATTTTATTCTACTGGCCATTACGTCCTTGAGAAAGAGTGGAAAGACGACAGAGAAAGCAAACCTTTAGCTCCGTGCTGTATTGAGCAAATGGGAAGCAAGTAAATAGAAGAATTGGCGACCGCTAGACTACCCAAAGTGATGAAAGGCCAAATTTTGCTTCAAC
>JAHWFO010072220.1:2534441-2596206 GCA_023313115.1 Rhysida immarginata
ACAGACCCACAGACAGACCCACAAACATCCTTCTTTATATATATAGATAGAAGATTATCAGATTAAGAAAAATTAAAATTACATTTTTTTATTATCTTAAAACAATTTTGTGACGCAGCTTTTAAATTTTTTTATACATGTCGTATAAATATCTGATATTTCAGTAAACATAGGTATAAACGTTTTTATTGTGATGAATACATTAAAAAAAAACTGTCACGCAAGAAATAAGCACCAAGCTCTTACACCCGTGTATAATAGCTATTTCAAAGCTAAACAAAAAAATTAGAAAACGAAACATTTGCGCTGTAGATTTCCAAAAGGATGACATTCTTCGTAAAAAGTGGATACATGTTTTATTTCGGCAACAAAATTATACAGCATTTTTTATTAAACATTAAATTAATGACAAATTGATTGGCATTAAATTTACCAGGTTAAAATAGAGTGCAGGGCACAAAACATTAATTCATGTATAACTCTGATGAATATAATCATGAATCCATATCAGTTGACGCGTCTCAATATTATCCAATCCCCGATATTAAAAACTTGTCAAAATATTGTGATTCGGCAGGATTCGTTTCTAAGGTCTGTAATTAAATCTATAATCTGCATTCAACGTAAAGAAGCGTTGAAAGAGCAATATCAGAGCTACCACAGCCTTAATTTCATTGAGAAAAAAAAAATAAGGAGGCCTTATCACACCATCGAAAGATGTAGTATACCTGTGCAAAATTTCAGAAAAAATCATTAGGAGTGAATTTTATAATCTAGGAGAGCAAAGAGCAATTAAATTGAATATGCCTATCAAAATTCTAGCAAAAACATTACATTATATAACCGAAAAGAAAATTAATATTTTCACTAATTTAACTCACCATTCATTTGAAATGAGTCCTTCTGACGATCATGTGCTTCGACTTAGACTTATTGTCATTACATACTGTAATATTCGATATCACCATGAAACCAAGCGACTGACAGAAAAAAAAATAAGTGGAGGAAATATACGCAGTGTCTTATCACGACTTATTATTATTTAAAAATCAATAAAGAATAAATCAATTTAAATTTTTTGTGTAACTGAAGCTATTTTCGAAACTCCATTGGTAATAATGTATGAAGAGGCTTCAAATTTACTTTTTATTTAGCAATACAAATGAAAATATTTATTAGGTATTAAGACTGATTAAGTTATAAGAATCAACTTTATTAATAATAAAAATCAGTTAAGACTGAAAAAATAAATTCATCCTTCCTCTAGATTCATTTACTTTCACAATGGATGAAGAAATAACTTTGCTTCTTCAGTTTTCTTCATGTATGCTTTCACTTGTCTCTGGCTAAGCCTCCACTATTACAATAACGATAGGAGTTGCGAGTTGTACGCGCTCTTTTAAAAATTCGTAAGGCATTGAATCAGCTATTGAAAGTCATTAAAAGTATACGTTATCGTTAGTTAACGCAATAAAGTTTTTTAAAAAAAATCAGAAAACAGGTTACGCTTACTAATACCTCTTGAAGTCATCTACAAAAATAGCTGAAATAACATTGAGAACATGTTAAAACGCCACCTTAGGTTTCTGCCATTCACTTAATGGCAATCGCTGCACTTCCGGTGGCACCAGTAGCGCTCAGCAAAATGAATAGGCCACTGCCAGTCTCTTACTTTCATTTGTCTCTGGTGCAGATATGCGCATTAACGATCAGTAATAACGATAATTATGTATAAAATTGTTAAATAAAACGATTTTGCACTTCAAATAACGTTTAATTTTTCATTTAAAAATACGGAAAATTTTCCTTGGAATGTTTATATTGAGTGACAATAAACGCTTTTGGCGCTGCGTTTTCGTTTAGGAGAAATAAATTCTTTTTGATGCGAGTGTTGACCTTTTCACCATAGACGTAAGGTTAAAAGCTAAAAATATACAAAAAAATTTTAAACACCTGCTAAAAAATCAAGTTTTAATCGTACGGGCATGAAAAACGCACCAATCGAAAGAAAAAGCTCGAATGTAGATACGTTTTTTCTGGTGTGCTGATATCTATTAAAATATTTTTGTGAGAGCGCTTAAATTCGTATTCCCATGTTAAAGAAGAGGACATTCACGCTAGGCTGTCGCAGAGGCCGACTTCCTAGATTCCTGGGGGTCTAGGCTGAACTGATCGACAAGCTGTCGATCTCGACAAAATCAACCGTCGATAAGTGGCATATTACACATTTATACACAAGTTTACACACGTATGGCTAGATGATATACACTGATATACACAAGCTTACACACATTTACACATAATTTTACACATTTACACATAATTTTACACATTTGTACACAAATTTGCACATAATATACACTTTTATACACAAGTTTACACGCATATGGCTAAATGGTATACACACGATTACACGCATTTACACGAAACTTTACGCATTTGTACACACATTTACACATAATTTTACACATTTATACACAAGTTTCCACACATTTAGATATAATTTTACACATTTATCCATGTAAACACATAAATACATACATAAACACATACCAGTAGACACACTATATTATTATTTTCACAGTTCAAGTTTCGTAGCACAAGAGAGTACTTCATGTATATAAATATTTTTGAACAAGTTTTTGTTAATATTTTTAAAAAATGTGTATTCTTGAGCTATGCGTATTTAGCCTGCAGGCCGGAAACGAAGGAAAAAAATTTTTTAATAAGAAATCTGTTCCTAAATTCTAAAATAACGATCGCCAAGTGCATAGTCGACTGCTCTTGAATCGTAGACAAGAATAAGGCAGTTGTCGATGGTCAAATTCTACACTAGAAAATCGACGGTGTAGAGTCAGTACACTGTAGACTCTGTAGACAAGTAGACAAGTCTACACTGTAGACTCTGTAGACAAGTAGACAAGTCTACACTGTAGACTCTATAGACACTGTAAACAAGTCGTGTTCATGCTAGCTCGAATCGACAAATGCGTCATTAACCACGTGACCATCGACACTTGTCGACAGTCGACTGTTTGTCGATGAGCTCAGCCTAGACCCCCTGGGTATGACTTAGCCCTACATTGTTGGTCATGAGATATATATTGTTGGCCCGTGCGTAGTGTTTGTGAATTGCGTGTTGCTACCATTGTTGATACTTATTGTTGCACAAACTTTGCCTTGCATTGTTGGTCTTGAGATACTTTCTTATTAATATGCACTGCCATCATCATGAATATCGATTTATTATCAATAGTTATTTCTACGAAATCCGAGGTAGACAGTGACCTTCCTCATGCTTTGAAGATCAAGTGTGCAATATTTTATCAAGACCGGAATAAAACTGTAGATTTGTATTAAATACAAACAAACCCACCCACAAACATTCTTCTTTATATATATACAGAGACTAACTGATAAACCGGCGTCGCCTGGGACTTAATTTACCCTCTTCATCACCACGGAAACATCACTGGACACTTTAGACCCATCTTTCCTTCGAAGTTTCCCTTGTCCTTGAAGTAAAAGCTCTTATACCCTCCTGCTCTAGACGAAGTTCCTGTTGTTAAGATGCTTCCAATGCTCATATAGCTTTTTGTCTTTGCACTGCAGAGTTTCTCTGACCAATACTAGTTCTTTCTCTATCCTTTCCAAACACAAATTTTCGCCAGTCGTCTGGACGTTTGTTAAGGAGCTCAAAAAAGACACGTCTGACTCTTGTTTCCTCAATAGACAGTGTGCGTTATTAAAATGTGGTGGGTGTGAATAGCGTAAAGCCCAGTGGCTTATCACTAAAGAGGCCTTTTCTCGTAGGGCGGTAAGGGTTGATGCGGAAGAACGATATTCGGTAGAGTAGCGGAGCGGGTATACATCAAGACGATGATTTAAAAGAATACTTTCTTGCAAGCGGAGCGGGGTACTTCAAGACAATGTTTTGAAAAGGAGCGGATCGGTGTACATCAAGAAGATGTACGGTAGGAGAGAGAAACGTGCTCTCTGCTTGACTTTATTGCATAAATGCAACAAGATAACTAAATATAGAACAAGACGACAACATAAATTTTTTACTATGACAACAAGGCACGAGAGGTAAGCAGTGACCATTGTAACCCGTAACAATGTCTAAAGCAAGAGCTTGCGGCGTCAACTTTCTTACCCGGCTTGAAAGGGTTGGCTTTCAAAACTCTTGAATAAAATAAAATTATTTTTTTTTATTTAATTAGAGCACAAAATGCATAAATCAATAAAAATTATAACAAAGCAGAATTATGCATAAAACAGTTTGCTCTGAAGAGCGGAAAACGCAAAACGAAAAGCAAACAGAATAACTTACTGTTAAACACGGGAAAGCTACGCGGAAAAAAAAGAACAAACAAAACAGATTAACTTACTGCTCTGTGGGAAAGAAAAATTGTCTTAAATTTTACTGCAATCAGATAGAGCACCCTAAGTTCCCAATCATTCCCTGTATTGGAATTTGCATAACTACATTGGTATCCAAGACAGGAAGGGGGTAACAGACTTTTGACCCGCCCTGTATACTGTACATGGATAAAAGTTTAATTTGACTGTTTGTAAAATATTCTTTTAAATGCCTATTGAAGTGGTTACATGTTCATAGGCATTTTGAAGATGTATATATTTGAATTAGGCGACTTTTTTTCTAGAGGCAGACAGAGCATTCCAAATAAAAATAAATATTTTATGGGAAACTGAGAAGACTCATGACCATAGCTGAGAATGGGGACAAAGATAGATTTGAAGACGGTGAGCTTAGCTTCATTTCCCAGCTCGCGTTTCGTTACCTCGGATCGCCACAGTTGACGTCTGACACAGCTTGCTGCACTCTGATCTATTGAGTTTCTCATCGGAATGCACAGACTAAATTCAAACGAGTTCATTCGAAGGTCAGTCAGCACTCCCAATAACAAGTATCACTCCCACAAAGTTCTGTCATAGGATGACCTAAAGAGGATTGACGGTTTTTAAAATGAAATAGTTATTAAAGTTATTCTTGCAGGAGATAAATGTTTTAAGGCAGGAATTTGTTTTAGTACATTCCAGTGGCGGCTGGTAGCTAAAATATCTGGGGGTGCTGCGTTAGAAAATTGTAATTTTTTCATGAACTAGGGAATAGTTAGCGACATTAAGCTTAAGAATCATGTAATATACATGTATAAGAATAGTATTACAGAAAAAAAAGACACTTTATATTGAATTTTATCGATATCGAAAGTGAAACTGGGGGTGCTGCAGTGCCGCAATGCCTATGGACGAGCCGCCACTGGTACATTCGTTGGAAGAAAGAATATTTACTGTATTGGAATACCACTGACTGCGTGAGAGTACAACAGGGACAAGGAGATTCCAGTGCAGATTTACTGTTAAGAATGTTCCCTAACTGACTATTTTTAAACAACTGTATGAGAAAATTTACCAAACATACCAAATAAATTCCTGAATTCAGATATATCTCGGCAAGAGTAACTTTAATAACTGTCACAGTTTGCTTGCTATTCTATTTTAAAAACCGTCAGTCCTTTTTAGGACACTTGAATATTCTTGTCAGTTCAATGACGAGTTGCATGCACTTCACTGCTTCAAAATGACCTGCAAAAAATGCTTACATACGGATCCTCAGTAACAATGGAGTTCACAGCTAGATGACACATGGCACTTTCAAAAATAATACTGCCAGCAACACACACTACTCATTTCATAGAACAACACATGTGAGATTACCTTCGTAGCACAAAATTTTCATGAAAACCTACACTATCTACCCAAAAGTAATCGGACACTTTCGATTTTAAACGTTTTGTCGAATATCTAGAAAAAAATACTTGATAAAATATCCTGAAACTTCAGGGGTGTAAAGAGAATGTTACACCTCATATATTTCAACGAAGGTTTTGTCCCGAAGCCAAAAAGCAGACCAACAACAAAGTGAACCAAAAAAATAATGCTTGGGATCACCCTGTAAAAAATAATACTTGAAATGCATTGTAACTGTAGCATATGATTATGAGGCTTCATTTACTTGTCTGTGTTCGTTTGTATGAGAATAGCACGCTTAATCATGGAGATATAAAGGTTTCTGTAAAAAAATCAAAATGTTTTCATAAGTGTTTTGTTTTCAACCCAATGCAATGCTATTTTCAGGAACGCAATGGCTACGTTCACAGCTACCGCGAAGGCATAATGGCTCACGACAGTAAGGAGTGACTTCACACGTTATTGTCGGGAGTTGTTTCGCAGCACTTTTCGTGCAGCAGGCAGCCGTGGCAGTGAACGAACCATATTATTTAAATGTTCAACTGGAAAAATATGTTCAATAGGAAGAAGTTTCAAGTCATATCAAGAGTTGGAGAGTTTTAAAAATGAACGGCAAAAAAAAAACATTTTTTCAACTTCGGAAATCGCATTCTGTTTGCTAAATTATATAAATGATAATTAAATAAATAAATAAATAAATAAACAAAATAATTTTTCCAAGATTTATAATATTTAATTTTCAATATTTGAATAAATAAAACGTATTGGAGTACAAATTTCTTAGTAGGTGGACGAGGAGGGGGGGAGGGGGAGTAAATTCACAAGTAAACACGGGGATGATAATAACACTGTATATTACTTTGTTTTTGTAAACTTTATTATCATGACTGTTTCACCCCTTGTTGGTCTACCACTCACTAAGTGCGAAGACCTATTTTCCCAAATCAAGTTTTTTCTTTCTGAAATTGACTTAAAAACTCATGATTCCAGAACATATATTGAAATTTAACAAAAAAAAACCCGTCTATACTTATGTAACCAATTTTGTGCAATTATCTCCTCCGAAACGGCAAAAAGCAGAACAAATTAATATTTGAGAGTACTTTATACTGTTCCTTGACGAATTTTTATTACAATTGGTTAACCCTGTTTGGAGATAATTTTTTTCCAAAAATGAAGATATGGCTGTAGCGTTCATATAGCGAATCAAACCAACACCTCCTAAAGATAAGGCCTGAGCGCGAAAACGGCATACATTGTTACATCATCATGCGAAGACATAATTTAGGGCTTATTATTAGTAGAAATCACGGTCTATACATATTCACGGCCATCGAGCTTCGGCCATTTTCCATTATTTCGAGAAGCTAAGGAAAGCAGATCGCGCCAGGTGCCGCATAGATCGCACTAAGGCCGACCGCAACCTGCGATAGAGAATTTCATTGAAACTGAATACGAAAGTAAAGTTTATATCTGCCGATAGGGCGGCACTGCAGGCGCAGTTGGGCCGATTGTACATGCAGCGCCACTTTTCAATAGAGTTCCCGCTCTACCAGGAGCTAAAAACTTCAGCTTCATTTTAACAATGGAGCTCGATGACCATGAATTTCTATAGACCGTGGTAGAAATGCGATTAAACATAACCTCGTATGATGATGTAACAATGTATGACGATTTCGCGCTCAGGCCTTATCTTTAGGAGGCGTTGTCCAAACTCAATAAATTCGACATGTACGGATTCCCCCATTAAAACAAATTTTTTTTGTAAATAACTTGTTTGCTTCTGATGAGCCAGTTCTGAGTTATAAAGGTTTACATCTCCCCCTCCCCCCTTAAAAATATGTTTCCGTTTCTTTTCTTTCCAATTCTGGCAAAAACTGTGACGTCACTTCTCATAAAAATGACGTCACTCCTTACTGTCGTGAGCCGTTACGCCTTCACAGTAGCCGTGAACGTAGCCACAGCCTTTCAGGAAATTTGATAAACAACAATAGAGACAACACTGTAATCAGAATATAATTTTTTTTTAAATATTTGATGAAATATGAGCATTTTTACTAAATAATTTTAACTGCGCATGCGCTAGCATTACCAAGATGTCTTTTGCATAATTTATTAGCCAAATTAAAAGAGCTACTCTTATAAAAAGCCCAAGCAAATATCATGAAAATTCAGAAAGATATCGTCGATAGAATGAGTTGGTCTCAAAAATAAACAAAACGATAAGGGGTTGGCCTCCAAATTTTTATTTTTGGATCTGACACCAGTATCAACTTCTCCTTATGCTGAATTTTGACTTCATATTGAATAAATTTAGGCATATTGACTTCATATCAGCATAAGGAGAAGAAGTTGATACTGGTGTCAGATCTAAAAATAAAAATTTGGAGCCAACCCCTGTTTTGTTTATTTTTGACAGTAACTGAAATTCAACTCATTCTATCGACGATATCTTTCTGAATTTTCACGAAATTTGCTTGGGCTTTTTATAAGAGTAGCTCTATACATTTTGCTAATAAATTATGCAAAAGACATCCCGGAAACGCTAGCGCATGCGCAGTTAAAAATTATTTAGTAAAAATGCTCATATTTCATCAAATATTTAATATTTTTATATTCTGATTGCAGTTTGTTGTCTCTATTGTTGTTTGTCAAGTTTCCGGAAAATGGCATTGGGTTGGAAACAAAACACTTATGAAAACATTTTGATTTTTTTAAAGAAACCCTTATATCTCCATGATTATACCTGCTCTTCTCATACAAATGAACACAGACAAGTAAATGAAGCCTCATAATCATATGCTACAGTTACAATGCATTTCAAGTATTATTTTTTACAGGGTGATCCCAAAGATTGTTTTCTTTAGTTCACTTTGTTGCTGGTCCCCTATTTGCCTTCAGGACAAAACCTTCGCTGAAATATATGAGGTGCAAAATGCTGTTTACATCCCTGAAGTTTCAGGATAATTCGTCAAGTATTTTTCTTGATATTCGACAAAACGTCTAAAATCAAAAGTGTCCAATTACTTTTGGGTATATAGTGTATATCAATAACAAGATAGTAAATAAAGTGAAGAAAAATCTTCAAACAAATCGAAATGACAAATTGAAAAGGGAAGATAAAATTCCGCGACCTGGATTCGAACCAGGGACCATGCCTATCTCTAGCACCGCTCTTACCAATTGAGCTACCGCAGATATGAACCGCACTGCTGTTACAAGATATCTAAATAGGACTTCATTGAAGCCACTAAGCAACTTAATCGGCAGAGCAGGCCCCGACTCGAAAAGTTGGGAATCATTCTCACCCTTAAACCATCAAATAATTGATGAAATTTAACTCAAACATAAGATAGTAAATAAAGTGAAGAAAAATCTTCAAACAAATCCAAATGACAAATTGAAAAGGGAAGAAAAAATTCTGTGACCAGGATTCAAACCAGGGACCATGATTTTTCTTCAGTTTATTTACTATCTTATGTTTGAGTTAAATTTCATCAATTATTTGATGGTTTAAGGGTAAGGATGATTCCCGACTTTTCCAGTCGGGGCCTGCTCTGCTAATTGAGTTGCTTAGTGGCTTCGATGAAGTCCTATTTTGATCTTGTAACAGCAATATGGTTCATATCCGCGGTAGCTCAGTTGGTAAGAGCGGTGCCAGCGATAGGCATGGTCCCTGGCTCGAATCCAGGTCGCGGAATTTTTCCTTCCCTTTTCAATTTTTCATTTAGATAGTGTATATGATTACAAAAAGAAATAAGAATGAACTGCCCTCTATGTACTCCTCAAGCCATTTCCTCTTTGCTATGTGACACATGCCACTGCAAAAAAACACAGTTAGCAGCATATAATTGTCTGTCTCACTGGGCAACATAACGAGATGACCCTCGCACCACATACACCCCAGCCAAGAGGTGTCTGACATAAGGGGACGTTCAAGAAATACGTCACGCTCTTAAGGGGGAGGGGGGTATGAAAAGGGTGACACAGTGTGCCATAGGGGTAGGGGGGACTTAACATAAGTGTGACGTCACAATACACACCTTCAAAAATTCAATTTCTTTCATACTGAATTACTTTTTTTTATTATTTCACATTATTTTATTTTATTATTTTCCTTTCAAATGGAAAATGAGATATCTTTCTGATCCTATTGTGAACCTATCGTTAGAAACCTCATTGTTGTCCTCCACAACAGAAGTTTGTTCCTTCAAGAAAGCTTCCTAAGATTTATAATGTCTCAGCCATTAAGTAATTAGGCAAAAACTGTGGAATGGAACAACTAAAAAGAGGGAACCTTTAATCCACAAAGAAAATTGAAATACCGAATACGTTTGCACATGTTCGTGTTTTAGATCTACGGGGTGCGAGATCACAAACTGAATATTACAGAATGTGGCAGATGGACAACTCGCATGGGCAAGATATCCCCCTATGTATTTGTTCGGGTTTTAGATCGAACAATGGAGGACTGTTTGAGAGAATCAATGTGGCCGAAAGGCGTATCAATACCTGGCCCAAAACCCCAATATAATGAGGATTATTGGTGTGAGTCAAAGCCTGGAGGGAGGCCTGGTAAGCCCCAGGAAAAGTAAGAAAGAGGAGCAAGTTGAATTAAAAATTATATACCTTAATGCCCGGTCATTGCTACCAAACTAGATGACCTACAAGCCTTACTAAGAACTCATTTGACTGACATGTATTTTGTAACAGAAACATGGTTGCCCTCTGATTGTGATGACCTAATAGTTGCACTTCCTGGTTACAAGGTGTATAGAGCTGATCGCCAAAGAAGAGGCGGCAGTGTCTTAATATCAGTCAGTGAAGAGATATCTTTTTTTAATCGAGTCCGTTATCCAAAATGGATTAGAAGCTCTATTAATTAAATGTCTTAAAGGAAGTAGATGGACTATTTTTACACTTATTTATCGCCCCTCGTATATTCAAACTGAAGAATGTGTTAACCTTATTGGCGACCTTGACGTAATGAATACAAATATAATACTGGGAGACTTTCGCGTAACTGATCAATGGCAGCTAGTACTTCGGCCTTGGGCCTCATACAAATTATAAAGAGTCCCACAAGAATTACCAATTATACTGCGTCTATAATTGACCATAGTGAAATAGAGTATATGCAGTTCCTAAATGTGGTCACCAAGTTATTATGGTTACACTTTTGCTTCCCGGTGCCCCATCAAAAATCAATAAATCCAGTGGAAAACTTATCCCCAACTACAGTAGGTTTTACAGAGAAGAATATCATACACAATTAGATACAGTAAAATTGGATTAACTGGGAAGGATAGAGGATGTTAATTTGCTCTTTGAAAACATTAATACCCTATTGACCAACGCGTCAATGGCTGCTGGCTTAACTTTTAGTAAGTGTAGCAACTCTAAAACTAATAATAATAATAATAATTTTAATTTTAATTTTAATCAGATCAGAATGTACAAGCAAATACAAACTGCCCCTACAGGTGGTAAAACCCAAGCGGGGGAAGGAATCAAAAGAAAAAGATTACATTTCGGAACAAATAAATCAAAATCAGATATTTAAAATCTTAAAAATAGAATTGGTTGGGTCGTTAAAAATGTCTACATCTTTATGAGAAAGGTTTTTATTATACAAGTAACAAGTTTATACGAAGGAGTAATGTCACCAATATTTTTCCTCGTACTAGGAGTTATTAAAGTAAGACACGTATGACGACTTTTTCTAGGAACTGACAGCCCGATAGATGACAGAATCTCGGGCATCCAAACAGCCCCAGAAACAATCCTCTTAAGGACATTTAAGAAAAATATTACCAATGATATTGGAAAGAGTAAACACATTTATAAATTCCATATTAAGATCATGCTTGTTATATTTTTTTGAGAGAAAATTTAAAAATGCAAGAAATTTTTTTTGTAGGAGTAAAAAGTTTTGAGTGTGATGAGTAAACCAAATTAACACACCATATGTAACTTTAGGAACTACAATAGAAATAAATAATTTTACGATAGTTAATGGATTTTTGAAAAATGCGGTAAGCCTTTTCAAGAGGCCAATTCTACGGGAGACATCTCTTATGATGTTATCAATATGCGGGGTAAAAGATAAGTTAGAATTAAATAAAATGCCTAAATCTTTAACTTCATCTTTTTTCCCAATGATATCATGACCAATCTTGTAATCAAAAATAAAATTTGTTACTTTCCTGGAGAAAGAAACTACGTGTGATTTGCTAGAGTTAAGACTTAGTCCGTTCGATTTAGACCAGGAGAGAATTGAGTCCAAAGTTTCTTGCATTTTAATACAGTCTTGCCAACTGTCAATGCACGAAAAAATTTTAAGATCGTCCGCATACATTAGAATTTGAACATCATTAGTTGGTAAAGAAGCTATTAGGTCTGCAGAGTAGATATTGAATAGCAGCGGTCCCAGGGGAGAACCCTGAGGAACACCACTATTGATTTTACCAAATTTCCAGAAATTATTTACAGGATAAAGCATAAAATATCTATCAGTTAAAAAGGAGCGCATCCAGGACAGCATATTTAATTGGAATCCCATAATCTCTAGTTTCTGGAGAAGAAGGTCAATATGAACCTTATCGAAGGCTTTAGAATAATCCAAGTAAATTACATCCACTTGCTGACGAGTATCAATAGCTTTCGAGAGGTAAGAAGTTAACACAGCAAGATTAGTTTCGGTCGATCTGGCCTTGCGGAAGCCGTGCTGAATATCAGGAAGATAAGGATCAACAAATTTTGAAAGATGAGTAGCAACGAAGGTTTCGAGAATCTTTGCAGGAAAAGAGATAAGTGCAATAGGTCTATAATCTTTCGGTGTGGTCGGTTTCACAATTTTAGGGATATGAAGAATAAAAATAGTCTTCCAATCGGTAGGATAAGTACCTTGCGACAGAGAGAGGTTTAAAAGGTCACATAAAGGGTTGCAAATCGCGTGAAGACAGCCCTTGAAAATATAGTCAGGAAAGCCGTAATAATTATAACATTTGGAGGCAGACAGGGAGTTCCCAATAGAGAGTAATTCAGAAGTTGTCAAAGCGGGTGCATTAAATTTCACCTCCACTCTATCCCAGTATTTCGGAAGATTCTGAATGTTAACCTTAGTTATCTCATTACCTGCAAAATTCGACTGAAAATAGTCCAAAATATCTGTGTCCAATAATAATAATAATAATAATAATAATAATAATAATAATAATAATAAATGGTGGAACGCAAATATTCAAAACAAATGGAAAGCAAAATTGATTCCCTACAAAAATTATATTATTACAAAAGATTCCCTATCTCGGATGTCGTATAAACAAGCCAACTCGATATTTAAGAAATCCACAAGGAAAACTAAGAGACAGACGGTCTTTCAATATGCCAAGGCAAGCCAAATTTGGAAATTGTTGAGCCACAATTGCCCTGACAATAAACCGAAATTGCCTATTGATGAACAGGAAAATACTTGGAGTGGGTAAATATCCCTACAAATATTCCACAGCCAGCAAAAAAATAATTGAGCAAGAGCTTAAGGACACTGAAGTTAATAAAGGAGGTTAAGAGGCTCAAGTTATCCTCTAACTATAACTGATAAAATGCTGCAGAATTTAAAGGACAATGGGCATTGGATGATCTACTGTCTCTGTCGACGGATAGTAAAGAATAGAAAGTTCCCCTTGGCGTTGAAAATTGCTAACATTAAACCTATTTATAAAACGGGTAACCCGCATATTATATCTAACTACCGTCCCATTTCGGTGCTTTCCCCTCTTACAAAAATTGTAGATAAGATGTTTTTAATAGCCTTGTCAAATATATATGGTCAAAAATACCCGACCAACAACGGGGGAGCAGACCGGGCTATAAAGTAACTTGGATCCCGATCGAGATATTTATAAAAGCCTGTGTAGCGTACGATAAAAACTGTAAATTTATTATAGCCCAGACCAACATCTCCAAGGCCTTTGACACGATATCAAGACAACAACTTATTTACGATCTGAGGGCTCTTGGAGTATCGGAGAACTACTTGGCGTTGATAGAGGACTATTTCAATGCCAGAATTAACATCATCAGTCAAGATCCGTTGCTTAGTAAAAACTCTAAGCGTGGTATTGTTCAGGGCTCTGGACTTGGCCCTCTCTTATATGCGATATCGACAGCTTCCCTATTTAATCTTGGGTTTAATATGGATATCGTGAGTTATGTAGATGACAACTTCCTATTTGGTACTTACCCTCCACATGAAAAGAATAATATGATAGAATTGCTTAAGCAAGATCTAGATCTTTTATGAAAATGGTACTTTAGTCTTTGCCTTAACCAGACTAAAACTAGTATAATGACAGTTTACAAAGAAGAGACCGATTCAGCTTCCATCAAGATTCTTGGAGTACCTATGGACCCACACTTACGTTTCAACGAACTAATAGATCAGCTGGTTGTTTCCATGCCTCGTTCGAATTATGTTATTAAAAGACTGAGAAACTTACTTACTTCTACCCAAAAATGCCAACTTATAACGGCAGTAATTATACCGAGAATTGCATTTGGGGCAGTTTTTTGGTCCTCTACCACTGTAGCTAATCAAAAAAGGTTGAAGAGCGCTTATAACAAAATAATTCGGATGGTTTTTAAACTAAACAAACTAGACTCGGTGACTGATACTTGTTCGAAATACAAACAGCCGACCATTACAACTATTTGTAAAATTGCTTTGATTTCCGAGGTGGCTGAAGCAACTTGGAATGAAAAACATCCAGCCGCATTTATAAAGAATTGGTTCAGGTCGGATGAAAACGTCAAGTTAACAAGGAGATACCTATTTGTTGTCCCAGAAAAGGCATCTGTCTTTATAACAAAAAGTTTTCCCTATAATGCAATTAGAATTTGGAACGAGTTACCTTTTTCGGTACGCTCAACAGTGTTTGATTGCCCCAATAGCTCATGTATGAGCACATGTATCCACTTTAAACGGAGAGTGAAACAATATTTAATGGAGTTATAATAGTATTACTGACGGACTTCTCTCGCTAGTGAACAACAGAGCTGAGAGCCAAACTGTTTTTAAGTATTTACTCCCAGTGGAGTGATAAATTAAATAATAATAATAATAATAATAATAATAATAATAATAATAATAATAAAATTTCGGCTACTAAGTAGCCATCTTCAGCGTTGAAAGACAAAATTCAACTCAAGTTCAAAGTAAAAGTCGACTTTTGTCTCTCATCGCTGAAGATGGCTATTTAGTAGCCGAAATACGTATCCGGTATTTCAATTCTCCCTGTTTGGCCAGCCTAAGGCGTGCATTCCACATGCGTAAAAACAACGGCAGAAACCACAAGGCAGAAAATGTTTTGACATCATTTCCTGCACTCTTCTTTCTGCCCGACAGAAAATTTTCTAATCTTTGTAGGCTATGACTGAATCCAACTCGTATAAACAAATCACTTGGTCTTCACACACTTCTCTCCCTTTTGTTTTTTCAGATAAATTTCAGATTAGCCAACCTGTAAGAACAGTAGCTAAGATACAGCGGGGCTTGGTGGCTATTTGCGCAACGACTTACAGGAGCAGTATGTAGAAAGAGTCAATGAAGACAAAATTGACCAAGTATCCGGAGATCTGTGGCACAATCCTGCACAATCAAGCCATGTTTTGTCCATTATCTTTGTACAGAGCACATCATTTTCTCACAAATGTTCACTTCTGATAGAAATTGATGTAGTGTAATTCTAGTATCCTTTCACTAGAATAGGCACCTGGCTCCACTCAATTTAGTTGAACATTAGTAAATTTTAGAATAACCAAATTCAGGATTTTTTTGCCAAATTTGACTAATTGTGTAGGACTAAAACTACACTACAGAAATCGAACCCTGATCAGTAAATCCACAGAACCTGATGTTAACCACTGCGCTACTGCTATTAAGTTATATAACTTTCTTCCCACTTGGCACTACAATAATAAACGTAAAATATTTTATTTTTTTTCTCCGAAACGAAAGGCCATTGATTGTAATTATTGAAAATGCAAAATGTAAATATATGAGAACATGCTACCATAAAATCAATGTATGGTTCTCCACTTGTTTTGCTATGCAATCCCTTGCACCCCCCTAGGAACAATTAAGTAAGCAAATTTATATATATATATATATTGTTGAAAGGGGGGGGGGTGACTTAGAGTGTGATGTCTTTAAAGGGGAGGGGGATAAGAAAAGTGTGACACAGTGTGACATGGGGGGACGGGGGGGGGGGCTGAAAAGGCCAAAAAGAGCGTGACGTATTTCTTGAACGTCCCCTAATAGCACATGACTATCAGAGCCAGATGTCCTTCCTCATGCCTCTAATGCTGTTTTCCTCACGTTCTTCCCATGGTCCCATTCATGATATGAGTGAGCCAGCAAAAAAAATTCAAAATTAGCCAGTGGGATGACTCCCCATCAAAACAGTCTCTCCACAGAGAAAGACAAATCAAAAAAATGCACATAAAAAGAATCATTACTATTAATCTTGCGTGTCTTCCCTGGGGTGAAGGGAAAAGCAAACCAAGTTACTAGGTACTAGTATTCTCACAAGTTAAAGTCTGTAAGGCGTTCTTACTTGAGCCTATTGCAAGGAAAATTGCATTCATATCAGGTTCTTTGGGATCATATCCATGGAAACCATTCCAAATTTTACCAGATGCATCCAAAGGCACTTGCTTTTCTTTGTCAGGTAACTGAAATTAAAGAGGGGGGAAAATTATGATGAATTTCCTTAATGGTTAACGATAGTATTGGTATAATAAATACTGTAATGCTACAGTGGTTAAAATAATTAAGTTGACATCAAGCTGAAAATAAAAAATCTTTGTCATGTTCACATAAACAAGTCAGAAATCGTGCCTATTATTTAATATAATATTTATTTGTGTGTCTAGTTTACAAATCTGGGGTTTCAAGAGCAAACATCTCATACATTTAAAAATAAAAATTTTTTTATACATTGTGTCATATTAACTAACACAAAAAATTAAGTTGACAGAAACAATTTGCCAAATCAATCAGTAAAAGTATTGGGTGTTGTTGTAAATTAATAACTTGTATGGCTGCTCTTGGCTTTGATGACAGCTTGTAATCTCTCTGGAACATTTTGAACAAGTTTTTGTAGGGTATTTATGGGTATTTCCCCCACTCTTCCTGTAGCGCAGCTTGGAACTCGGCTTTACATTTCCTTTTTTCTTATGGAATTGATCTGTCAAGCAAATCCCATACATGTTCAATAGGATTTAAATCTAGAGAGTTCCCCGGCCATTCCAATACGTGCATCTTCTTTGCTTGCAAATATTTTGTTACTAACTTCGATGTGTGTTTCGAATTGTTATCCCTTTGAAAGATGAAATTTCTTCTCAATTTTAATTTACTTGCTGATTCTACACAATTTCTTTCCAGAATATCCTTGTAACCTTCCGCATTCATCGTCGCTTCGATAGAGTCGAGATTACCAGTTCCGTTGAAAGAGAAACATGCCCAGATCATAACAGATCCTCCACCATGTTACATAGTGGGCTTCAGATAATTCATATTGAGAGCTGTTCCTCTGGGTCGCCACACATATATTCTTCTTTTCTGGCCAAATAATTCAAATTTGGACTCATCCGATCAAATGACGTTTTTCCAAAACTCGAAAGGTTTCTGGGAATATTTCTTTGCAAATTCCAATCTTTTCTTCATTTGTTGTTTTGACAATTTTGGCTTCCTTTTTGCAATTCTTTCATTCACTCCTACTTCTTTTAATCTATGTCTGATAGTTTGAGTTGAAGGAACGTCTTTATCATTAAAAAACACAACTTTCTTTATGTCTTCGGCAGTTGTCCTGGGATTTATTACAGCCTTTTGCTTTATCAGTCTGTCTTGTCTTGCAGAAGTCATTCTTTTCCGTCCACGACCAGGCAAAGTTGACATAGTTCCATGTTTTGAAATTTTCTTTAGGATCTTCCTCACACCTTCTGCTGAAATGTCACGTTTTTTTAGCAACTTTTCTCAAGGATTTCATTATTTCATAATCCTTTATCACCTCCATACGTTTCACTTCAGATAACTCTTTATTTCGAGGCATGATTGTAGCCTATTCAGTGCAAAGAGCGTTTCTGATACCAATTAACATATTCATTTATGATTTACCTGACGGACGAGTCCATTTTACGCAAAAAGGTAACAGTAATATTGGATAAAAACGCTAGAAATTCAGGTGTCAACTTAATTTTTTGAGTGCTCAAATGTGCCACTAGGTAGAAAAAAATTTATATTTCCTAATGTATGGGATGGTTTTACTTGAAACTCCAGATATGTAAACTAGACACACAAATACATATTATATTAAATGATATACACGATTTCTGAATTGTTTCTGTGAGCATAACAAAGATTTTTTATTTTCAGCTTGGTGTCAACTTAATTATTTTAACCACTGTACGTGTCCACTGCCAACAATATCCTAGATAATAATAATAATTAGAAACTGGAGATTGTCTTCCAAACAGAAGTAATAATTTTTCGATTGAAAAATGGAAGGAAAAATTCCTTGCTAGCCCACAGGTCTTCCAGATAGCATAACTGGTAGAGGCGTCGGCCATGATATTTTTCCTTCGAGGTTCCTGGTTCGAATCCGCGTCGCAGAATTTTTCCTTCCATTTTTCAATCGAAAAATTATAACATCCTATATATTTAAATTCTAGAACTTAAAAGATTCAGTTTTTTTTTAAAAACTCAAACCTTTTGTGGTGTCCACTGCAAAGGAAAAGAACTAGTTTATTATGATGATGCTTTTAATGTTCTTGTGTCAGCCTCGTCATATTGTCCATTTTGTGACGTCATGGCGCCTTTGATCGAAGTGGGCCATTGGTCGCGGCTTACGGTGTTTTCAATAGCGATAAAACTAAGATAAATAGATGTTTACAAAAGACAAATGTCTTCGGCCTGGCGATGAATTTATGATTTCTTTCCCTATATTTATTTCTAAACACACAACAAAATAGGGTCCTAGCAAAATTTTTGTCTGTGAGCGAAGCGAGGGAATCTGCCGCCATTTTAAACGAAGATGAAAACATCACAGTTATGACTCATTTGTCTCAGTTATGACGTCAATACCTAAGATATTTTTCCCTAACCTTTTTTATCTAGGTTAAATAACCAGGTTTTCTTTATAACTGGGATCTTTTGTAACGGGTACCCACAGTTAGCCTGGATATTAAAGATCAAGAACTTAAATAACTAGTTTATTTCTGCCGGTGGATGTGTAGCAAAACAGTAGAAAGAGTGTGCAGAATGGAGATAAATAGGACAAAGTAGCAAATACACAGAAATAGAATTTTAATAATCAATACATAAATAAATCTTAATAACAAGAAATTAAGCCTCCCGAGGAAGGTATAGGAAGTAGCGGAAGCCCTGAGTTCATCTATTTTTTTTTATTCCTTCATCTGCACTTTTTAACCCCCCATTTTTTTTTTTTAATCAAAAATTGATTTTCTTGAACCTTGTATTTAGAAAATATAAAAGAACCCTATCTTCTTTCTTTTCTCATCATTATCGATCGAATGATATATCACACCCTATATGTTGCCATAAATTTCTTAAGACCAAGTGATTGCCACCCCCACAACTCCGACCCTATTGGGACGATTTTGCCCAAACTTTACAGTAATGTTGATCTTGCTTAGAGGAATCTGCAGACCAAATTTCATTCCTTTATATGCCTAAATACGCGTAGACCTTTTGGTCCCCTCTAATTTCCGCCCCCGAAACTCCGACCCCAGTGGGCCAATCAAAACCAAATTAAATAGTGAAGGTGCACATGCCCATAGTAAGCTACATTGTGAATTTCAACCTTCTACCTCAATTAATGCGGAAATTATGGAGGGGACGGATGGACAGACAGACGGACATTGTGAAAACAATAAGTAGCTTCATTCTTCCGCTACTTAATAAAATTGTTAATAAGACAAAGAAATAAAGATAAACATTAAATAATTTTTGCAATCTGTTAAAAATAGATTCCCTTATAGAAGTACACTTTATAATCAATTTATAGATTATGTTATGGGTTAGTCTAATGAGGAGTTTGGTTTTGATGTAGATCACCTAGCTTTGTGGGGTTATGGAACCTGTAAGTTTACATCTTTAGAGTGAGGACAACAATGACCAAGCATCGTTATGTTTGGAATATTTGTCCAATTTTGACACCAAGCATTGACTGGTTGTTTGTCATTAAAATTTTCAGAAAAGTGCCATTGGTGCCAAAAATGGGCTTGCACTCTAGATGTTGCTATAGCAACAACAGATAATTTGCATATCATGGTAGTTTTGAATCATTTGTCGTTTTGTGATTTTCTTTTCCTGCTTTGTGGATGACCAGTGATATTGAAGAGGAATGGTGTTTTCAAGGTAAATGAGCACTTTTTATGCATTTTCATCTATGTTTAGTAGTCCGTGCGATGGTATCGAATCTCAATGGAAATAATCGACTGTTAAAAATTCTGATCATATGATCAATCAATCGATCACACTTTTAACATGGTCTTTTTTGTCTGCATTGTCTGTCCACTCCATTGTTTAGTTTTCATCATCACCAAGTTCACACGGAAGACTAGATGTTCAGTAAAAAAATCTGACGACTTTAATTGAAATGCATGTAAATCGTCATGAAAATAGCCATTTAATAATCGATTATTATATTTCAGTGGATTTGACAAATTAGTTTTATTTGGTTGGTATACGATATAAAATCGACACAATCACTCTTATTTCTAATATTAATGGTCAAAGTAGAATGGCACTGCTATTTAATTATAAAGTGGTTTTTAATTTTCACCTCTCAAATCAAAATTAAAAAAAAAATAATATGAAATACTTATTCACTCATGTCACAGCATTCATTGGAACAATTAAAAAGATGTTATTGATGTCCATCATATATTAGTTTTTGATGAAAATGAGGTCTTTTTTATTGGATTGATTTAGAGTTTTTAAACAAAATTTCAGGAAACTTCCTTGCGATTTATGGAATCCATGTATTTTGTGACAACACTACTTGTATTACTTCAGATTCTGCTTGCTATTAAGCTTTTTACCAACATCGTTTCGGCTTAACTGTGAGAAAGTATAAACTTTTGTCGTGCTCCTAGAGGGGGCATTCATAGCTCCTCTGCCAGCGACTTAACGAGAGTAACGAATAATAATCGGAGGAATATAAATAGCTCCCTTTCCAGAGATGACATTGCTTTGGCAATAACTAAGCTTAGCTTTGTTACCATGTAGAGCCACAGAGACACTATCGTTGATATTGACAGTGGATTGAATATTGTCGATCCTAACACCACTTTTGTTCTTCTTATTCCGCGCAGTACGCCAATTACCACCATCAATGTCAGCAGAATCATTTTCGCGCCTTCTCTTGACACTAGCTCTTAGTGAGGAGTTTCCTTCGTTGACCGCTTCCAGGCAAGTAGAAACGTTTTCATCATTATGTATGGGATCAGGATTTACAACTATCATGGGTGAATCAGAAGTACTGGAAGAGCCCATAAACTCCTTGATAATATTGCCAAGGTTATCAAGGCCATTGGCAGTCTCTAAACTAGCACTTTGAACATCCCTTTTTAAACTATCAATTTTACTACCAAGTTCCTTAGACAAGCGCTTCCACCCTTGATTCTAACTCTAGATATTTATTGTTCAGTTCAGTACGTAATGCCTCAAGTTGTCCTTAATAATAATGCCAAATGCCAGAAATCTCGGATCCTTACACGAATCTTTGTAGGCCAGTTCACAAGGTAACACTTTACCATCAGCATACTGAACAGTACATGAAGGAGATTTTGACGCAGCGCCTGATGTCATCATGAAGCAGGTGTGGTGCTGGGTTTTGCCGTCTTTAGAAGGACGCACTTACTCAGAACGAGTCAGTTTAAAAGACTTACAAAAGTCTTACCTTGTTAGTCCTCTTGGAGATTCCACCGATGCATTGAAAGTCGTGCAGACAGCAATAGATAAATCATCGTCTGTCGAGTGGTAGAATCGTCATGCAGTAGCAGCAGTGTGTCCAGATGATGACTGACTGCCTGTGTCTAGAAACAGCTGAGTATATATAAGGAACAACAACCAATAACGGAAAACATGAAAAATCATTTTCTCTGATTGGTTACTTAGGTCAACCTTCGAATTAGAGCGAGTCTCTAATTGGAACCATATCTAGGTTAAGTATTGAATTTCCATCCGATTGTTGGATAGCAATGCTTTCAGAAGCATCCAGCAGGTGTTTTTTATTTATTGATTTTATCAGATGTACATTTTTGATAGGAAAATCGTGGCCCATGTCTACTGAATGTTTTGCTATGGAGGACTGGTTGCTTCTTCCAATCTTCCTGTGTCCTGTATGCTCTTTAAATCTGGTTTCAATGTTTCGAGACATCTGCCCTCTATAAACCATAGGGCATTGGGCACACTTTATTTTGTAGATTCCTGACCTGAGTAGTGGCAGTACTTTGTCTTTCGGGTTGGGGAAAATGTCCTTCGCTTGGTTTGGATGGTCCTCTACCTACATACCTTGTTCCATCAAAAGCGGACTCTAGATTGATTGTTGGTCTCCTTGTAAGTAATTCTTTCCTGGTAGTGCTTGTACTTCGTGCTGTATCAATGGTGTTTGTTTTGGAAGATACTTGGTGCACACTTTGCATTTTCAAATTACTTGCTCAATGTCCTTATTGATGACTGCCCAAAAAACAGTTTGTCGAGCGTGCTGTCTACTCTTTTCGATACCAAGATGACCTTGATGAATGCAAGCCAGTGTCTTGTCTCATAATCTTGGACATAATGACACTTTTGTTTAGAAGCAGAAGTCCATCTACCGCTGCTTCTTGTGACTGGTATGCTCCCAAGAGAGTGCATTTCCTGTATGAAGTCCTTTTATAACTTGTTGCAATTCCGTATCATTTTTAACTCTCTTCTGATTGTCCCCAGTATAGGATCTGATATCGGTAAGTTCCTCACAATCATATCAACATCTAAGTGCACCGCCTGTTCAACATCCATTCTGTGCCGAGTGGTAGGGAGGTGCTCGTGACAGTGTGTCTGCAAGAATAAGTTCTTTACCTGGAACGTGTTGCAACTTAAAAGTCATATGGCAAAAGTCTTAAAAATAATCTTTCTATTCATACTGGCATATTAGCAATTGATTTTCTTACTATAGGAGTGAGTGGTTTGTTATCAGTTTTCAAGAGAAAAGATCTATCATAACTATATAAATGGAGTAATAATGCTTCTTTCTCTATCTGTGCATAACTTTGTTCTGTTTGTGTTAGACTTCGGGCCGCATAGGCTACCGGTTTCCATATAGACCCATGTTCTGTAGTAACACTGCTCCTATTTTGGTGATAGAGGCGTCTGCTGATATTTTTGTTTCTTTTTCCGGATCATAATAAGATAAAAAGGGGGTTATGCTAAGCATCTGTTTAAGTTACTGCCATTCTGCTTCGTGCTCATGATTCCAGGAAAAGACTATGTCATTCTTTACAAGTGATCTAATTGCGCTCGTTCTTCGTGCTAGATGAGGAATATACTCGTTCTTCGCTCTTTGCCTATGTAATTTAATATCCCTACAATTCTTTGTATACCTTTTTTATCCTGGTGTGTTGCATGTCCATGATTGCTGTGACTCAATCCTTATCAATGGTAGTGCCCTGCTCGCTCACCCGGAAAGTAATAGTTCATTGTCGGTACAAGCAGTTTTCCTACTTAAAATTTAGTCCATGCTGTCTGGCAGCCTGTAGTAGCATTTTCAGTCTGTCATCATGTTTTCTCATGTTTCCTCAAATCAGTATATCATCTACATAGACTTGAGTACCTGGAATTCCTTGAAATATTTGGATCATTGCTTTTTGAAAAACTTCGGGTAATACGGAAATTCCAAATGGCAGCCGCTTAAAACATTAGCGACCAAGCGGCGTGTTGAAGATGCAGATGCGAGCACTCTCTTCAGTCAATGGAATTTGATAAAATCCTCTGTTTGCATCTATTTGGAAAAAACCTTTGCTTCTTTTATCTTGGCCATTAATTCTTCTTTTGTAGGCATTTGATAATATTCTCTTTGTATGTTATTGTTAAGGTGTTTGGGGTCTAATATAAATGTAAGGCACCATTTGGCTTGCTCACTATTACTAGTGACTTCCCCCACTCTGTTGGTTCAGTGATTGTTTGGATTATCTCATCATTAGTCATGCGGTCTAGTTCGTTTTTTAACTGTTCCCTCAAAGCAATAGGGATACGGCATGGTGCTTCTACCACTGGTATGCCCCTGGTTTCAGTTTAATGTCATAATTATTTTTAAGGTAACCCAATCTTTTAAAGACATCTGTGCATACATTTTCCATCTGTGAACTTCTATGGTTTTGAGTTAATTCGTTGACTCGTTTTATTACCTTGAGTTCCGAACATGAACTGAGTCACAGTATTGGTGAACATGTACGATCAATCACTAGCATTGTTAAAGTATGCCATTGTAAGGGTCCTGGAGATAATATTCACAGAATATGGTCGAGTATTCTATTTCAATTATGTTTGGTAAAAGACTGCGCCAGTGAATTATACTATTCACAAAGTTTATGATAACTAGATATTACCCACTTACATACTAGATACTTCCCGCTTAAACAGGCCCAGCCTAGAGATAGGAATAGGCATTCGAAACGGTCTTAACCATTGAATATATAAGTTTTATTCAATATTCAACGATTGTATATAAAACAAAGTTTGGTGAGATAATGAAAATGATGTAATAATGAAAAAATGATAATAACATGCAAATAATTCAAATCGTAGTAATGATAAACATAGTATCAAATGGTATAAATTTGGATCAGTGTAAAGTATTAATTAAACTTAATTTCCTTGTAAAGGCTCGGTAATCAATGTGTGTGTTGTACAACAAGATAATCTATCAATCTGAAGATTTCAATAGATAAACATTTACGAAACAAAGATTAGTGGTTTCTGTGAACAATAACGATCATATCTCGAAATACGTTTGTGATAATTCTGTATTAAAGGAAGGTAATCAAACACAAAAGTGTTCAAACCATATCCAGGTGTGAAACTAGAATAACAGATTTAACAATTACTAAGTAACCTAAGGATTTACAATTTAATGTTGAATACTGAAACTTGGATGAATTACAAAATGCATTATTTCTAGATTTAATGGAATATAGCACATAGTCTGTCTGGATCCGGTAAGTGTTCAGGGAGAGTGTAATTTAAGATCTCCATGAATATATAAGATATGTCTTTCCCACTATCTGTATGATTAGATAATCCGTTCCCAGAGAATGAATGTAAATATATGAACTAGAAAGAATGTAAATTTGTGTGAAGAATTAAAAAATTGGCCATTGAGACATTGAACAGGAAATGGGCTACCGTGTCTTCTCAATCTGTCCGCTTGCTTCTTTTCTACTACCACAGCTTGGCTGGAGGGGGGTCCTTCTCTTCCAACGAAGTGGCTCACAGGTAGGGCATCTCTTGCTTCTAATACGTGATCTGGGTACCTTCTTGGGGCTCGCTTTATTTTCTGGAACTACCATTTTCATCCTCCAACTGCTTGTTAGGCACTCTGCTTTGCTTAGACTGTTTCTCAGCTAAATGGGCATTCCTGACTGGTCTGGAACTCTAACTAACTTGTTGACATAACTTCATAATTTCTCTGACTAAACTGATATTATGATATAATTTAGAATTTCTAATTATTTAAACCGATGGAAGCCGAAATTAGATATAATCCAGGGAGTCATGGCTCCTTACGTCTGCTCTATTGAATCGCTACATTTCTCTCTGACTATCTCTTTCTCTTAGAATTGCTAACAACACTTTCGATTTTCAATAGCCAATCACACGTGGATTAACCATCACAAAAAATGTGAATTCGTCTGTCAATCAAACTTAAAACCACCTCTCTAACTGATTCTATACTAATAAAACTTTTTGCTTTCACGTGATCACATCTTGTCTCTTGCTCCCCTTTGATTTCAAAGTCCAAATCTTACCTTCTCTTTCTTGTTTTTTCTACCTTCTGTCATCCGGTTGTCTTATTCCACTAGCTATCTCCCTCAATGCTTTTTCAGGCCTTGAATATGATTCTTTCAAACAAAACAATGATGTGTAAACTGATTATTACTTTTTCCTTCTGTCAAACATTAAAACTTGGCTCCCTTTTAACAACTCCTAACACCCACGCATAAAAAATATTGAAACAATTAATAAACTTTATTTAATCCTTCTCTGCATTAAAACCCTTCTAAAACGTTACATAAAGTCTTAAATTCTGAAACTGGCTGAATAATTACAAGTGCGAATATAAATAACTCATTTGCATAAATAATGCAATATTCTAATTCTGGCTAATCAATCCTCAAAACCTTACACCATTGCTGTTTAAAAACACGTGTATGATACATTGCCCCATAACCAGTAGGGATGTTCCATCATATGTTAGTAAACATAGTTCTACTTTTTGTAGTGGCGGTGTCGGTTGCATCATATTGTACATATGTTTAGGCAAAATGTTTACTTCTGATTCTGTGTCGAGTTTAAATTCAATTGTTTATCCCACCCACGGACTTTAGAACTCACTGAAAAAAAATCTCTCAGCTGATTCCAGGTTAGCTTTCTCTTGCTCTCCGTTACTCTAACGAGGGTTGAAGAGGGGGGGGGCGACGTGTCGCAACCTCTCTACAACGACTTCTTGTCCACTCCCGTCGGTGCACTCTAGGGGGGATCACTACATTTTAAATATCTCTCGGGCCCTACTGATTCGTTTGAACATAAATTCACTGTATTAATTGTATACTAAGGCCTTAAAATTATATTTCTAGGTGTATGAATCACATTTCTTCACTGGGGAAAACAATATGTCTTGTTTCATAGCTTCTGGGTGATTGCTCGATTCTGTAATTCTTAAATTCGCTCCAAACATAAGAAAATTTCTCCTTTCGACACAATACTGTTACTTAATTCTACAATTGTCACATAACAACATATTGCTCCCTCCCTGAAGCCGCCTAAGTGCCACACTATCTGTAGCAATGTGCAACTTGCAGTAACCCCAAGGAAGGCAACGATAAATCCAATAATTTTCTGGTTGTTATTATTACTTCTTTCTTAATAAAGGTTCTTTAAATTTCAAGCTTCAGCTTCCTTTAAGAACTAAATGACTTGATTAATGTGATGCTAAATAGGGTTGAAATCCCATAATTCAATTTAATTTCAACTATAGTTCTAAACAAATATTGGCGTGCAATAAATACATGAGTAGCGCTTGTAATCTTAGAAATATCTTAAAACAACACCCAAATGTGACTGTACCACTTTCCAAAACTTTGCTCAACATATAACTAACCGTAGTAGTATACACAGACAAATCAAAGAAAGGTAGGTTATTAGATAAGTAAACAAGTAAACTGTCTCTTCTTTCCAAAGCACAACAAAGTGAGGACATTACACAAAAAGAATACCTTTAATGCTAATGATTTCCCTTCAATAGTATCTGTAACTAATAAATATTCTATAATCATAAACTTCAGCTCTATAGGCTTAATACGATTTAGTTTCAATCCAAAGGACATAATAATGTTTATTATAAGGTGAGTTAATCATATTATAACGTTTTAAAGAAAAAACAACGCAACTACTGCTCTACCCCTATTATATTCATTGATTGTGCACATTATCCTTGAGTAAAACCTAAATGTTCGCAGACTATGACTCTGATTATCTTACAGATAAGTTCTGAGAGGGGAGGGGAACCAACAGTCTCTGTAGAGGCTGGGGCAGAAAGGGCTTTTATGAGGCCGGCGACTTTAAGGCGTTTGCCGGAGCTCGGTACGCGGTTGTTTTCATTCAGACGATCTTCTTCCCTTTCCACTGGTGCTGGTTGTCTCAATAACTCGTCTATTACGTTAGTGTCATCTCCAGGTGGGTTTCTTTCAAACATTTCAGTGGTTCGTTTATGTTTATCTTGAACGGACAGTAAAACCCAAGGCACTTCGGGAACGCTTCCTTGCGAACGCAACATATAAGGATGGGAGCGGGGTGCATTTACTGCTCTGCAGACCTCATTGCTTCATCCTGGGACAGGTGGTGGCCTCGCGGGCTCCACGTTTGGCTCAGCTTCTGGCATTGCATGGGGCGGTAGGAATGAATTCTCTTTGGGACAAGTCGACGGCACCAACCGGCGTTCACAAACAGACTCTGAATAAGGGGGAATGGAAATTTTGCCTTTACTATGAATGGGGACTGTATCCATGAATGTCCTGATGTGTGAGATTTCCGAAGTACCAGTTCTACATTCTATTCTCGATTGGATGTCCACGAATGGGATGTCCGTATCTCTCGCCTGTAACAATCTATCATGAAAATTGATGACAAGTCAACATTTGGAGAGTGCATCTCTGCCTAATATAGTTTGATACGGTATTTCTTCTCTTCTCTGCCAAATATAACATTTTAACACATACTTTTTATTGCCAAACTGGAATTTAATTAAATATATTCTAGTAGTGGGGAAGTTATGCCCCGTTACTCCAACCAATTTTATAGCAGGTTCTTTAACCTCAGTAACTTTATACCCCAATTCAATTATTTTTTGTACTATATCCTCACCTAATAGAATAACTTTTGCTCCACTATCAACCAGAAATTTTACTTTCACCTCTCCTAATGTGCCTTCAATCATTAATTCTCCGGAATCCTCTGAAATGTGTGCCATCTGCAACGTTTCTCCTACATCTGCTTCCTTCTCTTCCTTTCCTTTGGGAGGGGGGCTATTCACTCGCATGCTCATGTGTCTGAGTCGCCTGTTCCTTTACTATCTTAGCATCCACCTGTTGTAATTTAGTTTCCCTTCTTTGCTCTTTTTGTAACCTTTCTTTGCAATAACGGATCGAATGCCCTTCCTTTAAACAATAATAACAGTTTACCCTGTGAAACACCTTATTTACGCAATCCTTTTTTTTATGCCCCGTTAAATGGCAATTATAGCAGATGATCTCTACATGCTTTCTTCGCATGCCTGGCCCTTGCTCTGCGGTCGAACCTCGGCCAAGTCGCGGCAGATTTCTCCGTGGGGGCGGTCGGTCATATTCGCTCGTCCTTCTTTCGCTTATTCGTCGGTAGGTATTCGTGCTTTCTTATCTATGCAATCTGTCCTCTATACGCCGACTAACTTGTTCCTCAGCCTCTGGGCTCAATGACACTCTTGTTTCTTTCCCAATTGGATTCAAAACATACCCCTCTAAACCCCATTTCTTTAAATGTCTTCCTCTTCTTCAGCCTGTTCTATTGCCGGTTTCAAATTCTCCAGTTTCTTGAACATAACAACCCTTCTTATTGGTGGTAACAATCCTGCAACAAAACGTTCCAAAATCCGCTCGGTTAATACCTCCTGCGCATAAGCGCATTTTATATCTACCTGCGCTCCTTCTCCTATTATTTTGCGCTTCGTTTTGTTTCCCAGACTCTGCAACCACGTTGCATAGTGACATACTGATTCTTGTACACCTCGTTTACATTCTCTGAATAATCTTTCATTTTCTCCTATAAGCTGCTTCCCAAATCGCTCCTTTAATGCTTTTCTCAATGCTTCATAAGTATTTACTGATTTTATCTCTCCATCTTCTCTACAATAAAATTGTGCCTCCTTTTCTAGCTTAATCTTGGCTACGCTATACTTAGTTTCTATTCCCCAATTCATTAGCTTCCCAACTTCATCTATTCGCAAAAAAAATTCCTCTGGATCCGTAGATCCATTATATGGCTTTATTTCGCATGCTAGCGCAAATGACTGCAACACAGGGGCTTGATTCATCTTGACTTATTTTGTTAGCTTATCTCTAATATAATAATTTACCAACAGTGCCTTTCTTTGGTCTCAGGTTTTAATTTTGCTTCACAAATGTAGGCATGTAATTAATGCAACTAATTATGCCTATGTAAATACTTTTATTTAATTATGCTTAATTAAATCGCTACAATATCCTGTCGACTGCGCCAGTTATGTAAAGGTCCTGGGGATAATATTCACAGAATATGGTCGAGTATTCTATTTCAATTATGTTTGGTAAAAGACTGCGCTAGTGAATTATACTATTCAAAAAGTTTATGATAGCTAGATATTACCCACTTACAAACCAGATACTTCACGCTTAAACAGGCCCAGCCTAGAGAAAAGTTCAGGCATTTGAAACGGTCTTAACCATTTAATATATAAGGTTTATTCAATATTCAACAATTGTATATAAAACAAAGTTTGGTGAGGTAATGAAAATGAGGTAATAATGAAAAAATGATAATAACATGCAAATTAGATAAGTTCAATTCGTGATTTAAGAATGATGAAATACAATTTATGGAATAATCAATTTAGGTATTCAAATGCAAATAATTCAAATTGTAGTAATGATAAACATAGTATCAAATGGTATAAATTTGGATAAGTGTAAAGTATTAATTAAACTTAATTTCCTTGTAAAGGCTCGGTAATCAATGTGTGTGTTGTACAACAAGATAATCTATCAATCTGAAGATTTCAATAGATAAACATTTACGAAACAAAGATTAGTGGTTTCTTTGAACAATAACGATCATAACTCGAAATACGTTTGTGATAATTCTGTATTAAAGGAAGGTAATCAAACAAAAGTGTTCAAACCATGTCCAGGTGTGAAACTAGAATAACAGATTTAACAATTACTAAGTAATCTAAGTACTTACAATTTAATGTTGAATACTGAAACTTGGATGAATTACAAAATGCATTATTTCTAGATTTAATGGAATATAGCACATAGTCTGTCTGGATCCGGTAAGTGTTCAGGGAGAGTGTAATTTAAGATCTCCATGAATATATAAGATATGTCTTTCCCACTATCTGTATGATTAGATAATCCGTTCCCAGAGAATGAATGTATATATATGAACTAGAAAGAATGTAAATATGTGTGAAGAATTAAAAAATTGGCCATTGAGACATTGAACAGGAAATGGGCTACCGTGTCTTCTCAATCTGTCCGCTTGCTTCTTTTCTACTACCACAGCTTGACTGGAGGGGGGTCCTTCTCATCCAACTGAGTGGCTCACAGGTAGGGCATCTCTTGCTTCTAATACGTGATCTGGGTACCTTCTTGGGGCTCGCTTTATTTTCTGGAACTACCATTTTCATCCTCCAACTGCTTGTTAGGTACTCTGCTTTGCTTAGACTGTTTCTCAGCTAAATGGGCATTCTGGACTGGTCTGGAACGCTAACTAACTTGTTGACATAACTTCATAATTTCTCTGACTAAACCGATATTAAGATATAATTTAGAATTTCTAATTATTTAAACCGATGGAAGCCGAAATTAGATATAATCCAGGGAGTCATGGCTCCTTACGTCTGCTCTATTGAATCGCTACATTTCTCTCTGACTATCTCTTTCTCTTAGAATTTCTAACAACACTTTCGATTTTCAATAGCCAATCACACGTGGATTAACCATCACAAAAAATGTGAATTCGTCTGTCAATCAAACTTAAAACCACCTCTCTAACTGATTCTATACTAATAAAACTTTTTGCTTTCACGTGATCACATCTTGTCTCTTGCTCCCTCTTGATTTCAAAGTCCAAATCTTACCTTCTCTTTCTTGTTTTTTCTACCTTCTGTCATCCGGTTGTCTTATTCCACTAACTATCTCCCTCCAATGCTTTTTCAGGCCTTGAATATGATTCTTTCAAACAAAACAATGATGTGTAAACTGATTATTACTTTATCCTTCTGTCAAACATTAAAAGTTGGCTCCCTTTTAACAACTCCTAACACCCACGCATAAAAAATATTTAAAGTCTTTAGATTTAAATGCAATTTTGAAATAAATTTTACTATCTATATAGAAATTTATTGTTTGGACTATACATTTTTTCCCAATATTGATCTTTATGAAATTATTTTAATACTGTAAGCTAAGTTTCATCAGCCTATTTGTAGACTTTTTTTGCAGACACATATATAACTAAAATTTGGAAGTTGTCTTTTCTGTGGTGAATTGTGCATTGGGAGAGTCTGCAGCCTTTTTAATTTTCTAAGCCGATCTTGTGAACGGAACCAAACATAAGATGATCGCTGATTCCTGACAAACCAGTCTGTCATTATTAATTACCATATATGTGATTAAATTTACACAGTACTTTCATGGTGTTGCAATTTCACAGATGGTACTGTAGGTTGTTGTACATAAAATGCTGAATTTTGGAAAGAAGTAAAAAGCAGTTATATATAATATGTAATTCTCATAACTGAGTGAGTAGTCTGCAGGTTTGTCTGAAGACAGACTGAAGTTTTGTTCATAGCCAAGCACTGCAGTCTTGTGAATAAATGTTATGTACACTTGCCTCCAAAAGTTTTGTCCCTGTACAGAATGCTGCTGATTTTACAAAACTCGCTTATGACATTACTTTTTAGTAAGACCTACTATAAAAAATTTTAATTATGATTGAAGTGCTTGTGAATCCCTGCAAAATAATGATTCAATCCATTTCTAGTGGTGGTTACTGGTTACTGGAAGGCAATTAGCTAATTGTAATAGTCTATTTTTAAAAACTAAGTTTGTTTAGAAACTTGAGAAGCTATTCAATTGTCGTCTGCTGCTCTCCACTTCCATTGATTTCATGTGAAGTGTATTCGACTGTGCTTATTGCTGAGTAGTGGAAGAAAGAAGTTCCATTAAGCGCATTAATACACGCTGCCCGCTTTAACAATGGAGTCCTTGTATGGCTATGTGTGCTCAAATTTTTTCTTTTTCGTGGTTTATTTTGCAAGCATCTATAGTAGCTTCAGATGAGTAACTTATTTCAATTTGGTGTAAATCTGTGACATACATGTTTGAGGGATTCCCTTGTTAGTTACTATTTAATACATGTACTGTATATACAATAAAAGATTTACATATTTTGTAAAATTAGAAAAATAAAGAACAATTTAAGTTCCTATTATGCTACATATGAATTCAATAACATGCATTGTCAGAGGGGTTCAATTCAGTTTTTGCTGTCTCAATTAGTCTCACATTCGCTCCCTTTGTATTAAAAATCAAAATTACACTTTAGGTTTCATAACATACATAACTACCTCATCTTACCAACTATATCTAGTAATAAAAGTAGCTGATATACCCGGCGTTGCTTGGGCTCTTTTTTGATGAAAGTTTGCAATATCTGAATGGGAATATACAGTAAAAATTAACACATTAAAACAGTAAAAATTCATATAGAAAAACCGAAAAAAAAGTTTTAAAATTTTCCTAATGGATGGCCCTGTAACAAACAGTTCTCGCTGGTTCGCGTTGGAATGTTGTGTATAGCTGAACGAGTTTACCCATAGTGCAGGAGAAACAATGTGTGGAATATTGTGTATGGTTATGAAATTGGGAGGAAATAGAATGAAAATGAAACAATAGTTTGATCTGACGCTTTTTCAGCCCTGGCTGTGGCTGTAGTTCTTCTATTTTGTTTGACCTGACCTTTAAAAATTCATATTTATCTAAAAATTCTACAATTCCAAAATTCTCTTCTTGGGTGGTGATGGATGTACATGATCGTTTGAGTCTGTGTATTCTGCAATTCCAACAATTGATAAACTGTTAGGAAATAAAGAAATTAAACTGGAGCAAACTCCAAAGCATCAGGTAAATGAAATTAATTAGAAAAATGGATAGAAAATTCTGCGACTTGGATTCAAACCAGGAACCTCGACTGTCATGGTCAACGCCTCTACTAATTGGGCTATCGCAGACACCTGAACAGCCATGCTATCACTAATTGTCTTAAAAAACAACCGAGTGGTCTTTACCTAATGTTTGGTGTTTGCTCCAGTTTAATTTCTTTATTTCTTATTGTGTGTTCATCAAACTTTCTGATGGTTTGGATAGGAGAAATTCATGATCTGTGAACCGGGTGCCCACCTCCCATTGGGCTTTCCTTCTTGACAACTTGGTTGTCTTTACGACACTTAGTGATAACATGGCTGTTCAAGTGTCTGTGATAGCCCAATTGATAGAGGCATCGACCATGATAGTCGAGGTTCCTAGTTCGAATCCAGATCGCGAAATTTTTCCATCAATTTTTCTAATTGGTAAACTGTTGTAATTCACACTCTGCTCTCGAGGTCTTGAAGCAAAACTGGTGCATTCATCACTTGGTGTGATCTGGCAGTCGCAGTTTCTTCTGTTGACACATTTTCATAGACGGGCACAGGGTCACTCACCACTTGTGTAGTTGAAGCAGTGTGCTGTAAAAATCGATACAGCACCGAGTGAAGGGGCTGCTTTCCCTGCTGCCTTTCCACTGTTTCTCAATAGTCTGCTAACTCTCCATTATTTCCATTTACTGCTCATTTTTAAAGCTTTTCAAGAAAATGTTACATTCTAACAATTATCAATTCTAAGAAAAGCACAAAGGACAGGAATTATATGTATTGTTAAAATTTCCGACGCCTTCTCACTGATTCTCAGAGGAGGAAGACCCTTCTAGCTGTATGCTGACGACCATTACGCAAAACTTTAAATTATGGTCAGGAAATTAGAAAGCCCGAAGAACATTATATTTTATAAGAGGGTGGTCCTCGATTTATGCATGTAAGTCGTGTGTCATCAAAATATTTTTGTTAATGAAATTTACAAAATGATCAGTCTTGAGATTCATTTACATGTCTTAATGAACATGTCTTACATACACAACTATTTGATTGGCTGAATCTGGTATATTTTCTCCAATTTTTGTTATTTAATGCCATAACTTTTTTAGAATTCTGTGTTGCTATCACAACTGTTGAAACTAACAGAGCAGTCTATTGTTGCACAAACTTAACCTTGCCTTGTTCGTCAGGAGATATACATTTTTGGTCCATGAATTTGAATTTAAATCCATGAATTATTATCGATAAATATTATTTTTTCGAAATTTCATGTAGACAGTGACCTTCTTCTTGCTTTGAAGATCAAATTTGCAAATTTCATCAAGATTGGAATTAAACTATAGATTTATATAAGAAAGAAACACACATGGATCCACCTGTTCGATATGCATCTCAAAATGGCTAGACCAATCTTGATGAAATTTTTCATGGACCCTGGGAAGGTTTTAGGTAGGTCATGGTGGAGGTATCAACGCTACATGGATAGCACACTCTACAATTCGTTACCCCCTCCCTAAAAGAGGTTAATATGGTTAATTATGTAGTGCCACACCAGTAAGTGTGTTACATTTGTAGTGCCACACCAGTTAATTGTGTTAAAAAATTTTCAATCCCCGTTCCCCCCCCCCCCCCCCTTAGGGGTTGGTTTTCCTTATTCTTATTTGTTTTAAACCACCCCTGTATTAAATGAAACAGAACAAAAAAAAATATTCAAATCGTTTTTGAGTTTTAGCGAGACTAACGAACAGCAATTCATTTTTATATACAGGGTGTTTTTGAATTGAGTACAGTTTTTTGGAGAGATGATAGAAGAGGTCCTTAGAAGTATTTTTTGTCATATGAACATGGGGTCCCCGCAGCTCCGTTTACTTACAATACTGCATTGAACAATCAAATGACACTGGGACGCAGTGTGCTTTGGTAGGCCTAGATTATTTTATTTTTAACAATTAACACAAGCAATCTACGGCGCACCTTCGCATTACATAAGAGCAGTTAGAGATTACCTAAATGAGACATATCCTGGTCGTTGGATTGGTCGAGGCGGACCAGTTGCTTGGCCACCGAGATCGCCAGATCTCACACCGATGGATTTTTTTTTATGGGGTAGCATAAAATCAATGGTGTACTCCGAACCCGTAGATACCAAAGAAGAATTGACGGCTCGTGTTGTCGCGGCAGCAGGTGACATCAGCGACTGTGCTAATCAACTGTTTCCATGCGTACATCAATCCATCATAAGGCATTGCGAATTGTGCTATGAAGCAAATGGCGGTCATTTCGAACAATTACTATAAAAGTCATACAGTAGATTGTTTGTGTTAATTGTTAAAAATAAAATAATCTAGGCCTATCAACGCACACTGCGTCCCGGTGTCATTTGATTGTTCAATGCAGTATTGTAAGTAAACGGAGCTGCGGGGACCCCATGTTCATATGACAAAAAGTACTTCTAAGGACCTCTTCTATCATCTCCCAAAAAATCTGTACTCAATTCAAACACACCCTGTATATAGATAAATTTTGATAGTGTAAAGCTATTGTTGAAGTTACATTATTGGGAATTTATTTTAAGATGTCTTTATTGGCCTACCACTCTCTAAGAGTGAAGGCCTGTGTATTAGTTTCAGAAACTCAATTTTTTTTTGCTGAAATCGACTTAAAAATTCATGATTCAAAAAGATATGTTGAAATTTTGAAAATCCATCTGTACGTATGTGTCCAGTTTTTTTGCAGCCAACTCCTCAGAAACGGCAAATAGCAGAACCGAATAAAATTTATAAATTATACATACATGAAAGGTACCATAAATTGTGCCTTGATTTGTATTTTATGTCAATTGGTTAAGCCTTTTTTGAGATATAAATTTTCTAAAAATGAAGAAATAGCTATAGAGTACATTCTCACCAACCACACGGTTAAGAGAATTAAAATGCAATGATTGTGTTAAAACTCTGAAGTTAGAAGATACAAAATATTACAAGAAAAATGTATTCAAAAATGTAAATAAATTATAGAAAAAGTATATACGAAAAGAAAATAATTTACAGATAAAATCTACAAAATATACAAATGAAATTTTAACAACAGGAATCATCATACAGAATAAAATTCAAATAATTTAAAAACTTACATTTCATCATCACTTTCTTCGTCATTTGATTCTTCTCCACGAAATGAAATTAAAACGCTTTCTACAGCATCATCCATTAATCCTGAAATTTCCCAAAAGTTATTTCCATCTTTGTAACCGTACTGGCATATATTTTCCCAAGGTTTCAGATTTACGTAATTCTATATCCGGAGGAGTTGGCTGCGAAAAACTGGTCACATACATACAGACGGAATGTTTTTTTTCAAACTTTTACCATATTTTTTCGAATCATGAGTTTTTAAGTCGATTTCAGCAAACAAAAAAAACAAAAAAAAATGAGTTTCTGAAACGAACACATAGGCCTTCACTCTTAGAGAGTAGTAGGCCAATAAAGACATCTTAAAATAAGTTCCCAATAATGTAACTTCAACAATAGCTTTACACTATCAAAATTTATTACTGAATATCATGAACATCTCTGAAAAAATTAAAACGTCATTTGACTCTTACATTTGAAACAATGACAAAACAATCGAAACGATCATCGGATCTGAACTTAATTTTATTGAAAATATCTTATTTTCTGAAGTTATTATTGCAAATATTTTTTTTATTATTGATGAACTATTTGTTGAAACATGTTACATAACAGCACAAGAAATCTCTTGAAGAAAATAAATAAATTATTACTTTCATTCTTATTTTCTTATGTGGTCTAACCCTTACATTAACCCCGCTCTTTTGTTGACGTTTGATGATGATAAAAATTAATTTTCATTATCCGAATTCATCTCTTTAGTTACCGTATTTATATAGAATATTTTTGTAGTTATTATAGAATAACAAAAGTCAAACAAAAGCTTTCACGTGGAGGCTATTATACAGAAGAAATTACGAAAAATAAGGGCCAATAGTTTTCAAAAGATTAATCACATGATCAGTTTGCTTCTAGTAAGACGTAAGTTTAACTGTAATGAATAAATTCTGTTATATGATCATTTATTTTGAATATTTACCGTATTTCTTCATTTTATTTTAATATATAAATTCTAAAGCTTTTAAAAATCAGACGACCATAATGCACTGCATGTTTGAACAAATATGGCAGAGCACTCTCTGATGCTGAATCGCTATCTTAGGTACATAAAGTGCGTATAATCGGTGACTGCGTATTATAGGCAGGAAATTTTTCTAAAAACACGAAAAAACAAGAGTGCGTATTATACCCCAAAAATTACGGTATGTTTTAAGAGATGGCTATTGATACTATATCAAGGGCATAGCTTATCGAATTTCTGGTTGATATTAATGATGTCATATCATAATATGGGATACAAAATAAAACAATTATTCTTTGATTACAAGCAATATTAGTAGTTTATCTTTCTAATCTTGCATGAGCAACCTAGATTGTAAGTTTAACAATTTGGAAAAATTAAAGGTAATGCAATTTATAAGAATCAAGGATTTTCCTGGTGTTCTCCATTAGGATCTTGCATAATCTCCTTGGGTACCACATCATACAAAGGGCAGTCATGAAGTCATTTCAATCAGCCAGAAGACTAAGAAATGGGGTGACACTGCACAGTGGTAGCATCAGTCCTTTTCCACATATACACCTCCCTGGGTGATACACTTTTCCCAATGATGGACAACTTGCCGAATGACACTTTATAGATGTTCCTTTTGGCTGTTGAGGAACTGCTCCACCTCAAACATGAGTTCGTCATCCGCCTTGGAAGTGCTGTCCATCGTTGGGGCCAGGTCGGATGAATATGGCAGATGGGGCAGTATTTCAATCCCCACCTCCACCACAACGTGCATAGTCTATAATGACTTTTAGTGATCCAAAATCAGTTATAACTCTCTGAATAAAAAGATACCATTATAACTTATAAGAAGGAAAAACAGGATGATCAATCCAATAAAATATTGTCCTGTTTATTTGGACTTCTTCATGAACTTCTACATTTAGTTATCTAATTATATCATTAGTTCTTTATCTTCAAGCCAAAGATTCTAATACCTTATTATTCTTTTATACAATCAACCAATGCCGGCCAGGTGGCCGAGAGGGCTAGGGCGTAGGCTTTCTAGTTCTCGAGTGCGCCTGGTCGTGGGTTCGAATCCCGCCGTGGGCATGGATGTTTGTGTTTGTCCCGGGCTGCGTACAGATATAACTTGTGTAAAAAGCGCAAAATGACCTTAGTAGTCGACGCCAAAAATTCTAATAAACCAAACCAACCAACCAACCAATCAACCAACTGGTAGCTAAATACTGAGCAATATTCTATGGAAATTAAAAAGGTCGATAAGTGGTGGTATATTGCACTTTTTATTGCCTTGATATGACAATTACAATAGTAAAGTCTTTCATTATTTCATTTTCATAGGATTTAACGTCTATTATACTAAATCTATTTCATTCCGAACGATCAATCAATTATATTTCCTTGAATAGGGAAAGTTCTTATGCTCAATTTAAAATTCTTTAACATTTGTTCATCTGTATACCAACGATTTTTGTATCAACTTATTTTTAATCATTTTATAACTCGACAGAAGGCATTAGTCTTAATGTGACATGGAGGGTTAACAGGGGGTAACAAAGGACGAGGCAAGGAAGGAAGCTAGGAAGGTAATAAGACCTGTTAAGCTAAATAAAACTAGTTAACTTTCTTCAGAGATGAAGCACAATCCAACTGGAAGGGGTACTTTCGATCCATATGAAGTTTTTCCATGCAGATAGTAAGAACAAAGTCTTCTCGAAAGAAATCTCCATGGCTTTTGTTAAGTTGTCATTCTCGCATCCAGAACATTCAGGATTTTCTGCACCTGGTTGGCTGAAGAATTCCCTGTACTGTATAATACCAAAATTCTTTGTCATAAAGATGACTTAATATTCCAAGACTATCACTCATCTCTGGTCAATAGTCGATCTTCTTCAGTCATCTAATTCGAGGGAAGCTCTGGCGGTTTACTCTTCACCATTATGGCGTTTTTCCAATTCCATCACGTTACCTTAACGACAAACTTTTTATTATATTTAATCTAAAGTTACTTGGCCTTTAATAATCGACAAGCGCTGAGAAAATTATTTGGATCAGATTGATCTATTCGAATTCATTTATTTTCCTTTCTCCACTAGCCAGAGCACTTGTGTTCCCCATATCTCTCAGTTTAAAAAAAAAAAAACAAAACAAAAACTTATCTAAGTTCCTTTCTTTTGCATAATTATATTTTTATTATTATTTCTTGAACAATGCCTGCAGTGTCATTGTAAGAGTTCTAATTACAATAGTTCTAACCAACAATAAGTCCCTGCTTTCCTAACGATTACATTCAAGGAGAACTTATCTACATATTCAAAAAATATTCCATTGTATTGAAGTAATTCTCCCAAAACTACGGTATCTTCAGTTTCATATTATTTCAGACAGCCTCTAAATCACAGTAACTGATGATTATAAATTATTCGATGATACCTGCAAATGAAGCAAAAAATTATTTTCTCTATATTAAAGAGTTGGGGATCTTAAGGTTGACTGTGTGACGGTATAAAATGTTACGACAGATGTAGAATATCATTTCTAAATCGGTATCTTTAGCCATGTCTTTTTACATTTCTACAAATTAGAATTTCACATTCATTTTCTTATTCAGGGGTTTTGGGTAAATCTTTGATAGATTCAAACACTAGTGTTTAAATCTGCAGATTACAGACACTTTTTTGATCATTCTGAGTAAATACATCTCTTACAAAGTAATATTTTTTTTCTAGAATTAAGACTTTATTTCAATTAAGTTTAATCAGTTTTCCAAGTTTCTCTGTTTTCCATTCAATCACCACTCTTGGGAACTTGAAGGAGGGGATGTCGAATGTTTTCTGAATCCCTATTTCTGGGCAAATTGTTTGGACACTAGTCGATCAATTTCTGGATATACATTCATGCTGTCTGGAGGAGCTATAGCTTGGATGTCTACAACAGTGCTCTATAGCTATCAGTTCTACTGAAGCTGAATATATATATCATTAAGTTCAGCAACTCAAGAATGTGCGTGGTTGCGTGGTCTTCTTCACGAACGAAACTGCAGAAAACATCAAAAACCGTGATTGTTAGAATAAATATGCAATGCAGTGTGCCGAGAGTGATAAGTTTCGTGCTCGAACAAAGCACACTGATGTCCGACATCATCATATCAGAGACAAGATCCAATGTGGTGATATTAATTTGCAATATATTCAACCACAAGATATGGTGGCAGATATTTTTACCAAACCACTTTCAAGATCAGCTCTTGAAAAGCATTTAATTAGTCTTGAACTCTTAATTAATTCTATATTGACATTCTGAATTAAACGGGGGTGTTGATGTGAGCTTTTTATAGATATCAGTGTGACGCTATGCATGAGAGCTTTGTTAGATTTTTTTTCCATTGTTACCTTTGTTGTCTTCCATTGTACATTCTTTTTTTGCTATGTGATCATTAAAAATAAACTTATTGAACCAATGCCCATTGTCTGTTGCCTACAAGCAAAGGCTGAATTGAAGTTTAGCCCATGTAAACATTTATGAAATTTGATATTCAGAACATTTTATTAAATTAAAAATATTTTATGTTGGATTAATACTTTTGCTGTGTAAAGCGGATACATTCACACAAAATTTCATTACCTTTTCAGACTTATCCCATAGGCTTTAAAAAATTCTCGTTAGGCTGCGAAAAGTGGAAAATTTCATCTTATCAGGAATGAAAATAAAATTTAATTATGAGACCAGGCATTTATTACCTAACCCAAAGGACCAGATTCCACCACTACAGAAATCAGGAATATACGAAGCCAGATGTTCCCAATGCCCCATGATGTACAAAGGACAAACTTTCCGTAATATTGAAACAAGATTCGAGTGAGAGGGTTAATATACAAACAAGTTTTTAAAATATATTTAAGCAAATTATTTTTTTAACTTTTTTTGTGATAATGGAAAATTTAATTATTCATGTATTGATATTTTATGTGTGTAAATGGAAAATTTAAACATATAATTGTTTTCTAATTTTGATTGCATAATTTTTAGTTATATTGCTTTATTATTCTTATATTCTTAATCTGTGTCAGTAATATTATAAACTGTATGAAGTGTGATTAAAAACAATTTTGTGAACAAATGGTCAAAATTTTATGGAAAACTAAATGTCCAACAGCTACTAAAAAGTACCCTCCTCATGGTATTTTGAGATATAACAGGATTGTGGAAAAATTTGGACCCATAAACAATTTACTGTAGAAAAATTTTTTTAATAAAATTTTGATCATTTAAGCATTATTTGTACTTTATTTATTATAAAAGGGAAATTAAAAGATAACATTAAAAGAGAACACTACAAGCATTAAAAGATTACATCGCATAGGAAATTGAAACCATAAGAGGGAGTAACTGTATGCTCAGAAATGTGCAAAGGCCATGTGTCTTCCGAGTGAGAAACTGTTTGGAAGAAGGTTGATTACAGTTCAAACACTTATTGTAAACAATAAATTATTATATAGTAATTAATTATATTAGTAAATTGAATAGAGTAATTAAAAATTTCTATAATAAATTGCCCAGGAACCCGGATTATTGCACAACCCTGTACATGGAATAATAATTACTCTGTAGCACACTGCACTTAATAATAAAATGAAATTAAAAAATCTAAATTAACTTACCCCAATAAGAAAAAAACCTTTTTGTACAACAGCAAACAAAGGAGGCACTCTTTTGTGGTTTTTGAAATGATAACGGTCTGGAATATTTTCTTTTTTATATACAGCAACACCTTCCAAATTTTTTAAGTCATTATAAACCTAAAAAGAAAAAAAAAGGAAAATACAAATACAAAACTTTAATTTTATGGCAAATGAAAGTTCAACATAAGACTTAAATTCCTCAATCTACAGAAAATTGCTCATTTTTATACATCAATATGAGGCCCTCAAGATTAATTAAATTTATACCATTGCAATGGATTTATAAGTACTCCCTTGTATGAGCAATCTTCCATTAAAAAGTGCTCAATTAATACAGCCCTTTTCAAAACTTTGAGATATCCTATGCTAAATGCATTTTAAGCAAATTAAAAAATTCACATACTATCTTGCGCTGGCTCGATGGCCAAGAGGGTTAAGGCACAGGTCTTATCGCTCTTGGATCCAGCGAGTCGCAGGTTCGTAATCCCGCCGAGGGCATAGATGTTTGTGTTTGTCCCTTCTCTAACATTTCCTCCCGTGAGGTTGGTATCAGGAAGGGCATCTGGCCATGAAAATTCATCGCCAAATCAAAAAAATTACCACAGTGACCCCATGTGGAAATGGGAAAAGCTGAAGATAAGTAACAACACTATTATTTTGACCAAGATAACTAATGAAATTTATTCAACTTCACAATGGTTCTCTTCATAAAATGTCAAAATGTTATATGCACTACATTCAAGGAGATAATTTTTAAAAATTATTCTTATGAAAACACTCGTTTCAAAAGTTTGGAATAATATAAAATTTATTAATTAAAATTCCAAGTATGCAAAATTTCTAGTACAATTCAATCACCATATGACGGGATAGTCCATTTTTCATCAGCAGGAGCATCAATAATTAAATGAACTTCATACATAATTCAGCATTATAGATAATCAAAAGCAATTTAAAACCAGTTGAGAATGCGCAAGCTATCATTACCTAAACATACTTAAAAAGTGTCCTGCGAAATTTTATTGTGAAAATATGGGTAAATGTAATCAATAGCATTCATAGGTGAGTGAACTACCTTTTGTAGGAGACTGTTTGAGGGAGATGTGTAAGAATAAGCATGTTTCTGAATAGTGTATAAGATAGTAAGAATATAGAGTAGAACCACGATGAATCAAATGCCTCCCTAATATCAGTATATTTCTTTCTGCCTTAGGGCTAAAACCTCTAGAGTTCAAAGTAACAGAACTTCCATAAATCAAATTTTTTTGGAGGAGAGTTGGCCTCTGTAAATTGAAGTTAACACAAATAAGTTCACCCACAATTTGAATTTTGTCAATCTAGACGTCTATAAAATGATGTCAGATTATCTCTTTCCTATTAAAAGTTTTCATAAGCAATTTATTTATTTATTTATTTATGAAAAAAAAACTTTTACAATGACCCTGTCCAGAGCCGGTATGGCCTCTAGGCCTACAAGTGTGGTCTCCAGAGGGTTAAACATAAATAAAATAGTAGTATATTAATTAACTGGATTTTTATAATAATTAATATTAATAGATTTTATTATGCAAAATTTATGTTAGTATTAGAGTTTGAATAGAGAATTTAATATGTTAGTCGAGTAGGGGCATTAGGGGTTAATTGAGTTTAGGAATGATTTTATGTTTCTTTTAAAGGAAGCTGGGTTTGGAGCTTGCCTTAAATTCTCTGGCAAGATAGCCCACCATTTTGTTCCTGCATGGGAGATGCACTTACTTTGGTAGTGACGCTTGGCGAATGGGCAACATATTGAGGAGGCAGACCTGGTGGGGTAAGGGTGAAAATCGCCTTGAAACTGTATTATTGGTGGATTAGGAACATATAGAAAGCCATTAATTATCTTGAAAATGAATGATAGCAGTTGCTGGATATAAATTTGATATATTGTTAGTATTCGGAAATGTCCAAAGTAATGAGTTACCGAATATAGATTTGGAATTTTTAATAGTATTCTAAAAAACCTTTTTTGCAAGCGGAAGATTCTGGTTAGGTTAGTATTAGAAGTAGAACCCGATAATTGAACACCATAACATAGTGATGAATGGATAAGTGTATTGTATAGTAACAATAATATTTCAGTAGGGAGATATTGATGTTGTGATATTATACCTAATCTTTTACTAAGAGTCTTGGATAATTCATTTATATGGTTATTCCAGGAGAGGTCAGGTGATAAATGTAAACCTAGGTATTTAAAAGTATTAGTAGGAGATAAAAGGACTGAGTTGTAATAAATTAGCAACTTGTGAGGGACAGATTGTTTATTTCTTTGGGCAAAAATCATGTATTTGGTCTTGTTAAGATTTAAAGATAACTGGTTTATTTGGATCCACTTATTTAAAATGGCTAGCGAGTGATTGATAGATTTTTGGATACTTGTAATTGAAGTATCAGCATAAGAGAGGGTCACGTCGTCCGCATAGAGATAACAAAAGAAGGCATAAGTGTGTATGAAAGGTCATTTATGAAGAGGTTAAAAAGAAGCGGGGATAATATGGAGCCTTGAGGGACACCATGATTACGTACTAAAGTCGAGGAGGATTTATTTCCAATAGCTTATGTATATTGTCGATCAGATAAAAATTCAATTAACCAATTTAGGGGTGGGCCACGTACGTTGTAAAAATTAGTGTGTTTGTGTATTAAAAGGTGCAGCGGGATGGAATTAAAGGCTTTTGAAAAGTCTAGAAATATAGAGACTACGTATTTATTATCTACCATATATGAAGTAATATATTCAAACAATTCGTAGCAAGCTGTCTCAATACCGTGTTTTGGTGAGAAACCACGTTGTGCGGAAGAAATTAACTTATTATTAAATACATAGTCAGATAATCGGCAAAAGTAAAGTTTTTCAAAAACTTTAGAAAAAACAGGTACAATTGAAATTGGCCTATAATTACCAAAGTCTAACGGACTACCTTTTTTAAAGACTGGGACGATTTTGGCTTGACGAAGACATTTAGGGAAGGTACCGTAAACTATTGAATTATTAAAAATATGAGTAAGGGGGAGGAGTAGATTAGAGGATACAGTTTTTATTATGTCAGCACGAAATCCTAAAGGGTCAGTTGTGGTAGATGGTTTTAGTTGGCGAAAAATGTTGGCAATTTCTTCTGGGCAAGTAGGAGAGATAAAGAATGAAAGGGATGTAGGGGGAGTATTGTAAGGGTAATGTAAATCAAAATTGGATATATTAGGAGCGGGGGGTAATAGAGTCTTTAAAAATTCTGTTAAGGAGGAAGAAGTAATACTGGAAGGGTCAGAGAATGGTATAGATGATGATGGTGGGCCACGGATAAGTTGGTTTAATGCTCTCCATTTATGCTTACAATTTGAGATTTTGTGAAAAAAACGGGTATAGAATTCTTGCTTAGTAGATTTAATGATGTTGCGTGTGAAATTTGAGAACGATTAGAATTTAGTTTTAGTACGTTGACAAGGGTTTCGGCGGAATTTTTGATATAGTGCATTCTTATGTGTTATTAGGTTGAATATATAATCATTCATCCAGGGTTTGCGGAAGGGATGACTAGGTTTAGGAGGAGAAGGAAAATAGCGATTAAGCCCCAAGGTAATGTGTGTCAGAAATTTTTCCATTAAAATATCAGCATCTACATCATTATTGAAGATTCCCAGCCAGTCAGTTAGCTCTAGATAAGAATGAAAACTTGCTAATCTAGGAAATGTGACTAATCTGTGTTTACTAAGAGGAGTTGACGAATTAGGAATTGATACGGGGACAGAGAGATAAAAAATAGGGAAATGATCTGATATAGCTAGGTCAATGGACCCACCGAGGCTATTATCAGAGAGGGTAGCGAAACACTGATCAATGGCTGAGTAAGTTTTGTAGGCAGTAGAATAATGGGTAAAAGAGGGAATTACTTGAGTAAGCCCAGAGCAATGCATTAGATCTAAAAAATTATCTAGATTAGGGGATGATTTTGAAAAATCTATATTAAAATCACCCATAATAAATAATTTCTTATTTGTTGAACAGAGGTCTAATAACACAGAAGAAATATAATTTAAAAAAATTGAGAATTCACCAGAAGGTGGGCGGTATATTATACAAATGGTTAAATTATTGTTAACTGAAATCGTTAAGACCTCATAATTGGGAGTAATTTCTGTATATTTAGAACAAGCAACAAAGTGTAAAGAATTTGAAATATATAATACAATGCCTCCTCCTTTCTTTTGTTGACGATTAATAGAAGTGCATGTGCAACCATCAATGGTGGGGACTTCAGATGTGGTATGCGTCCAGGTTTCCGTTAAGGCTATTACGTGCGGGGGAATTTTAAGCAAAGATAGGGATAAGAGAAAAGTGGTGAAATTTGCCTTGATGCTACGGATATTTAAGCAATATAGAAATAAGTGGTGTTTAAAGGAGTCTGGGAAATGATTAGTTATAAGTGTGTTAAAGTTATCAAGTGAGATGGGTTTGTCAAAGGACGACATAGGTAAGAAGTTAATTGTTCAACAGAATAGAAATGGTATCTCAAAAAAAAAAAAAAAAAAAAATTAGAAAAATAAAATATATATAAAAAAAAATATATATTAGTTAATCAATACGTTCGAGGTCATTTAAGGAGCGAATTGTTATGAGATTTTCAGCCGAATTTTTCACCATTATCTTCCCATTTCGTGACCACGCATTACGGGAACCAAATTTAGTTTTAGCGGTCATTAGCAAACGAAATCGGTATGGTGTTAAATCCTCAACCAGGCCAATAGTTGAGCCTCTTAACTTACTCCGGTTTTTTAAAATCAGATCCTTCTTAATGGTGGAAGAAAGTTGCATGATGATTGTGCGAGGTTTCGTCGTAGTACGAGAGCTGAGCCTGTGGATTGCAAGAAAGTCAGAAGAGGACAATTTAACGTTCAGCTTCGATGAGAATAGTTCACAGCATTTGTCAAGTAGATTCTCAGTGGGCTTTTCCGGGAGATTGAAAAGGCGAATGTTTGTACGCCGGGAATACTGCTCGATATCGTCAATCTGAAGTTTTAAAAGTTCCGTCTGAAAATTATCATTGATAGAAGTGGGGAGATCCGGGATGTTAACTGGAGTAGATTGGGCTAAGGACAGCTCAATAGTGGTAAGACGAGAGTCAATTTCTTTTAATCGTGATTCCGATGCAATAATGCGGCCTCTAAGATCAGATAGGACATCATCAAGTTTTTCAGTGAACTTTTGCAGAATCAGATCTGCAAGGTGATCTAATGTTTCAGAGTTGGAAAAGTACTTAATTATACTTTTCTCAATAGAAGATTCGATGATCTCAGTTGACATTTTAACAGGAGAGTCGGAAGGAGTATTTCTAGTTGATGGTTTCCTAATGTGATTCTTCTCCTCTCTCAGTGGCATGATGGGAAGTTGGGCGCTGTATTTAAATTAGGAAGATTCAAGAAGTAGATCATTGTAGAAACCTCGATATAAAATTGACACCATTTCAATCTGCAGGTATTCTATTAACCGATCTGGATATTCATGCTTGAGGTAAAAAAGATTAAGGATGAAGGCTGAAGGCTGAAGTTTATGCAACAATGCTAACAATATTATCTTTATATTTTTAAACAACCAGCTTAGGAAAGTCTAAACAATGAACTGTGGATTGTTTGATAAAATGAGTTCTTTTCTTTATCCAAATTTGTAAAATACTAACTTAAAATATCCATGGAACGAGTAATTTAAAGTGTAATGAACCAAAAAGAATGGCGTAGGAGGATCTCCAGAAGATGTCACAACGGCATGGCAAGAATAAATAGATAATATATAACAAAATACCTAAAAACTCACGCAAATTTATCCACTGCAATAACAACACTGCCGTCGTAAGAGAAAGGTCGTAATAATATTTTTGGTAGGCTTTAACAAGCATACTCGATTCCAATTGGCCAAATAATCATCCTACAAGTAATTTGTATATAATAACCTGAATAATCACCCACACAAACAGGGGACAAAAACGTACACTCCACTGCTTGGCCTCGATAATTCAAATTTTATTTAACTTAACCTTGATAAATCGAAAACCCCTATATATTGAAGCATTTTGTTCTTCCCTTGAGATTTGATTTATTGAGGTTCTACTGCATAAGTGGGTGCATGAGAATAAAGTATAAACCATAAATACAAAATATTATGTAGGAATTATAAAAATTAAAAAATTCTAACGTCCTTCAATTTAAGTAGCTAAACCACAGGAATTAATATCTAGATGTGACCTAAGAGGTCAGTAGATTTTTATTGAGTGTTGGAGGATAAGAAATGACATAAGCATATACAGTGTGCTGTTAAATTTCATGTCAAAAATGATAGGGGGGTGGAATATGCGGTTCTAAACAAAAAAGTTCATATGAACATGGGTCCAAATCTGAACGATAACCGAGATATGAACAGAAATAAAAATGCCGCGACTAAGATCTACAAGTTAATAACCCACTTTCTACAACATCTAGGATGATGAAATTTGGGAGAATAATAGGGTACATAAATTTGATAGAATTCCAACGAGTAGTTTCCGAATTATGTAGTCAAAATCTTAACACGTGGTGGTTAGTACTCACATGTAAGCACATATTACAATGTTGAGTGCGTAACTCGGAAACTACTTCTTGGAATTCGTTCAAATTTTAAAGGTACACACAGTTTAATGTACCCTATTATTTCTTCAAATTTCATTATCCTAAGTATTAGAGAAAGTGAGTTATTAACTTGTTGGTCTTACAGTTAGTGGTGGCATTTTTATTTCTGTTCATATCTCAGCTATCGTTCAAATTCAGATCCATGTTCATATGAACTTTTTTGATTAGAATCGCATATTCCATCACCCCTATCATTTTTGACATGAAATTTAACAACACCCTGTACGTATATGTTGTCTTTTTAGCTTCGAATAATTTTCAGCTGTTAAATTCTTTTGGCATAGTGATAAGAATTTGCGTTTTACTTCTTGTATACTTAGTTTGTTTTTTTTACTCGTTAATTTTTTTATAATTTGTGTTGCCCATCTTTTTAACAATGTACGTGCAAAGGAGTCAGTCATTGTTGAAGCGAAAATTTATGGAAAGGATGCTGAGGTTCGTAGATGATGCCTTTTATAGAGAGATTTCCTGAGGCGATTATTAAGATGCTGTAGGGAAGCACGCAGTTTTCTTTTCCTTCTGTGGGAGAAGAGACGTGAGAGCATCAGAGATGAAAAAAAAAAAAAAGAAAAGTTAGTTCCTATGTTGCTCCGAACCTCACAATTCTTTACATTGAATGTATGTCTCAATCACAATCGCTGCCGATGCTGGCATGGATGATTTTGTTGTCGACATTTCTTAGTATGAGAGCGATTGTAATTTGCGAATTTTAAGAAGACAATCCCAGCTTTGACGTCCGTTTTGGAGACAATTCTGTTAGTTCGTCAAGGCTGCATTCGCCCAAGTTGAGAAACCTATGTGATGCCGTGTGTTCCATTTGAAATATCCTACCATGAACGTAAATACGAGGGTGATCAAAAAGTAAGTTGGAATACTCCCTCCTGGTCCTTGCGTGTTCAGCCACGTTGTTGCGAAGTGTTTCATCTCCTCCTCATCTGAAGTGAATTGTTTGTCTCCTAGGTGCTCCGTCAAGTGAGGAAAGAGGGGAAAGTCGCTTGGAGCAAGATCCGGGCTGTAGGAAGGGTGTTCGATGATGTCCCAGCGAAACTGCTTTAACAGCGTGGTGGTCTTCTGGGCTGTATGAGGTCGCTCGTTTTCGTGAAGGAGGATGACACTCTCGGTGAGAAGCCCTGGGCGTTTCGCGAGAACGTGTATGAACACGCAAGGACAGGATTTTTACCAGGAGGGGATATTCAAACTCATCCCACGAACCGACAAGTGCCTAAACCAATATAGAGACAATGTTGAAAAATAACTTAATGTATGTACTATTAGTTGACTGATTGGTTGTATGAAATAAAATGTACATGTTTCACTGCAGGCTTTGTAACCTTACTTTTGATCATCCCTTGTACAACGACGCTATAGTGAAAGTCTCCTTTTCATTTGGGCACGCTATATTAATCCTGTTTTGGTCTTTGTCTGTTGGGAGGCAATTTCTCTTTCCCATGCTCACTTCTATAGAAATTGTGGACGAGAGATGCTTGCTGCTATTGTACAATACAATTATATTCTTCATCTCGAAAAATTTTTCCATATACTTAATAACTGAACACCCAACCGATATTCAATTTTTCACCAAGTATTCACAAGCATATCTCCTGTTACTGATATTACTGCATCCAGCATTCTCGGCTACAATGTATACATATCAGGGACAAGTGTAAAAAAACACTATCTTTAACACATCCCTACAGGAAAAAGCCTAAGGGAATAATGTCAGAGAGTACAGAGGACCATTCTTTCCAAGGGGAATGCATATACAGATAATGCCGAATGTGACAGTACTGTACGAAGTGCTACCCAAAATTTCCCGAAATATATCTCTATAAAATACGGAACTTACCCGATATTTTAATTTTCACAGTTTCCTTGGGTATCTATATGTCACTTCCAGTGATTTTCCCACTTCTGGAAGCACTCCGGGAAGTCCTCAGGTTGGAGCATGTTTAACACCTGCTGCGATTCCGCTTGAACCACCTCGATGGAGTCAAATCACCACCCTTTTAACCACAATTTCAATTTTCAGAAGAGGTAGAAATCACAGGGTGCTAGGAGAATTTTCAGGATGCTGAATTCATGTTGTTTTTGTTGAGGAAATCCCTCACAGTGAGCGAATGAGGTTAAGCTGACCATCGCCAAGGCAAAGCTCAAGGGGAACGCCGCCAAGATTACGAGTTATTTGATGTTGAGGACTTTGTGGTGCTTCGGGCTCGGTTGCCGTAGATTTTTGGAAAGGTAAAAATACAGCAAGACTTTTCAAATCAGTTGCATAACGTGGTGCAACTCAGGATGAAGTCAGTCTCAGAGTTTGCTAGCTGTTTAGAGCTCGCGACAGGCCGATTCCTTCAGGTCTCGCCTGAGCGGGTGGCGAGCAAGGAGTCAATGTTGCTGCAGCGGTTTTACAGCAACACACTGCTGGTCCAGAAAAATGTGCCGATGCTTTCAGCTCCAAAGTTGTACAAAAAGGCAGTATAGCACACTTTGGAATCCGAAGAAACCGAACGTCAATACCGAGGTAAGGCCAGCGGCCTTGAATTGCGCAAGCTCTAAGGCACAATCAGCGAGCCAAAAGGTATCCGAAACACGAGGAGGTGGCACTAATGATAAGTGCGCCTGTAAAGTTGAAAGAACTCCATGAGGCTGTGGAGAGTCTCAGTTGCTCGGTATCACGGTTGCTGGGGGAAAGAAATACGGCTGCCTGGCCTCCTAGAAGTGGAGCGACATGTTTTATGTGTGGGTTATTGGGCCAATATGCCCTGGACTGCACGACTGCACCAAATAAAAAGGTGTCAGCTAGTGCTGCTGAAGTGACAAGGTCCATTAAGCTCAGGTGTGCTGAGGATGGACTGTACCATGTCGACATGTGAGTGCAGGGGCAGCTGTTCAGCATGCTCGTCGACACGGTCTCCCAGGTATCGCTCATCGATGAAGAGCTATGCCATAACTTACCACAGGTAAAGTTTATGGAAATGGATATGACGGTCAAAGGGGTCAATGGAGAGTGCATCCACATTGATCGAGGCATGGTGCTTGACATTGGAATTCAAGGGAGATCCATGCCGCAGTGTATATTCCTGGTGCACTGCTTCATTGATCGCCCTTATGACGGATATGAGCATCGATATGTCGTGCGGATTATCGTTACAGTGTGCGAATCTCGTAACTGTGCCCAGCATCCCCTCGTCCAATGGGAAGGGAGATCCTGGAGATGTGCCTAACCGCAGACAAATATTGGGAAATGAATCCACGGGGAAGGTGTGGGAGTTTGGATTCGCATGTGGCGAGATGAGGGATGGTCTTGCCTGTTTGGTCCTTTCATTGCAGTTGAATGTTCGGAGGTAGGATGGTACACTGTCAGAAAAGTGAAATGGGGAGATATTCGGATAATTCATGGCTGTATGATTTGTACCTATCGTAGGGCCAGACGTGTAACTAGGAGGCCTGTAACCAAGAACAGGAACGGATTTGTTGGCTGCTCGATTCAGGGATATGTAACATTACTTTTGTTGTATGTTCGATATGGTTGATGGGATGTTGTGTGCTGCTTTATAACTTATTTCAAGTAGGTATAATTGATTCTCTCTCAAAGAGGGTTGTATGTGACCTAAGGGGTCAGCAGATATACAGGGTGAACCAAAACTCTTTATAAAAATTCATTACAAAATAACCGTTTAATATAATAATGTAACTTTTGTATCATTGGATAGGTCAGTTTTAGTAGTTTTTTTGGGCAATAGTTTTTTCGGGGTTCCTTAGTACATGATTTCCTAGATGAAACATTTCCAGATCGGTGGATTGGTTGGTTTGGTTTATTTGGTATTAACGTCCTTTTCAACTGCCATGGTCATTTCAGGACGGCGTTATAGGGGCCGCAAATTTTGCCTCGCAAGGATTCTTTAACGTGCAGCCGGCAAACGACTGCATGGGACCAACGGCTTTACTTCCCTTCCGAAGGAAGTGCGTGATCTCAGAATTTCCCCCTGAAAAATCCTCGTCGTCCTCGGCCGGGATCGAACCCGCGTACTCGGGCATCAGAGGCGATCACGCAACCGCTGAGCCACCGAGGCCGATCGGTGGATTGGAAAGGATGGACCAACACCTGGCCTCTGTGCTCTCCGGATATTACTCCTCTTGATTTTTTCTTTTGGGGTATATCAAGGACAGAGCCTTTGCCACACAAATTTGAATTGAAGGCTAGGATACAAGCTGCTATGCGTACTGTAACAGAAAACATGTTAAAGAACCAAGAACACTTGGCGGGAACTGAAATACCGCTTTGACATTCTCCAAGCTACCAAGGGGGCACACGTTGAAATTTACTGAGGTAAATGGTCTTATAAAAAATTTAACAGTACTTACAACATATCCAAACAACCATATGTCTAATTATAATAGTTTGAGCACAAATATTTATAATCAGGGCAAGACTTTTGAGTAGGTATATATATATATCTACTGACCCCTTATGTCACATACAACCCTCCCTGAGAGAGAATCAATTATACCTACTAGAAATAAGCTATATATACATACTATGTTTTGAATTTGTTTTGACTCAAAAAATCTATGTTTTGTTTTTTTTTTTTTTTTATTTTTAGCTTTGAGTAATTTTCACCTGTTAAATTCTTTTGGCATAGTGATAAAAATTAATGTTTTATTACTTGTATATTTCGGTTTTGTTTTGTTTTTTTTAAACTCGTTAATTTTCTTATAATTTGTGTTGCCCATCTTTTTAACAATGTACATGCAAAGGAGTCACTCATTGTTGAAGCGAAAATTCATGAAAGGATGCTGAGGTTCTTGGATGATGCCTTTTATGGAGAGATTTCCTGAGGCGATTATTAAGATGCTGTAAGAAAGCACGCAGTTTTCTTTTCATTCGATGGGAGAAGAGACATGAGAGCATGAGAGAGAAAAATAAGAAAAGTTAGTTCCTATGTTGCTCCGAACCTCACCATTCTTTACATTGAATGTATGCCACAATCAATCGCTGCCGATGCTGGCATGGATGATTTTGTTGTCGACATTTCTCAGTAATATGAGAGCGATTGTATTTTGCAAATTTTAAGAAGACAATCCCTGTTTTGACACACATTTTGAAGACAATTCCATTAGTATATCAAGGCTGATTTCGCCCAAGTTGAGAAACCTGTGTGATATCATGTGTTCCATTTAAAATGTCCTACCATGAACATAAATACATTTGGATAGTGGATTCACTATGGATGAGATGAGAATTTATATTTTTAGACGGGATCCCTGGATTGAATGACATTAACCAGCTACCCTGTCAGCTTGAAAGAAATTTATGACTTTAAAATTGTGTATGCCCCTTTTAACGTCGATGTAAGAAATAGTGCTGTTGATATGATGAACATGGAAGCGTTGCTTTAACACTGAGTAATGGACAGGAACAAATAGTTCGTTTCCACCAATGGCATACCTGTGGTGCAATCATTATAGAAGTGTTTGTATCTTCTTTTGTTGCAGAGAGTGGGGGGGGGGGGGAGTATTTTATACATAATGAAAGTACTGGGTACTGTGCAAATCGTGAAATTGTGCTGATTTTTGAGGCTGAGCATTTGACTCCTGCTCTGGCATAGGACTGTTAGCCCTATTGAATAATGAGTGAATACTGCAGTACACATCATCCAGATGATTTATTACATCTCTGTAATGACTGGTGAAAGTTTGAAAAATTTTTTCAGATTTATGCTTCTTATTCAGTACAGTCTATCCATCAAACATTGTAGATAAAATACTTACAGATATGACAACAGATGGCTTAATTTTAACACTCCAAAGATGGCACGTGGTCTCAGGGACTGCATCACTACATTTTTGTGAATATCTTCTTATGAATTTAAAAGAAACAAATGACCCCTTCTGTATTCTGCCAACTTGGACCCTTCTAGCAGTATGTATGTCATAATCCACGCAGTTTTCCCTAGATTCACATATATAGAACGTGCGGTCTCCGGGACCGCACGCCACCAACTTCGTTACTAAAATAAATTGATATAAAAGTAATTTTCTTTACTGCTCTTTAATTTTTTTATTTCCTAAACATATTCTCCAATTAAATTCTAATATATTTTTTGTTTATTAAGACTTTCCTACTTAGAAACTTTTATTTGAAAACAAATATATGGAGCAAAACGCAAATAATAATGCAAGTATACTAATGCTGCTTTCTGAATTTCAAGAATAATAAACTCTTCTATAAATATAATTTCATATATATATTTAACCTCCGTTTATACTAGTTTAAAATAAAATAATTGTAAATATCCAGAAAAATTATCTTATTGTTTTTTATAATAAAAAAAAAAGACATTTTTATCATCTGAGAAATGATTGCTTTTGCTCATTTTTATAATGGGTTTCTTTTATGTAGGAAAGTATTTATATGCATGAAAAGTAAAAATAATGCAAAATATCAATTTTCAACTACAGGTAGATCCCGTTATAAACGATTTCGGTATCCGCGGATTTCGGATATACGCGGTTTTCATTTAGTAGCACCATCGATCGCCAACATGCGAAAGCTCTTCTAATTTTTGTTAGGAGTTGAATTCATTTTTGAGTTTTGTTTTGTTCCTATCTCTGTGTTTGTGCACATTTAGCACATCATTGGCTATCTATGAATGATAAGGTTGCTATACATCAGTTTGGACAAGATCAGCGAAAAGATTTATTGTTGTAGGACTTTGTAGGACATTTATGAAGAAAACGTTACAGCCAACCATCAAACAATTTTTAACAAAACATCCTGCCAATTCGAACGATCCCTTTAACATCCAGTCCGAGCTCCTCTTCCAAACTCTCTTCGGGATTTCACCAGCATTATTACAGGAAGGAGACTGTTGGAAACAGCATCAGAATCTTCTGGTTCAGATGAACCCAAAGCAATATAAAGTTTAGATTACAGACACTTCTTTTTGTTGTACGTGTACATGTATTTTGAGTATTTTAGTGTATCTTGAGTTTTATAAAATAAGGTCCTATTTTAAGACTAAAAAATAGAAAATGTTGCATTACTAATCCTATACTTCTATAATGCAATTATTTACGTTATATCAGGAAAATAATTAATGCTTGTGAGAAACAAACTCTATGTTAAATGGAACCCGTTTTACGCGAATTCGGTTTACACTGCAATTTCGCGGAACATATGTATCGCGTATAACGGGATATACCTGTACTTTTTTTTCATAAATGCCTTTCCTGAAATAATCATGTCTAATTTTGACGGAAAAAGAAGAGTTTTTAAATTTCTTTCTAAAAGCTGCATTTTTTAGATAATATTGAAAAGTTTTTTGAGGTTTTCTATTAATAATGAGTTAAATTAAGTGATAGATAAAAAATATTCATGAATTTCATTTTTGAACATTAAAAAAAGTATGATAGGTTCAAAATGGGGTCTCACAGACCACGCCACCACCTGTGTCACAAACACCTGCGCCACCTCTGGAGTGTTAAGAATGTTCAGCTATTATAAATATTTAATAAAAAAGTGAAAGTTTTTGCATGTGTGGCTGAACGAAAGCTATAGTCAATTTTTTAAATTATTTATTTGAATAAACTTGCAGGTGTATAACAAAAGTTGTTTTGTTCGAGTAAATTTTATCTGGTTGCATTTTGTCCTAAAAAAAGGCCACTTGGCTTCTTGTGTTATCGATGATCAAGTATATTCGTTTCTGCCATCATCAACAGAGGGCACCATCATCAATATTGGTCTTGAACAATCAGGATGCTCGATGCCCTTTGGTGCAGCATCACAGTGATGGGGGATATACAGGGTGTAAATTATCTCCTTCAAAAAAAAACTACACTACGATGTACACGAATTTCTTGCTAACTTTTGTGTTGAATTTCCTGCTCGATTTTTCATTTCCTGCAAAATAAACTCTTCTTCCACTCCTCATTTTTTTTGTCTTGGAACATTTTATACTGCCAATACAATTTTTATGAATTTTAATTGAATTTAATGGTTGAAATAATTAATTATACTTCTTAATTTTCTGATTTAACCGTAATATAACCTCTCAGTTCTTTCAGCTTTTCACCTCTGTATACCCAGCGGGGTATACAGGGGTGCGGGGTTTCCTAAATATTTTTTACATGAACGTGGAATTTCGCGGGGTATCTAGGGGTGCGGGGTATACAGGGATGCGGGGTATATTCGCGAAAATACGGTAATAATATTTGACACAACAACGCATCTATATTTTTACAACATATGCTCGAAATGGCATCGAATTGGCGTAGTATTTACAATCGAATTTCGAAGTGCGTGGCTTTTGATCACTCTGTATAATTTTAAAAAAATAAATAAAAAATAAATAAATAAATAAAAGTTAAATTTCTGGTGGCGCTTTTAATATTACATTTTAAAAAGAAAATACTACATACTAAAATAAACGTGGCACCATACTTTTTCCATTTTTAAAATTTTTTTATTGGATTTTATAAGGTGAAAGTTTTTATTTTATAGTCTTTATTTTTATTTTGCATTCTTTTAGATCATACTTTTAGGTTTATTTTAAAAGAATTATAACTTCACTTGATAACTTCCATTGCCTCACGTTTTAATTTATTTTGAAAAAAAAAATAAACCCTGAAAATTTTAAAGAAACATTTACTTACCATTTCCTACTATTCCCAAAAGTAAAAAATACATAAAACCAATTTTATTTTTTTTCATCAAATCTACACATCTTATAGGAGATGTGGCAAAATTTTGTTATTAAAATGTTTATTTTTGACTGAGTTATGAAATTTTTCCTTACTGATAATATATGACCACCACGAAAATATTGATAATCTAATCTTGGGAAGTATTTAACATAGGCAGAAATATTTGGTATAGTTTTATAATTTAGCCATGGAAATATATTAAAAAAATTTCATAAAAATATGAAGTAATGGGTGACAATTTTTTTTATGGGTGAAATGTGGAATGACCACTTTTTGAAGCTCTATCCGAATAAAGAAATTAAAATAAAGTGCCAACACAACGACTGACTTTGCAAATACAGTAACAATGCTGTTAATTAATACAGTTCTGAAAATGCAGTAGCATATATTTTCAACTGGTTTATTTTTGGATTCCATGAAGCTCATTTAGCAGATGGGATTAAAGTAGCTTGCAAGACAGTACACAGCAGAATTGTCATCATCTCAGGAGTCTGACAAAAAAACTTTAACAGCTGGATATACAGGTATTGGACATTGAAACTGAAACACCAGGTAGAAATCCAAAATCTTTATTTAATAAGGTGTTGGGGCACCGTGGGCAGCCAGCACAGCAGTAACACGTCTTGGGAAGGATCGGTAGAGGTCCTGCACAGTTTGCACCCCAAACCTTTCTGATCCACCTCCGTGTTTGACTGTGGGTGCCAAGCAGTCTGGGTTGTAGGCATCAGAGGGGCTCCTCCAGACGAATACCCTCCCTGTTGTTTGGAAGACAGTGTAGCTGGACTCGTCCGAGAATATGACGCGTTTGAGGTCATCCAACGTCCAGGTTTTATGCGTCCGGCACCACTGAACCCGCTTGGAGGCATTTGTACTACTGATGAAAGGCTTCGGTATAGCAACCCTGCCATGGATGTTGGATTTATGCAGGTAACGACGGATTGTCTTCGTGCACACAGGTTCCTGGAGGTGTGTATTCATTTCTGCGGTGATTTCTGCTGCGGTGGTTTTCCGCTTTCGTGCAACAATCCTGGTCAATGTCCTGACGTCTCTTTCCGACAACTTCCGTTTTCCCCTGCAGTTGCTCCTCCTGGACGTGGTTCGTCCTTCCTGTTCATATGCACACATCACCCTGGATACTGTAGCACGTGAGACATCACAAAGTGTGGCAGTTTTGGACACAGATGTACCTGCTAGACGCGCGCCAACAATCTGCCCTCTTTTGAAGTCGGATATGTCTCCCATTATAGCGCTCTGCACAGACAATTTGAAGCTTACTATCGAACTTTTCTACTGGAGTAACTACCAAGACCTCTGACACGTGATTCATTGATATGCATACGATTAATTACCTAGCATAAGGTTCTATTCAGCCCTGGGGGTATCCAGTGCTATTTGCGAAGGTGTTTCAGTTTCAATGTCCAATACCTGTAGCTGTGTAAAGGTACGTCAGCTATGGGAGAATTGGATGACACAAAACATACAAATTTCAAAAAAGTGAGCACAAGTGCATCTTGTAGTATAGTCTGCATATGGATAGTCAAAGCCTGGGCCTATGTTCATCTGTATGGTTACTTTCAGGCTTTCGAGCAGCAGGATTTACAAATGTGTTATACATAAAATAACCTGTGGAAGAAGGGAAGGAGATAACATACCACTTGTCCACAAGAGTTCAATTGATCTGCTGTGTTATAAATTTCACTACAAACTAAATTAAATTCAGGGAAAAAGAATTCAAATTTAACATCATCAGGCTTCCACAACTTACAGCTGCACCAACATGAATTGCTAGAATCTAAGGCAAAAGATTTGATTATTTTAATGTGTGCAAGTGTGGTGATAATTTTTATAAAATTTTCTTTCTTTGCAAATTTTGAGAAGTGAATTGAATGGCTATACGTGAAAACTAGCTGGATGAAAGCTACTCAGAATTACTTTTATAAAAATTGGTAAGTCAGAGTTCATGGACTTTCCTTGTTAGATTAATTAGACTAGCATAATTACCATAAGCCCTGATTGTGGCAGTGCACGTGATTATGGCTACTGTGTTAAACAGTTAATGCCTACTTTTTAAAACAGTTAATTTTATTTATATCATCCACTTAAACATGAAATAAAAGCTATTTCTACTTTTCACAGCGAGGAAATAAAAATAAAAATCACCTCTTAAATTTTGAAATATATTCGTAAAATTTCCATTTGGGAAAGTAAATTGCCATTAATTATCAAGATAGGTGATGCTTCAAGACTTTAATTTTAATCCAAACAAAATAAAACAATACTTAAAATTCTCTATGAAAACAAGAAATTAATTCTCCCGAGGAAGGTATAGGAAAGTAGCGGAAGCACTGAGGTCATTTATTTTTACCCTTTTATCTGCACTTTTTGGGGGCCCCCCCCCCCATTTTTAATCGAAAAATTGATTTTCTCGAATGTAGTATTTAGAAAATGAAAAAGAGCTCTTTCCTCTTTCGTTTCTCATCATTTCCGAACGAATGATATATCACATGCCATATGTTGCCATAGTTCTAAACACCAAGTGACTGCTATACCCACAATTCCGACTCTAATGGGACAATTTAGCCCAAACTTTATAATAATGTTGATCTTGCTTAGAACAATCTACATTCCGAATTTCAACCTTCTACCTCAAAAAATGCGGAAATTATGAAGGGGACGGACGGACAGACAGACGGACATTGTGAAAACAATAAGTAGCTCCATTCTTCCACTACTTAATAAATAAAATACTTGAAATTAAAATAGAAGGTGGCAATGATTATGTCTGTAATATCAAAATATACTACTTGAACCTAAGTATCCGGACACATTAGTAGAAGAGAAAACAATGCTTTCTTTCATAAGTTATTAACCAGTATGTCTGCCTTTACAGCCATAACAGTCTCCAATCTTTTGGGAAGGACTTCCACTACATTTTGATACCAGGCTAGGGGAATTTGGTTCCATTTTGCAACCAGTAAGTTGGATAGGTAGGTGGCAGATGTTGGGTGAGTCGGTCTGTTCTGTAATCGTCGTTCCAATCCATCACAAAGTACTCGTATCGGATTTAAATCCAGGCTCTGAGCAGGCCAGTCCATTTCTTCAATGTCCATTTCATGGAACCATCTCTGCAAACTATAAAATAAAGGGATACAGATACTATTAATTTATTGCCGATGCGCTTCAGTATTACCTCAATATCAAGGTTGGCTAAATAGTAAGAAGTAAGAATTTCGATAGGGAACAGGAGTATGATGTCCACCAATCAGGGCAACAACACCACTAATTAGTGTATTACAATAAACAATAAGTTATTATTTGCAGATGGCAACTAAAAGGCAGACCTAATAGTAGGCTCATTTCCAGTTAACAAGATCAGGAAGATCGACCAGGAAGTCGATAATGGCATCTCTGTTGAACATTGTATGGTTATGTAGCATCTTGTCTTTATTATCCCGTCGATGTTTTCTGATTTCAATCTCTTCAGGCATGGTTTCACGACTTTTACTTAGTTAGATTTGTGATGACGCAGAGTAATGTGAAAGAGAAGGGAGGAGACGGTAAGGTAGGTATAAAGTTACGTTTAATCAAAATAGAGTAAATTTTGCAGGTACAAATTAATATAAAGAATTCAATGATGCTTCAATCTTCGGGTTGAAGGATTTCAGAACTTGGGCATAAGTCCTTCGCTGGCATCTATTGCATTCGAGTCCTGCTGTCCACCTTGTTAATTGAGTCCAGTAAGGAGGGGCCGCTCCTAACTCAGTCGTGTCCTTCGGTCGAACTTGGGCAACTTCGGAAATAGCCTTCGCTGTGTCCGTCCGTTTGTTCACGTCGACTTCGTCTGCATAAAATGAATCGTACAACTGAGATTAGCATGAGTAACAAGTTCCAACTTAAAGAATACGTATTCGACTATTCTGCGGAGAACTAGAAGATTAATCCGATCAATATAATCAACCTGAACAATAGTCGAATGGCAAATGAAAGGTAGAGAGG
>JAHWFO010072220.1:2596216-2651367 GCA_023313115.1 Rhysida immarginata
TCGGCGTCGTCCGCTTCTCATTTTTGTCAGATGGCTTCCTTATCTCTATACGACGATGCGAAGCCCTAGATAAGTGATCTGACACATGGCAATTTTCTCCACTCTTTTTCCACTCCATATATAAACTTCATGCATTCTTCTATCTGTAGCATTCTGTGCTTCTTCGAAATCAGCTGTTCTGCATAAGTAGATTTCTTGTCTTTATTAATTAGTGATATTTTGCGTTCTTTGTATCTGTCATTAAACGAACGTCTCATTGATCAAAAATAAATGGCGTCACAATCAGGGCAATGTAGTCTGTAAACTCCACATACTTTGAAATAAATTCCATTGTTAACCTTCTTCTTAGGTAAATAAAAACAAAAAAAAACATGGATTTATTAATGACCCAGAGGTGCATTTCGGGAGCTATGCTCCCTTCATCAGTGAGTGAGTAACAAGAGAAGAAACCATAATTTATAACATTTAAACACCAATCAAACAACAACATTATATTTACAAATCACCAACCAAAAGAAAGCAATCAATTAAATAAATATTCCCCATGTTAAACAAAAGCAACCAGCCCGACCCAACTAGACAACAGTTATAAGAGCCGAAACCTGATACAAGAGCTAAAGAACTCACCCGAATTCTAACATTATTTTGTAATAAGTTTTGCTAAGGCAGCCAATCCGCCACAGGCATAGGGCCATAGTTATTATTCAGAAGCTGATTGGTTGCTTTGTTTTTTATTATTTCCATAGACTCTAAGAATTTTAACAATTTAACAACTCTACTTGTGTGAATGATTTCAAATAATTCAGTGGAAACATCATACTTTTCCCTTAAAATGTGATCTGCAAAAGACAACACACCGAATGTTGCATTTGTTATGCAAGCAATATGCTCACTCATCTGGTTTTGTTTTTTGTTGTTTTTTTTTTACTCCCCTTCGTGAGTTTCCTACGTAAAAACAATCACACATGACACATTTAAATTTTTAAACCCCCCCACACCCATCTATTAGGATCCTGTCTTCTATCATTTTTAATTTTTTTCTTGATGGTATTTTTACTTTTGAAATGATAAACGCTAATTCTTAAGATTTAAAATAAAACGACTATTGTTTTTATAAGTTCTAAATGCTATACCAAGGCTTTGGTCTTGAAAAACATTGGTTATCTTCCTAATGCTAGGGTTGATATATGTGAACATAGCAAAATTTTTGTTAGACCTATCGTCCGTGATTTGTCAAGGTTCTATGGATCATTTGACATTCTTGAAGACTGATTCTGTAATATTTATTGGGAAACCATTGAACTTGGCTAGCTTGTATGTCGTGGCTGTTTCTTTTCTTCTGGCATTCATAGTGATGGGATATGTCATTGCCCGATGAAAGTTGTCTGAGGGCTGCAGTCCTGTGCTGCATGGGATGACTGGACTTACAGGATATTACATTTGCTGTGGTTGTCACTTTCCTGTAGACTTCAAAATCAAATTTCAGCATTCTAATGTTCTTGATGATGTGTAAATCTATGCAGTTTATACCTCCAGATTCACCTCTTTTTGCAGCATGTAACTTATGGAGCTATGGAATTTGTTGAAGGCTGTCTGAATCTCCAAATCCGAGCATAATTTACTATTGTATACAATGAAGGTGTTGTCGAATATATGATACAACAGGAACGCCTTCATTTGAAGATTATCCCTAAATATGCCATCACCAAGATTAAGAACAAGTCCCTAGCAGCTAGACAGACAAAGCCTTATGCTAAGAAGAAGAGAGTACTAGAAGAGATATAAGAGGTGTGTCTAAAAAGTTCAGTGAATGGTGTCATATCTGGACGGCAACTTGGCGCATGTGCTTGCGCATGCGCATGGTTCTTCAGAGACTTGGGGAGAATCGATACACAGCATGCAATGCATGTGACTGGCAATGTAAACAGACTGCGACCAGTTGACGTAATCAGTGTGAGAGGAAGTGTAACAGCGCAATGGAGCAACGTGTAACCATCAAGTTCTGCTACAAATTGGGGAAGACTGCAATGGAGACAACGGAAAGTTGGTGCAGGTGTACGGGAGGGAAGCCGAGATCAAAAAAAAGCCGTCTGCAAAAATCCAAGGTGAAAACACTATTGAACGCCTTCTTCAACAACAACGGCATCATCCACAAGGAATTTGTTCCTGCAGGTCAAACCATTAATGCTGCATTTTCCAGTCTTGTGCAACTCTGGCCGAACCCGTACACCTGCACCAACATTCCATGTGTCTCCGTTGCAGTCTTCCCCAATTTACAGCAGAACTTGATGTTTACGCGTTGCTCCATTGTGCTGTGACACTTCCTCTCACACTGAATACGTTCAACTGGTCGCAGTCTGTTTACACTGCCAGTCACATGCATTGCATGCTGTAGATCGATTCTTCCCAAGTCTCTGAAGAACCATGCACATGCGCAAGCACATGCGCCGAGTTTTGCCGTTCAGATATGACACCATTCACCGAACTTTTTAGACACACCATGTATTCCCTGCACCATAAGAAGGACAAACTGAACAGAATGCTGTTGTGCCTGGCCCAAAACACTTCATCAATTTTGTTTCTGGAAATCAAAGAAAGCATCAAGAAAGCCATCAGCAACATGAAGGAAGAAAATTTGAAACTATGACTACAAAAATCGTGCATCTACTACAAATAAGCCACCAAACAAGGCCGGTCTCTTTAAATTCCAGGATAAGGTAATAACCTAACACAGTTTGATGAGGAAGAAAACAATATTCTGAACAATGGGCTGAAGTTTAATACGAGGAGGAATATCAATAAGGAAGGCTGGATCTTGCCCTGGATGTTTAATGAGCCTGATTTAAAATGGCACCAGAGGATAGACAGAGAGTCAGAATTACGACGACGCACAAGCGTATGCAGATGAATAATGGTAGCATTGATATAAATGACGTTCACGTACTGAGAAGAGCAAAATGAATTAGAAGGAAACTAGAAGAAAACCACGCCAGGATTATAAGTGTGAATAAAGGGAAAGCCACAGTGGTAATATATGAACATGACTACATTGAAAATGTCAATAAGTTCATAGAAGATAACGGATTCCGAAAACTTAAGAGACTTAACAACTAACTTTACTGATAATGCCAAAAGGCCATCAAATGCCTTGCTTCAGAATACATCAAGACTCAGGCCAACAAGATTTAATAAGAGAATCACAGTGCCCTAAATTAAGGGCTATGATAAAAGTACATATGGAGAGACACCCTATAAGACATGTAGTGAACTGTCAAAATGCACCATTTTATCAAATAGCTAAGCAGGTACCCAACATACTTAATTGGCAGGTGTCCCCTTGACAATAGGTTTGTGGTAATAAATTCCATGGAGATAATCAATAGACTGAAAGAATTTACTATCAAAGACCATATGGTATTGATTTCACTCGATATAGTGAATATATAGGGTGACCCAAACTTATCCAGCATGAACTGTTTAGGAACATTGTATGGTTCAAATGGAACAAAAAATGTCTTATAAACATTACATCTAGTTTCGATGGTGTGTGAGATATCGACGTTTGTCTATTTTCTTTTATTTTATATACGAAGAAACCTCCGATTGCAATTGGATGAATGCCCAGTCCACTTTGGTAGAGGAGTGCGAGACTGGTTGAATGTCAATTATCCGGACAGATGGATCGGTAGAGGTGGTCCAGTGGCTTGGCCTGCTATTGCTTTTGCTTTTGCTTCAATGACAACTGTTATAAAGTCCCAGAAGGCGTGACCATGGGATACCCCATCAGCATAATGCTTTCAGAATTCTTCCGTCAGCACATTGAAGAAACCTACGTCCAAGATTTGATTTGGTCCAACAAGATAGTTCTCTACAAGACATACGTCGACAACCCCATGATTATATACAATAGTAAATTATGCTCGGATTTGGAGATTCAGACAGCCTTCAACAAATTCCATAACTCCATAAGTTATATGCTGGAAAAAGAGAATGAATCTAGAGGTATAAACTTCTTAGATTTACACATCAACAAGAACATTAGAACGCTGAAATTTGATTTTCAAATCTACAGGCAAGGGACAACCCTATAAGTCCAATTATCCCATGCACCATAGGACAGCGACCCTCAGACATAACTTTCATCGGGCAATGACATATCCCATCACTATGAATGCCAGAAGAAAAAAAACAGCCCTGACATACGAGCTAGACAAGCTCAATGGCTTCCCAATAAATATCATAAAATCAGTCTTCAAAAATCTCAGATCCACAGAACCTTGATAAATCATGTAAGATAGGTCTAACAAAAATTATGCTACGTTCACATATATCAACCCTAGCATTAGGAAGACAACCAATGTTTTTCAAGACCAAGGCCTTGGTATAGCATTCAGAATTGTTTATTTTAAACCCTAAGAAAAAGGTTAACAATGGAATTGATTTCAAAGTACCGTATTTTTTTGAATATTGGCCGCATTCACTTTAGGCCGCAGCCGCAAATTTGATGGTGGAGCGAAAAAATAACCCTTTAAAGGCCGCAATTCACTTTAGGCCGCAAACTTCTAGGATCTACAAAAAGATCGAATTACTTCGTTTTAGCGTCCCACAGTATATTAAAAAGTAATTTAGACACCAGTTACATTATTTATAAAACCTTCTAAATTATTTTAATATAGTTAATGAAACTTTTATAAATCTATTAATTAAATGTGTAAATAATTAGAGTAATCTCATTCTAATGAACGAGCGCAACTCCTTATTTCTTCGGCAGCGGCCATGGTTCTATCAATGAAATGCTGACCAATAGCGCTTCTATAACATCATACCAACTTGGAGTAGAGTGGGCTAGAAGGCATCTCCGATTATCGCCGACAATAATTTCAACACGTGAATTTCATAATAATTTATGAATGAAAATGTATGTGACTGGTAAATTATTGTTCTGCAGGGTTAGAATATTAATTTCACTGTTAGAAAACGATTGAACAAAGGCTGGATAATTTAAGGCCATGAACTCAAATCGACCGTGTTTTTATCGGATAATTTTTGCCGATCTATGATCGATTTACCTTTTCAAAAAGTATAAAATATAATAGAAGTTTCCTATAAAAAGATAGGAAGCAAATATAAAATATGTATTGACTATTGATCACATATAGATGTATACACATGTATTGACTATCGACCAAAAATCATTACGCTTAAGACGTTATTGACGGTACTCCTCATTTCAGTTGGGGAGGGGGGGGGGGATTAATATACAGGGTCTTTATAATTAAAGTTCCATTTTGACATGGCCATAAAAAAAAAACTACTGAACCAAATACTATAATACTTGGTAATATTATACAAGAGGGCATGGGAAGTTCATACCCACCAAATTAAAAAATTAGTTCAAAAAGTCACCACCAGCATGGAATGGCACTCTATGCAATATTTGTATACGAAATTAGACACAGTAATCCGGTGTAACCTGCTTTCAGTAAATGGTGGAGGCCACATTCAACATATAACTAATTTTAGTAACGATTAAAGACTTTTTAACCTGTGTCTTCGTGTCTAATTTCGTATACGAATATTACATAGAGCATCATTCCATGCTGGTGGTGACCTTTTGAACTAATTTTTTTTTGTTGGGTATGAACTTCCGATGCCCTCTTGTATAATATTACCAAGTATTATAGCTTTTGGTCCAGTAATTTTTTTTATGGCCATGTCAAAATGGAACTTTAATTATAAAGACCCTGTATATATATATATAAAAAAAAAAAACGAACAACAAGTCGACTCTATTTTACTATAAATTTTGTATAAAATAATTACAATTGTCTCGTACGATAAATAGAGTTGAATTTCTTTCTTGTATTAAATAAATATTATTATTATTATTTATTGTATTCCAGGGTTCTTGTGTCTCGTCCTTCTCTTAATATATATCCGTTTCTTGTATTAATAAAGATTAGCCCTTCCTCCCACCAAAAAAAAAAAAAACTGCTCCCGATTTCACAGTTGTAGATGAGTTTGTTTTTTTAATAGCGGAATAATTTTTGGTTGATAGCCAATACAATCCATCTATATTATGTCTATTTTCTCTTACATTTGCTTCCTATCTTTTTATAGGAAATTTCTATTTTATACTTTTTGAAAAGGTACATTGATCAATCGGCAAAAATTATCCGATAAAAACACGGTCGATTTGAGTTCATGGTTTTAAATTATCCAGCCTTCGAACAGAGAAATTAATATTCTAACCCTGCAGAACAATAATTAACCAGTCACATACATTTTCATTCATAAATTATTATGAAATTCACGTGTTGAAATTATTGTCGGCGATAATCGGAGATGCCTTCTAGCCCACTCTACTCCAAGGTGTTGTGATGTCATAGAATGCTCTATCGCGCTATTGGTCAGCATTTCGTTGATAGAACCATGGCCGCCGCTGATGAAATAAAAGTTAAACTCGCTCATGAAAATCAAATTGCTATAATTATTTACACATTTGATTAATAAATTTATAAAAGTTTCATTAAATACGAGGGGAGTTCAATCAGTAATGCAACACATTTTTTTTCTCGGCCAATTTTGGTTGGAAAAACTGGACATTTCTTGTGGAACATTTTCAAACATTTCCGCTTCGTCTCGTAAAGTTTCATTGACGTTCGATATGTGACAGCGCTATAGTGAGCTGTTAAAATGGCGTCTACAATGGAGGTGCGTTCCAAACAACGGGCAGTGATTGAGTTTCTTTTGGCGGAAAACCAGGGCATCTCAGATATTCATAGGCGCTTGCAGAATGTCTACGGTGATCTGGCAGTGGACAAAAGCACAGTGAGTCATTGGGCAAAGTGTGTGTCATCATCGCCGGCCATGCACAGCTCTGATTCCTGCAATGTCGGAACATGCGAACACTCTCATTCGAGCAGATCGACGGATCACAATCAAACACACGAGAGTGTTCGCATGTTCCGACATTGCAGGAGTCAGAACTGTACACGGCCGGCCAGCTCGCGGGAGATCAGACAGTTTTGCTTGATCTTGAGGCGATGATGACACACGCTTTGCCCAATGACTCACCACGCTTTTGTCCACTGCCAGATCACCGTAGACATTCTGCAAGCACCTATGAATATCTGAGATGCCCTGGTTTTCCGCCAAAAGAAACTCAATCACTGCCCGTTGTTTGGAACGCACCTCCATTGTAGACGCCACTTTAACAGCTCACTATAGCGCTGTCACATATCGAACGTCAATGAAACTTTACAAGACGAAGTGGAAATGCTTGAAAATGTTCCACAAGAAATGTCCAGTTTTTTCAACCAAAATTGGCCAAGAAAAAAAATGTGTTACATTACTTATTGAACTCCCCTCGTATATTAAAATAATTTAGAAGGTTATATAAATAATGAAACTGGTATCTAAATTACTATTTAAGATACTGTGGGACGCTAAAACGAAGTAGTTCGATCTTTTTTTTTTTGTTCTATCCAAAATAACCGAAAATGATTTTTTCAGAAAAATAATTTTTTTCCAGGCTGCACTCACTTTTGGCCGCACTCCTGAAATTTTAGATTTTTTTGGGTTTAGAGCTGTGGCCTACATTCGAAAAAATACGGTATATGGAGTTTACAAACTAGATTGCCCGATAGTGACGCCTTTTATATTGGATCAATGAGACGTTCGTTTATTGCCAGATACAAAGAACACAGAAGATCATGGCTTGAAAAGGACAAGAAATCTGATTATGCAGAACATCTGATTTCAAAGATACACAAAATGCTACAGATAGAAGAATACATGAAGATTATATGTAATGGAAAAGGAGCGGAGAGAATTTCCATGTACGAAGAAATAGAAACCAGAAAAAATCGATGGGATAATCATGACACGATGCTAAATAACCAGATATCGTTCGACAGAGATGCCATTATAGACTTCCCGGTCAATCTTCCTGATGTTGTTAACCGAAAATGAGCCTATAATTAGGTCTGGCTTATAGTTGCCATCTCCAAATAATAGCTTATTGGTGATTGTAATCCAACAAAACACTGTGCTAGTTGCCCTGCCTGGTGGACATCTTGCCCTTGCTCACAATATAGCAGATTTTTCCTGAACATAAAAACCAAAAAAAGGAGGCTATCCTGATAGAGTATTAATGACATTGTTCAAATTTTTCAGATTTTATGATTCCTAGACTGTTCCCGGTTATAAAATTCCCGGGTTATAGAATTTTTTTACAATTCCCGGTCGCTAGTCACCCTGTAAAATAGTACCACATAAAAAAGGTCACTAAAAAGTACAGAAAGCCTACGAAATAAAAGAGTACAAAATGAACATAGAAGGAGAAAAATATGAAAGAACATTAAAAAAGAAGAAATAACTGAGATAAGATCAAGAAAAAGAAAAGGGCCCAGAAAGCCTACGACAAATTAGGGAATAGCTGAAGTTGAAGAGGAATATGGGAAAGGTAATGAGGGAATAGTGCCTTTGCTAAGGTTAATGCCATTAGGGGAGAGGGAATTAAATTTCCAAATAAGAAAAGACTCGAATTGCTTTCTTTCTTTTTTGTTATGGAAGTTACTACGGAGAATATAAAGGCTGATGGCCTGTAAAGAGTGGCCAGGGGAATTAAAGTGTTTAGTGACAGGGGTGTCAGCTTTGCTAAGGATGTCGAACTTATGTCCGGCGAATCTGGAGCGTATGTTTCTGGCATACTTTGCAATGTATCAAGTAAATTAAGCTGTGAGAAGTGCAGGTCAGGTTCTGGTTAATCTTGAAAGTAAAGGAGGAAGCACTGCTGGAAATGGAGATAGCAGGGTTAAGAAAATAACAAACGCCACAATGCTTTGCATTGCAAGGAGAACATCCCTTAGTGGAAGTGCGTGGTTTGATAATAGCAGCATTGACCGGAATATCTTTAAAATTAAAAGTCTGTTTAAAAGAAACTTTTGGTGGCTCTGGTAGAACGGAGTGAAGAAGAGGAGAGTTGTCAATAATATGTTGATGTTTCCTTAGGACATTTTTAATACTGTTGAGGGTTGGAAGATAAGGAAGAAGTAATGTAGGTGTTGTCATGGCTGGAGAAGGTTTAGAACGGGAATTACGATGTTTATAGATAGATGCACCTATGACAGATTTAGGGTAGCCTCCTGCTTTTAGGGAGTGGGTAAGGGTGTTAGCATGGAAGTCCTTGTCAGACTGATTAGTGCATATTCTATGGATGCGAGTTAACTGACCTAAAGGGATGTTATCCTTGCAATGGCATGGATGGCAGCTGTCATAGTGTAAGTACTGGTGTTGGTCAGTGGGCTTCTCATAGAGATTAGTAGTCAATTTATTGTTAGTGATAGAGATAGAGACATCCAAAAAAGAAACTGTCGTGATAAAATAATTGTGGGAAAACTTGATGGAGGGGTGGATGGAGTTAGAATAGGTGATAAAAGATAAGAGTGAGTCTTCAATGTGTGGCCAGATCAGGAAAACATCAATATACCGCAGCCAGATCAACGGTTTCAAAGGAGACGTGGAAAGTAGTTTAGTTTCCACCTCTCCCGTAAAAATGTTGGCATAGTTGGGAGCCATTTTGGAGCCCATAGCAGTGCCACTGGACTGAATGTAATTCTCATTGTTAAAAGTGAAGAAATTGGAGGTGAGGATGGTGCGAAGGAGAAGGCAGAATGTGTCAGTAGAAGGAACTTGAAAAGGTTTGTTAGCCTTGAGACTATTGCAAACAGCTTTAATCCCATCATCATGAGGAATGTTAGTGTAGAGGGAAGAGACATCAAGCGTGCAGAGGAAGATGTTCTTGAAATTGTTGTTAGAGTTGTTAAGGCACTGGATATGGGAGAGAAAATCCATAGTGTCTTTGATATAGGAAGAAAGACTGGGTGGGATGTGGCGTATGTGGTGGTTGACATAAACAGATAGTGGCTCATAGAGGGTGTTGTTACAAGAGATGATTGGACGGCCAGAATTGCCAGGTTTATGAATCTTGGGAAGAAGGTAGAAACGACCAGGAGAACTGAATTTACAAAGAAGGAAGAGGCAGGTTTTATTATCGATTTTGGAAGAGGATTCAAGCTGAGAGAGGGTATTTTGAAGTTTGGTGTTGAACGTGTAAGTAGGATCGGAGGTTAGTTTCTTGTAGAAACTAACACAAATAATATGACTAACAGCCAACCACTCTCCTGCTTTTTTTCAGCTCTGAAAGCTTTGCGACAAATTCTGTACCTACCATGCTCACAAAATCACATTTTCCCGTTATTTTACTCCCCAAAGGTTTGGTGTCTGCCCCCAGCATCCAATTAGGTCCCTTACCCTCTGCCACTCTGTCGCAAATTCATTCCACTGTTTCTGACTATACCCATAGCATCCTTCCTATCCTTAGTAACCATTGCTCCAGCATTTGCACAACCTCTTTCAGTTCATCACCCAACACGATTCTCTCCCCTCTCTTGATCCCCAGATATTGATGCTCTTCATACTTCCATTTGAAAAAAACTTGATTTTCTCCATTCCAAAAAAATGTAATAAATTTCAGAGAGACCGTACTTCCTTCCCTAATAAATCCCATTTTCTCTCTAATCCATTATCCGTCTATTTTATCCAAATAAAATAAGGACTTAGAAATTATAAAAAGTTGATATTTTGCAGTTTAACAATTACAACGTTTGGTTGCTGATTAAACAACGATGTTAGTTTTTCTGACATCACCTATCAAAATTTCTAATGTTTATTAAGTCAAAAAATTATCACCGTAAATTGATTGACTTATAAAAGCAAATTATCTGTATTTGTCGCCTTTTTAAGGAGGTTCGCAGTATGAAATTCAAACGATCTCTTCACGTTTTCGTCCGATCATATACTTATGCAGGGGGCGACGCCATAGCTGGCAATTGCTTCTGGGATAGCAATGGCAATTGAAGTTCTTAAAAAAGTTAATTTCTGCGTAATTTCTTACATTAATAAAAAATTCTGAACTATAATATTAAAAATATTCATTTAAAAATTAAGGATGTGATCATTTTTACTTGTTTATTATGGAAAATTGCTGATTTTGTAGTTAGGCTTAAAAAGGAGAGGTTTTTAACGGCTGCTCTTCTATCGGGAGGAGGGGGGGAACCAAATTTTTTTCCAAATCTGAGATTACGATTTTGACATCTTATTTTCGCGAAAAAAACTCGTATTTTATTTTAAAAACCCTAGTTTTTAAACAGAAAAATTGCCAAAATTTTTTAGTAGTAACCGTATTTTCATAAAAAAATGTTCGTATTATTGGGGCAATTTTACATGTAAATTACATCGATGGGGTCGGGCCAGAGAATAATTTCGTATTAAACGGGATTTTGTATTAAGAGAGTTCATAAAAGTGGGCTAAAGTGTAGTTTAGAACCTCTCCTGCGCGATCACCCGTCATTAGACGAGGAATCCAGTGTCGCCAAATCGACGGAAAATGTACCACCCGCAACAAATTGTCAAGTATAATTCATACATACATTATTTAAATGTGAACAATTTCATGATATTAATTTTTAAATTAGATATCAGTGCACAATATGTGAAGATATGCCAACATCTCAAGTGCGAATGTATGCAGTCGTGATTATGCCGAGATCAATCAGCATATGCCCAGTGGTTCGGCGTGCATCACCGAAAATTCCGTCTTTTCAAAAATCTGCCTGGATTACGATATACCAACAATCTAATTTGTCCATTAGATTTGGGTGCACATGGGAAGAAATAAAAGAAAAGTTCTTCCCATTGCATTGTGACAGCCATTAGAAAAAATCTTTCCTTCACAAGAACATTGTGGTTTCAAATACTGTAAAATCTTATTGAAACTAATTAAAATTCTCTCAAGCAATTTTCTTTGTTTATTTGATCATAACTAAAATTTATGGGAAAACAAACTAAATTTCAGGTTATCATATTTTAATTTACGATCATCAATAAATATAAACTATTTCAGCCAGTTTAAATGACAAATGTATTAGCTTCAAAACATTAAACAAAAATTTACTACTGTTAGCACCATTTACTTATTTAACTAGATTATCTAAGATAATTTTAATGGGTTCTTAGTGAAATATTAAAAGCCCAATAACTAGTCTCCTCTCCCCTTTCCTATTTGTGAATTTTAACCAAAAAAGTGGCTTCAAATCATAATCAATTGGCAGTCCCCCCTCCCCTCTCTATTTTTGGTTGGCTTCCATTAAAGGCTTCAATGAACAAAATAATTCCCCTTGACGAAGTAGCAGGAGCTCTGAGTTCGTCTATTGTTTGAAAAATTGACTTTTTCGAATGTAGTATTTAGAAATGAAAACGAGCTCTATGTTCTTACATTTCTCATCGAATGTGGCCATCTGAACACTTCAATACGTGTGGTTGCATTTGGTGCATTAGTTGCAATTGAAAAAATGATAAATTATTATCAGTACCTCTATTCTTATAGCCAAATACTAAATAAGAATGAGGCATGACAAATATGCGATTTACCATTCAGGAAGATTGGTCGTAAATATCTACTCAGTGAGAAAATATCAGGAGATGTTAGAGAGAGAGAGATAGAGAGAGAGATAGAGATAGAGAGAGAGAGAGAGAGAGAGAGAGAGAGCGAGCAAGAGAGCAAATTAATTTTTAATGCTGGGGAATGGCAATAAAATCCATGTCAACATAGTGAATTAGAGAAATAATTAGCATTAAATGTTTGAAAGCTTCCATAGTGTAATTTTTTAAACAAACTAAAAAAAGTTTCAAAATTCATTCAGTGTCATTAATGTAACGTCTCATTTTTTAAATTCATCCATTCGTGACTTCGCTTTAAAAGCTACACACATTTCAATAAATATTCATTTATATAGAGTACATTAAATGAATAATAAAAATGACCAAAATAATTATGATATAAAAAGAGGAGTGGTTTGATAATATTTCAATAACATGTGAATCACCTTTTTAATCCTCTCCTTCATTAGAACTTACATTGGTGCCTTTCATTTATTTATTTTATTTTATTTTAATTTTATTTTATTTTCATTGAAAAAGGAGATTCACATTTTTGTTATTATAACCAAAGTAATATTTGGAAACTCTTTCTAGTTTTTTTTACTTAAAAAAATCACGCTGTAGAAGCTTACAAACAACTGGGATTAGCATTAAAACATTAAATCGACCCCAACAGCTAACCTCGCACTACGTCACTTCCGGAAAAATAATGGCCGGTGCAAGGGGAGTGCAAACGCGCTATTTTTCGCTTTTCAAAGCGTTTTTTTATATAGAAATTATGGGTTAAAATTAAAAATTTCAACAGAATCGTGTTATATTTATATTAATAATTGATATTCTGTAAAAAAATTATAATCGAATTTTTGCTTAGAGCTGTCCTTTAAAATATATAAATATATAGATTATCATGTGACTACTGAAAAATCACATGTCCAGGTAAATGACGAAAGGTTTGGAGTACAAAATATGATATACACATTCACTATTTGGTTCATGATTAACCCGCAGGGAGAAAAACTTTGATTTTCAACTTAACCAATTCCACTATCCCCTATTATGTTGTTATCGAAATTCTTACTTGTTACTGTTTAACCAGCCTTGATAATGATGCAATACTGACAGGATAATAAATTAATTGTATCTGTATCGCTTTTGGATTCCCTTTATTTTAATTAGCATTACTAGACCAATGGATTTCATGAATTTCATTCCTGTAGGATACATGCTTTATGTGCAGGAGCAATATCGTGTTGAAACAGGAAAGGACCATCGCCAAATTGTTGCTACAACGTAGAGAGTGCCGAATTGTCTAGGATGTCTCTAGACCCATCACCATTGAGCGTCCCCATCAGTGGTCATAAGGGTCCTAGTTCCTACCAAGAAAAGCACCCCCACAAGTTGTGGGCCACAACAGCCACCACTGAATTTGAAATTTCGAGCAACACAGCCAGACTGGAAGCATTTCCCTGACAATTGCCACACCTACACCCTTCCATAAGATTTTCAGATGCTGTACCGTGATTCGTCACTCCAGAGAACACGTTTCCACTGATCCAGAGTCCAGCTGTGGTGAGATTTACACAACGGCAAACGACGTCGGGCATTCACCTTAGTGAAGTTTGGCTTATGTGCTGCAGCACGACTGTGGAATCCCATCTTGTTCAATTCCATACAGACAGTTTTAGTGCTGACAACAGCCCTAGATGAATTTTGAAACTCAGTAGTGATTTTTTGGGCTGAGGAAAGCAATTTCTTTTTACAATACGCTTTAGAGCTTGCTAATCCCTTTCTGTCAGTTTCAGTGGTCTGCCTGGTCATTCTTGAACTGCTTCCAATCCAGTACGTTTCTATTTCAAGATGATATTATTCCAACAGGGGAGAAATTTCTGTAATGGATTGTTACACCTATGGCATCCTATTATCATATTACATTTGAACTCACTGAGCTCCTTCGAACCTCCCACTTTGCTAATATCACTCACAAATGAATATTAGACACAACACGCTTAGGTTTCTTTCTTTTTTTTTTTTTAACACAATTGTGATGTTATTAGACATATTCCATATTGTGGTGTTTCAGAGGGGTGTCTGGATACTTTTGTCCATATAGCACACAAGTATAATTTAATTTTTTTTCTTCTAATTTTTAGGGATAGTATTAATAAATGAAATACCTTTTCTGACTGACCACTGACTGGATATATTCCAATATGTGATCCACGATCTAAAACAAGATGAATGTCATCTGGATTAACAGTACTATTTAAATATATCTTTTTTGCTATATCTGTCCTTGTCATGCCATGATCAGAAACAATAATCAAATGAACCTGAAACATCAATATTTATTAATAATTTGATTTGTTAAGGTTAAAAGTATTTAATAAATGAATTTTGTGTTTAATAAATGAATTTTTTTACTCAACTATATCTTGAAGTTTCTTTTCAATTATTCTGTCAACAAAGCTATCAATTACACTATCAATTTCTTGAATACTGCTATTCATTTTATCAGAATGTGGCCCAAAAACATGACCAATTTCATCAGGATATTCACAGTATACCTGAAAGTAGAATAATTAAATATGTTTAAATTTGGTTTACACACACAAACTTATTACATATGGGTCATTCCATATCAAATCAACCAGCCATCTATTTCATAATCTTTTGGTCATTCGTTCCATGCATTATTGTATAGAAAAATAAAAAATTTTAGATTTTTCGGACTTATGTTTTTGAGTTATAAATTTTTAAAGTTTCAAAAAAAGCCGAAAAACAACCAGTTTTTGAAATAGTTATTTGGCTATTTCTCAAAAACTATTGGAGCTAGGAAGCTGAAACAGGTGTGATCTTTTTCAGTTTTTAATGCTCTTTCTTTTGATATATAGGGTCGTACAAATGTAAAAGAAAATTATTATTATTTATTTTATCCAAAATGTATATAATTAATTTAAAAATACTCTCCAAATGCGTTAAGGCATTTATCCCACTGTGTAACAAGGTGTGTAATTCCTTAATGGAAGAAATTTTTCAGTTGGGTGTGGAACCATTCCAAAACTTCTTCCTTCACTTCATCGTCTGACTGAAACCTGCAGCCTTTCAGATGTTTCTTGAGATCCCCAAACAAGTGAAAGTCACATGGGGATAAGTCAGGGCTGTAAGGTGGATGCTGCATTGCTTCCCAGTTGAACTTTTTGATGAGGTCTACCATTGCTTTTGAGGTGTGAGGATGCGCGTTGTCATGAAGAAGAAGACCTCCTTCTGTAAGAAGTCCAGGACGCTTGTATTTGATGGCCACACACAGTGCCTTCAATGTTTCCCCATATTGTGCTGCGTTAACTGTGGTGCCTTTTTCAAGAAAGTCCAATAAAATAGGGCCTTTGCGATCAAAAAACACGGTCAACATCACCTTCCCCGTGCTGTTTGCGATTGCTTTTGATTTTTTCGAGGGTGGTGACTCATAATGCTTCCAGTGATGACTTTGACGTTTGCTTTCGGGCTGGAAATGAAAGCACCAAGTTTCATCCCCTATAACGATTCTGTCAAGAAAACTCTCTTTCCTGTTCATAGCGAGTCAAATGTTGCAGGGAAATGGCCATTCGAACTCCAAGTTGTTCTGATGTCAAATGATGCGGGACCCATTGTACACAGATTTTTCTGTAGTGCAGATGGTTCCTGATAATGGAGTGAACAGTTCCACGACTAAGGCCAGTTTTAGCAACCACAACATCGATTGTCACTATTCTGTTTTCCTTTAAAACCGCGTCAATTTTGGCTTTGGAATCATCCGTGATGGCACGGTTTGCTTGTTCAGTTCGTCATCTTCTTGCAATGATGACCTTCCCACCAAAAACCTCTTGCTCCATGCCCAAAACACGAGTGAAGGTTAGGCAGTCATTTCCATAGACGTTCTGCGTACGACGAAGAATTTCAGAAACTGAAGCTCCTTCACATGTCAAAAAACAAATTACTGCTCTCTGCTCCTGTTTCGTTGACTCCATTTTGTTGTTTGGACGAAGCAATCACTCGCAGAGCTTCGAAGCGCGAGCTATCGTGCTTTCTCACGTGATGCAACACTTGCAACCTATTATTCAATTTGCACGTGGGGTTTCGTAATTGTTGGAAGCAAAAACTTACACGTCGTCTTTTTTTTTTTCCAACACAAATTTTCGTTTTCATTTGTACAACCCTTATACAACATGACCATATTCTTAAAATACGATATTTTTCCAAAAAAAAAAAATTCTTTTTTGAATTTAGAAAAAACACCCCTTTTGATTTTTATCAAAAAATTATATGTTATTCTAACATGTGCTGGCTTAAGGTGTGCCAAAATTTCAAAGTGGAGAAACAATGGGTTTATGAGATAAAAAAATTTTGACCATCAACAGATACTATACCGATCACGAAATATTCCCCACCTCAACGTTGCGCTATCGAAAATGTTGATTGATTGCTCACTCCTAGAACTTGTTCAGTTGTCTGAGTTATAAGATTTGGAAAACAATAGCTTCTGTATCCAGGCGAAAGGATAACCATTTTAAAGTCAAGTTTTATATAGCGTATTCACTTTTTTTTCATTTCATAGAGAACTGTAAGAAATTTAATTCATAAGATAGTAGAGAGTTTCAAATTGTTCACATCCCACAAAGCAAGGTGCTAGCATACATACAAACACCTCTTGGTTAAAATGAGTGACAATGTCATTCCTTTAATCGGCATGCGGATTTAAAACTATCATTTTCCAAATGATTTTTTTAACTTACTTTTATTTATACAATCTATTTCAAGGTGTATTAATTTCAAAATAAATTTTATGATGCAACTTCATTGAAGAAAGTTTTCAATAACCAGAATATTCACCAAACACCGACTTTTCGTAGTAGCACCTTCCTCCCTATCTCAAAAATATATTAATTTGTTTCTAGAAACATCAGAGCTTTAGCTATTCGAGAAATATAACAGGAAGAGTTAATCGATCATTCTCTCCATGCAAGTGAGGTGTGGAATATTTCGTGATCGGTATTGTACACTAAAAACGCTGTCAAGATCTGCCAATATTAGAATCTGTGCTTTTGGTACATTTTTTTTCTCTTATTGCCACCGCATCTTTCTTACCAGGCATAACCCTGGTTACATCTTCTCTATTATAAAAAGTCAACTACAAGTAGAACTGTTGAATCATCAAGAGCTTTCCCTGGCTTAGCATCAAGAGACGAATAAATACTCTTTCTCTGACCATTTTTTTCTTTACAGCTCTAGCCATATAATCAGTTTCTACGAATTCATTTTTAATTCTGCTACGGCTCCAGCTCATGGTAAACCCGATAAGATGGTCATTTTTTCGCTTCTTTTAGCACTTTCAGTAAACTTACTTTTTAATTGCTTTATTATTTCAGATTGATCATTGTCAGTATTTTGTGGTTGAGCTTCTACAGTTTTAGATACTAAAAATGTTTTCTCTAGAGTTATTTTCACTTTTTCAAGTTTCTGCTTGCAGTAACATTCTGAACTTTGAAGTTTCTTTTTTTTTTGATTTGAGATTCACCAACAAGTTCCAATGATTTATTTTAAAAAATCTAGAGAGGAATCCAGATCAACAAAATCATTGTCATTGGTTCTTGTACTGGGCCCAGATATTGACATATTATCAACATCATCATTATCTTTCTTGCAAGAAACTTTGTATGAATTTGATTGTTCATCTTTATATAATTTGTTAACTTTCAACCTCCAATTATCACAAATTTTCATTCCTGGCTTTACATTGTCCAAACCCAAAAAACACATCCATTCAGGTATACTTCTTAGTTCTTGAGATTTTTTATGTTTTTCTTCTTTCAAGGGGTTGCAACATTTTATTGAAAATAAAGTCCATTCACTATATTCATCATAAAGTCTCCTGAAATATAGTTTGGATAATAAACTATAGTTTCTATATAGTTTGGATATAGTTTCATTATTAATTATTTTTGTAAAAAATTTTTTTTTACAATATCGAAACTTTTTTTTTTTTACTACATTCTCCAAAATGAAAAAATAAAAAGACACTTTTTTTTAATAAAAAGGATTATACATAACACACTCACTGTCTTCATTGTTAATTGGTTATAAGCAAACTGACCATGATGCAATCACTGACAAACAGAGACAAGTGAAGACTTGTAGACTTTCAGGTTGGACATGTTTGTTTTGAAAGCCTCTGCTGTTATTTACACTAAATGAAATTGTAAACATGTATCTAGATTTATGATATTTATATAGCCTAGCAGAAACCCTTTATATATTCTTAAGATACTTATTATTATTCTTTATACCTATATATTCTAATATTGGCAGATCTTGACAGCGTTTTTAGTGTACCTGTTATTAGTCAAAATTTTTTATCTCATAAACCCATTGTTTCTCCACTTGAAATTTGGCACACCTTGAGCCAGCACATATTAGAATTAAAAATCAAAAGGGAACTTTTTTTCTAAATTCAGAAAAGAATTTTTAGTTTATTTTTGGAAAAATTATTGTATTTTAAGAATATGGTCATGTTGTATATCAAAAGAAAGAACATTAAAAACTGAAAAAGACAACACCTGTCCCAGCTTTATAGCTCCAATAGTTTTTGAGAAATAGCCAAATAACCATTTCAAAAACACGTCGTTTTTCGGCTTTTTTTAAAACTTTAAAAATTTATAACTCAAAAATCATAAGTCTGAAAAATCTAAAATCGTGTATTTTTCTTTACATTAATCCATGGAACAAATAACCAAATAATTACCAAAATCTAAGACCTACAGGTTCAAAATTATTTTTAAACTGGTTGATTTGGTATGGTCATTTTATACATGACGTTTCAAAAATACATTTAAAATTTTAGGGGAGGTGGTAGGGGTGATTCTAAGTAAAAACATTCATATGAACACTGGTCCGAATTTGAATGCTAACGAGTTATGAACAGAAATAAAAAAGCCGCCATCAAGATCAACATGTTAATAAGTCAGGTTCTCTAAAATCTAGGATGATGAAATTTGTAGGAATAATAGGGTACATAAAACTGTACACTGTTAAAATTTGATCGAATTCCATCAAGTAGTTTCCGAGTTATGCATTCAAATTTAGTGCTCACATGCGAGTACTAACAGCACGCGTTACAATGTTGAGTTGTTGAGTGCGTAACTCGAAAACTACTTGTTGGAATTCGATGAAATTTTAATGGTATACACAGTAATATGTACCCTATTACTCCCCCCAAGTTTTATCTCCTAGATGTTATAGAACCTGAGTTATTAACATGTTGATCTCGGTGGCAGCATTTTTATTTCTGTTCATATCTCAGCATTCAAATTCCGACCCATGTCCATATGAACTTTTTTGTTTAGAATCACCCATACTATCTCCTGTAAAGACAGCCGTAGCCCAGTTATCTCGCCTTGCTCAATGCAATGGTGGAGTTAAGCAACCTTGGGCGCGGCTAATCACAGGTTGGGTGACCAACTGAAAATTTCCATCTCCCCCGTACTTAGAAGGACACGTAAAGCCGTCGGTCCCGGCTGCTGTGACCATCATACAGCAGTCGTTAAGATATAGGGATGGCACAAAACTCCCCTAAAAGTTTGTAAAGTATTTTTGAAATACCCTGTATATTTTAATGTGTGTTAGTTTTCAAATTTCACGTTGATTAAATTTCTAAAAAAGGACATTGAATAATGGAAATGCTCCAATGAGAAAAAAAAAAAGCAAAAATTTGTTAACAATTTATCAATACAACAAGATTAAGCAATGTAAGGGGCTAATATGTAATAAGTTCAAAATGAGACCAGGAAATTTACAAAGACCATTCAATTTTGAATCATTTATAACACTGTAAAATCTGTAAGTACCTTAAAATAAGATCAATGTGTAGATGCAGCAGAAAGGATGGATGAAAGTGATGAACAAATTTTAATGATAATCCAATGTTCATAATCTGTGTATAAATCCAACTGTGAAATAAAACCAGGGTGGAGAGGACTTATTATGGTCTAACCATTACATGTTAATTGTGTGATGCAATAAATATTGAAAAACTTCTTTATCTATAAATCAATGATGAGACTACTAACATCTCATCATCCCTGATCTACACTATCTACTAATAATTTCTAGACCACCCCTGTCATCACTTGGAATGAGCGATTTTGTGAATGCTAATAAGAGGACGATTCTGACTTGAATAAATAAAAAACACCAGAGAATGATTATAGAAGTTGAATAAAGGGAGCATGACAACACAACAAGAATGTCATTTTTGAGAGAGATGTCATTCTTGGCTGCCATATAGATGGTTATGTCAATACATGCCACCGCTACTCAGGTAGCTCATCCAAAATCAAAAGTTGGTGATGCAATATGCAAATGGCAACGGTCTGGCATCACCAGAGCAGAAAAATTCAAGCTGGCCTCCGAAAATGGTAAAAAGGAAGAGAAGGGCTTTAAAAAGGGTTGTGTACACAAACCGACTAAAATCAGTGCAGACTATCCGTGAAGAGTTCCAGAGCACCAGTAACACTACCATGAGCATTAATACCTTATGAAAGAAACTCCACTGCCTTGGTTTCCATGGAAAAATGCTTAACAAACCACATCTAAGTTCATAGTGGACATTTTGAACAGTTACTGTAAATACATACAATAGAATTCTTATTACAGTTCAAAGGACTAACGTTGTGTAATGAATACATTGTTTCTCATTAGCAGTAGTCACTTGAAACCATGGGTATCTGAATCTTCAACTTGTTTTACTGAAACATTGTTTCTCCTAGTTTAAAACACGCCTGTGGAAGCTTGAGATTTGATATGAAATAATTGCATGGCTTTCTTTTTTTGAAGCCAGATAAGGGCAATGGCATTGTAATTTTGCAGAGAGATGATTATTCTGGTAGAGTTGAAAATTTATCAATGAAGGCCCTCATGTCTCCAACAATAAGGATTTAGTTCCAAAGCTTATTCAGGATGTTGCTCAAAGTTACTAACTTTCTTTAACAATAGACCATTGATTGTTCCAATTCCAGTCCTCCAAAAACATGTGCCCTCGCCAAGACCCATTAGCCTGGTAAACATACACAGTCCATAATGTCCAACATTGGCTCTTCCACCTATTTCATTTCCAAATTTTTGGCCAGGATTTTTGGCAGAACTCTATGAAGATCTAATAGACCTACAGCAGCGCTCTGAAAATAAGGCACGAGTATAATTTTTCATGTAAACTTAAAAACGATTATCGGACTGAACCAATATTCTAAAGGAGGGTGTGGACAGGTGAAACACTTCATAAGACCCAAATAATTGGGAGATAATTCTCATACAAAAACTGAACAGATACTTTTGCTGGTTTGGCGGCATTCAAAAAATAAGGCACAGGTCACTTTTGCTAAAAAAAAAAAAAAAGAAAGTAAGTTTCCATTGTCACCAGAAAATGCATAAAAATAACTGTAACATAATACTCATTCATTTTTTATAGGAAAATGTCAAATCAAAGGGTACAACTCGATTTGAAGGTCCAGAAGGCAATTGCAAAAGCCGCTGCAGAGGGGAAATCTTACAACAGCATTGCATCTGCTTTCGATGTTCCAAAAAGTACAGTAAGAAATATTATTCAACGACAGAGAGCAAGAGGAGACCTCCAACGAAAGCCAGGATCAGGAAGACCACGTACTACCACAGAAAAGGAAGATAGATTGCTTTGTCAGTTATCGAAAGCTCAGCCCAGACTTATAGCAGTGGATTTGAACCGTGAAATGCAAGAGGCTCATGAGGTTAAGTTAGTGTTTCCACAACAAAACGGCATCTAGTAGAAAATAACGTTTTCGGCTGACATTCCGCATCGTCATAAAATAAAGAAAATATCACTCATCATATGAGATGATCTGTTCACCTGTATTAACCAACATAACCTTGCTTGGCAGCAGCATTGTGTTTCACGAAGTCAGTCACCACGACGAACGTTCACGGCTCCGTCATGCCAGCGATGCCACATAAATCAGCTGTTGCTTCACTCTCCTGACAAAACTTAATTATCTAACTTCGCGTCAGAAGAACACATAAAAACTTCTTGTTACAATTGAGCTTGGTAATTAAAACGACAAAAAACTTAAATATGAATCATCATCCCAACGACAACTGTATTAGCCCTGGTGTTCAAAATATATACAGGGCCTCTTAGCGGCCAACACACAGCCATGCGGCCTGGGAGCTGTGGCTGGAATGTGTACAAAACAGATATCATAGCAAACACACAATTTAAATCTCATGCGCTCCTTTTCTCCGAATTTCCCGACAACAATCCTCTGTTGGAAACTGATCTGATCTTCCAAGAATTTTACACAAAACAATCGCAGCTTCCAACAGAGAACTCTTGAAAAACACGATGATCAACATGCTATAACAATACATCGACAACAACAATTCATTCACTAAGGAAGCCATTTAACACACGTAATCAGCAGGTAAGCAATAACTTTAGTAATTTACACTATAAATACACAAAACTAAGCTCCAAATATCTACGACAACAAACAGAAAACTAAATTACATGGTCCCAAACGCTCACTCCTCTTAAAACGCAGGCGATCACGAGAAGTTAAGCCTAACAGAAGAACATCGATTAATTTGCGCGCATCTTTTGCCGGACTCACGTGACATCCAAACTGACATGGAATATCACATTCTAATTGTAAAGGTAGCTGCTGTTTTCTTGTGATACACTTCAGACTTGATATGAATTTTATTTTATATTTTTAATTCTATCCTAGTGCTTTCCATCTTTTATCTTTCTGATTAGGAATAGACTTGACGTATTACTTTTTGGCCAAGTTCAAGTTTCAACCCCACTTATCAACGGTCAACAAAGATACTTTTTAATATTTATTTTATTCCCAATTGGAATTTCCATCATTCAGATTTTTGTCTCCAGTGGTGCGGGATCTTCACTTTGGAGTTTACGGAGTTTTACGCCATCAGAGTTCGTCTACGCGTTGTCTGCTCTTTAGTAAGCGAAAGCCAAGTCGATCAACTCTGCCTACTGTATTGGTTTTGAAACCCATTCACCTTAAACAACAGTTCCGGCTTCCTCTGTGATTGGTCCTCCTATTTTCTTGTGCACGAAATAAAATCATTTTCAATTGGATGAGTTGTTTTGATTTCACTTAAGTTAATTTTATCTTAACGAAGGATGGGGTTCGTTTAGTTAAACATTTTACGGGTGTGGGAGCTTAGGTATTTACTAAACTATTACATGTAATTTTTTTATTATTGTAATTCCTCTTGATTTGGGTATTTAAAAAAGAGGGCTTAACAGGGGTTTGTATATATTTTTTCTGTGATTAATAAGGGGTTGGAAGGGTTTTTGTCTTGCCAGTGCCTTGATTGGCTGAACTGCTGAATCATTTTAGCACGTTTCAGTACATTTTTTCCAATTGAAAATGAACTTTATTTTTTTTAAAAGAATTATTGAGGTATCGGTTCAGTTTTACGTTTTTCTTCCTTTTTAAGATGGATATTATGACTAAATTTAGGACAATTGTGTAATTGATATTCCTATTTTATTCTTTTTTATCATAGCGCTCGAGGATTGGCTAGATTCATCATTGCCTTTGTTTGGGATATTTAAAAGCTTTTATTAACTTTGCTGTGTTAGTTTGTTTAGGTCAAATCTTGTAATCAATATTAAACCAACTTTCCGACAAGCTAGGGAGCTGCAATTTGACACACTTATGCAGAATCGATGACAATTTATGATAAAGAAAAAAATTTTCAAATCGGTTCATTGGTTCGTGTTCTAATGGTACTAACTCATTACTACGAATTGATTGTTGTAACAATTGGACATTTCGTTATGGCGAGAGGTAAATGTATCTATTGTTTATTGTTGCAAAATTAAGCTGTATTGTTGCCACTAAATAAAACATTATAAAAGCTTGGTTTGATAAAACCTTTTTCCTCTTATCTTATTCTCCCTCCTGTTACACGGAGGGTGGCCTTCCGTCGCTTCGAGTTGTGAGTTCTATTTTCTGATGAAGATCTTCTTTCCTGTTTTTCTACTTTTCCTAATTTTCCTGCCATTACTCGGTTACCTACAATTTAGTTTTGTTTCGAGGTTAATTTAGTTCACTCTATGGGTTTTCTTTTGGGGGTCGCCACCTCTTTTGAGATGAGTCAGGCTCATCTCGTCGGATTCTTCACATGGCTCGTTCACCGAATACCTGGATTTCCAGTAAGTATGTGAGCATGGAGATCCCGAAGATTGTGTCTTGGAACTTGTGCAGGGTTTTCTCTGCGAAGTTTCCTTATGGTCCTAGCCTGCTTCGGTTCCGATGGGTGGCGTTTTGTTTTATCCCTCCGTTTTATTTGTCCCCTCTCTGCCAATTTTTTTACAGCATTTATAATTTCCACCTTCGAGTGTCATTCCTTGAAAAGTTCAGGGTGCCAGTAGGAACTCGAGGTAAGAAATTATCACGCTGTGGGGTCCTTTTCGGATTAAGTTTTTTTTTTCTCGTGTAATTTTTCTTATATATTCCCGAGGTTGGGGTAATTTTTCCTTAAGGGTACTTGAGTATCGGCACCCCCTTCCCTTCCTCTTTGCCTTTTATTCCTTGGTGATGGTTTGTATCCGTTTCTTAAAAAATATTAACTGTGTCGGTAAATTGGGTTATTTTTATAAAGTCGCTTGAATTTGTGACGTGCCACCCCCTACCCTCAGTGTTGGACTAACTCAACACCAAACAATAGCAATGGGGAATGACTGTCAGGGGTTTGGGACCTGAATTAATTGTTATAGGAGGAATTCACGCAGTGACAAATTGTAGAACATGACATGTTTTATTTTGCAAACAAACAACAAGTACAGCAGAAAGCATAATCCTTCATATGATAGAGTGGTTAAAATGATACTTCATTCTCATTTTGTAAATATTTAGATGGAATAGCTCCATTTTTTAATATTGGTCGAAAATTACCGATTTTATATGCAATTTTCTATGTCATCCTCGGTGAAATGTATAGAACAGTAATTTGTGAGGGGTCCCTCGGGATTCTATCTAAGTCGACCTTAAATTACTACCTTACACTACTCCAACCATGGACGTTAGTTCCAACACAGGTACGTCGTTATCAGCCAGTAAAGCAAGACCAGAACAATACTGAAACTACATAGAAAATGACCAGAGGAAAATGAAAATGATTCACCCACAGGAACCCCTGTGGAAAATGACCATCCGGAGGTAAACGTTGCAACTGCCACACAAAGTATTCCTAACAGAACGCACAACAGCGCAGCGTGCTCCTTCTAGTCTAAAGAGATGGGAGGAGCACATTAACCCCACCATGGCCATCACTCAACGTTCCACTCCATTAAGCAGTAAAAATGAGTGATTTTCCCTTGGGGTTAGGCGTTTACTTGTCACTTCCAAGCGTTAACCCCCAGTGATGGAACAGATCTCATAAGATTCCACTGCCAGCACCTGGTGACTCCACAAACATTTCAGGTCAAGCTATAAACTCTTAAGCCAACGGACCTGTCTGAAATGTCCCAATTAACCTTTTCCCAGCCAGCTATTTTCTTGAGAAAATGATTCTTCTTACAGATGGATAGAAAATATTTTTTTAAAAATTCAATAACTGATATTAAAATTTTATATTTGTGACTGACTTAAAATTTTTATAACTGACTTAAAATTTTATATTTGTGATCTTGAATATAATTGCTTTTGATTAGTAATTTTTTTGATCGATTAAAAGTAAAGGTATTTTTTTTTAAACAATACATTAAAATGTATAATAATATTTTCTATTTGAAATACTTGGTTTTAATCCTTTTGGTGCATGCAACAATTGGGTTGAAGTACCAAACTTTTCTCTAGCAACCCTTTTCTCTTTCTACCCTCATTTGCGGAGACGTGAAAAAAAAATGGTTGTTTTTTTGTTTTTTTTTCTTGAATCGTTAGACCCTTCGAGACGTGGTTAGGACTCCTGGATCCTTTAACTCAGTCTAGCATTAAAGTCCCATTATCTCCCTCATCACATGTCGGTTAAACAATTATAGCTCCGTCATATACAGGGTGTTTCATAATTGGTGTCCCGCCTTTAGGTCCAAATAACGACTCAAGGGGAACAGATTGGGAGAAAATGAATATTGATTATTTGGTTTTTAATGTCCCCTAATTCAGAATAAAAACATTTCGCATCCCTGGGGGTGAAGGGGTAAATTTTGAAAAATTTAATTTTGTAGGGGTAGGGGACTTATTAGACAAAAACAGAAAAACTCATTAGAAACTTATTAGAACTTTATTACTTATTACAAAACAGTACATTCGAAAATGAATGAGAATGAATGCTAAAGCTTTTCAGGGTAACGACTCATTCATTCTTATTAATTTTCCAAATGTAGACCCTACTGTTTTCTAATAAGTATGGGTTTTGTGCACATTGGCTAACCATACCTTTCACTTTACCCAGTCGATAAAGGGGGCAGGGCATGAGATTTTTTCACCAGGTTTTTTGCTAAACCCACATTTTACATGATGCTCTACAACTTTCTAAATAACACGTGGGGTCTAACCCCTACCCCTACAAAATTAAAATTTTCAAAATTTACCCCTTTACCCCCAGGGACACGAAATGTTTTTATTCTGAATTAGAGGACATTAAAACCAAATAATCAATATTCATTTTTACCCCACCTGTTCCCCTTGACCCGTTATTTGGACCTAAAGATGGGACACCAATTATGAAACACCCCGTAGATATAAATCCCTTCACAGTATTCTAAGGGAGGTTACTTTGTCCCCCTCCTTATGGTAATTAAAGGGATTACGTGACGCCTTCTGGTGCGTTGTGTATAAAACCTAACTTGCACCAAAACACCCTCATCATACAGGAACGTTGGTTTTCCCTCTATCGTGCCCGGCCAGGCTATTAATTTATGCTAAAAAATTTTTAGATATGATCGGGTTTAGTAATTTGGGCAAGCGATTAACAATTGTTTTAAAAGGTTAATTTTGTTATATTGGACTCTGTGGAGGCGATCTGTTGACAGCGATGTTCTTAATTGACCTTAACCGATTGGTGTTGGATGGCATTTTAGCTCCTGACACATTTCGTCTTATTATTCTCTTTACTCATTTTTGAGGAAAACATTCTGGCGAGTTTGTTTTTTTCATGATAATGGTTATTTATTCATCATAAGGCTAGCCTAGTTGCAGCTGAGAATGGGAAAAGCAATTAAGTGATTTGTCAGATCACCAATTACCTCGACTTCGATGGTTTATTTTACAGTCTTAACAGTTCAGTTTAAATATCCTTGAAGTTTTACAAAGGTTTTGAATATTTAATTCATAGAAATAAAAAGTAAAAAAGCAGAAATATATTTAGTAAATTTAATTATCTCTTCAACAGATTATTTAATAGTTGGCTTCATTGTACGTGAGTTATTTCAATTGTTAAGATAAAAACTTTTATTTTGTTAAGCGTTTTTTTTTTCTTCTTTGTGACGCCCCTCCCCCTAATTTAAATGTGGCAACAAGCTATTGTCAGGTGGGATGGGCGCCAAGGGTTCGGGACTGATACCTGAGGGTGTGAATTCTAAAACAAAATAAACTATGACTATTTAACATAATTACTCTCTTTATTTCCGGTAAAACAAAAACTCCTCCATGAACCATGCATAAAAAAGTAAAGCAATATCGAAGCTTTTAAGGTTCAACAAGGATGGCATTAATTAACAAAGCAAAACAATCAACTGAAACAGTGCTATCTGACTCATAAAAAAGTACTGGAGAGGGCAAGTGTCTAAAAAGCTAACTACTCACTTTTACTTGTGCATAAATTAAATAAAAAGTTCTAAGCTACTTAAGTTTGCGAGTGGAGCTCTACAATCACCACTAGTGCGCATAGCAACACGGGCTGTACTCTGATTGCGCAGGTGGGTCGTCGTGATTTCTTACACCAAACAGTTGGCTTCACTGAACACAAAGGCAGCGTCTTATTTCCTTACACAACGCTTTCTAGTGACTAAACTAGCAAAGGGGAGGACCGCGGTAACCCCCGTGGACGCTCTGGTGCTACCGTGAATCAGTTGAGTCATAAATTTCCACACTCTGGCAGCCATGCTCACAATGAGGCTTGAGCCATAAGAGAGTTCCATGCACACCAACCGAACGAGAGCATGAAACTATTCGTCAACCCAATATACTCGTCATGAGAACCTGCGTCAATTCCAGAATCTATAGCTCGTTGCATTGCAGAGCCTCCTCCTTAGGATTACTTATACTGACTAAGTACTAATTAACAGATACAATAAAAACATCCGGTTACAATAACATATCTATCATGGAGCGCTCTCATTTGTGAGCATCATATTGATGGTAACAGAGTCAGGTTCAATGCTAAACTCCGCACACTTGGACTCAGTTATATTAGGGCAAGATTCCAATTAAATGATGCAACAAGGTACTCATCGATCTTCTCAGTGACATATTAAACAGTTATTAATTTTTCACTGTTTATACGGCTTGATTAAACGATTACATGGACACAACAAGGAGCGAACTCGCCCAGATATGACATCTCAAATGGCTTGATGACTTCTGATGAGCGCTGAATTTCAATGTACGTTTTGGTCAAAAATCACTGAATATTCTTTCTCTGCAGGCAGCAAATTCCTTTTCTTGCATCAAAACTTTAGCATCATTACTTAAATACATAAACAGCAGCAGCTCAACAAATGCTAAGGGTTTTTAATCAGTAGAAACGAAACAAAACTGATTTCGAACGTTTCCAACGATCTCACCATCTCCACCATAACCACACGCAGCGGTTGCTCGACGCAGAAAAAAAAACATATATCTTTTAAAAAAACACATAAAATCTAACAATATATTCTCTGGAGGATGCCACAGCTTCTGAGAAATACTCCCAGAAACAATGCCCTTTCTCCATAAACAATGCCGAACCCTGTTGCACGACAATAGTCGCGAACAGCGGTCGACAACAACAAGCAAGAATGAATTTTTTAATGAAAAAAAACTTTTAATCGACAATAACTTAAAATGACTCATTAAACGTCTCAATAGAATAATACCTTAGATTAAAAACAACAAAATTGTACCCAATATTACAACATCGTGAAATAAAGAGAGTATTAAAAAAAACATCGTATTAATAATAAAACAGAAAAAATCCCAATATTCCCACATATTTACATCCATAACATACCCATGCATTCCCGCCGGACCCATGTGACACTCAACTGACATGGGATGTCACATACGCCCGACGGAAGCTCTTGAACATGCCCTATAAACATGTTCAAGCATCCATTTATAACTCCAAATCACAAAAACCCATGCGCCTTCCATTTTTCATTTCCCTTTATGCAAACTCCGATAATCCGGTCGAGGTCGTTGCCTAAGATTATACCGTCCCTGACCTCTGGGCAGATTCTCCTCAATAATATTCCTAACTGGTTCTGCAGGTACATCTTCCTCAAGAGCCTCCTCTTGCTCATCCATTTCCGGCTCCATCTCCACAGCCAAACGGAGCTCCGGTGACTGTCTGTGAACCACCACTTCCTCCTCCTCCGATTCTGAATCGTCACTCTCCATTCCTCTTACTGGACTATCCCTCCGTACTTTCTTTCTTTCACACTTCCTTCCACCCCGTGCCGGAGATGCACCAAAATATGGTTTAAATCGGTGTACATGCATGGTGATTAAATCACGTTGTCTGGTACCCTCAATCTTGTATATAACACTGGTGACCTTTTCCACCAGCCTGAATGGACCAGTATATTTGGACGAAAATTTTTTCTTCCGCCCTCCCTGCCTCAACAACCAAACCTTCTCCCCAATGTTCAGGGTTCTGGTAGACCGTCCTCTGTTAATACGATTTATTTTCTCCCGTCTGCGTTTTAGATCAAGGTCGCTCACCTCCTGCCTAACCTGCCGTAATTTCCTTACTAACGCCGACCGGTACTTTTCGATATCTATACCTTCCTGAGACCACTCCTCTCCTTCGTCCCATCCTCTTGGTGATATGGGGTCAAAGCCATACAAGAGGTATGCTGGCACCTCCCTCAACGACTCGTGACAAATCGTCCTTATCGTCCTTATGGTCCTTGGAGTGCGAAATCCAACACTACATCCCACGTTTCAGGATATTTTCCACACAGCGCTACAATGGTCTCGCATAAGGATTTATTGCATCTTTCTGCAAGACCATTCGATGTTGGATGATAAGAAGTTGTCATCTTGTGAGCGATGCCCAACTCATTACATAATGTGTTGAATGTTTCTGATGTGAAGTTGGTGCCTCTATCGCTGATAATTTGCCTGGGTATGCCATAAAGGCACACAATGGCATGCGCCAATGCCTTCACCACAGTGTTAGCCATCTGGTCAGCAAGGCTTAAGCTTCCACAAATCAGGTCAGAACATCAGACATGACCAACACATATTTATTTCCCCTTTTCGATTTCTGTACTGGTCCTACAATATCGACCATAACTTTCTCAAAAGGGTACCTGGCCCCAATGCCCACCTGCCATGGTGCCTTGACTACATTTGTCTTTGCCTTCTGACATACTACACACTCCTGTCATACCTACCTTCTGAATTACGTCATTGCGCATATCAGGCCAGAACTACAATTTGCGAAGCTTGTGGAGAGTGGTTTCCACTCCGCGATACCCACCCAGCAAACTGTCATGGAACCGAGCCAACAGCCTTCCCTGTAGCCCGAGTAGATCGCAGACCCTCGGACGAGCATTCGGGTGTCTGAAATCATGCCGAACCATTAGTCCATCCACCACCATCAATTCACCCCAAGGTCTCGATATCTTCTCCCGTCCTTGTAATTCGGCCCAAATTTCGAAAAGCCAGGAGTCCATTGGTTGCGGCTCCAACAACTCCGGTCTCATATCCGGATCTGTATACACCACCACAGAATTGGCAGGATAATAAATCAGGTTACCCGACGTGTTCATATTCGAGGCAGAATTCCTCCAACTGCAAAGCCCAGCAGAGGATTCGTTGGTTGGAATCCTTCATCCCCTGTATAAACACAAGGGGTTTATGATCGATAATTATGGTCATTGGGAACCCCAGAATAATGTGGCGGAACTGTTCAGTTGCTAGCACAATTGCCAGAGCCTCCTTCTCTATCACCACATAGTTTAGTTGTCCACCCTGCAACCTTTGGCTAAAGAAAGCAATTGGCCTGAATCCGCCTTCCACTTTCTGTTGCAGCACTGCCCCGATTGCATAGGCCGACACATCGGTCGCAAGAAAATATCTTTTCTTGTAATCGGGTGCAATCACAATAGGTGCTCCGGACAACTTGGACTTTATTAACACTAGATCCTCGTGACATGCATCACTCCAGCGAAATTTCACCCCTTTGCGAGTTAATTGGGTGATAGGAAGAAGTATTTCAGATAGGTTCTCTATGAATGGACGATAAAAGTTCACCAAACCTATCAATCCTCGCACCTCTTTAACATTCTTCGGCTCCTTAATACCATTAATCGCCACCATATTATCTGGGTCAGGGCTAATTCCAGCCGCAGAAATCACGTGGCCCAGATATCGAACACAAGGGGTATAGAATTGACATTTTGCTGGCTTAATAATCAGGCCCTTGGTCCGGAATCTTTCGAACACCCATTTTAAAACGTTCAGATGCTCGCCGAACGTCTTTGTTGAGACAAGGATGTCATCGAGGAAGGCATGCACTTCTCCTCCCAGCTTCTCCCGCAATGTTTTCACTATGTACCGCTGAAAAAGGTGGGAGGAGTTCTTGCCCCCCCCCCCCCCGGGGAAACCTAATTAGCTGATATTTTGCCCAGGGGGTCTGAAAGGCATAACATTCCCTCAGTGACTCGACCAACGGTATCTGAAAATACCCATTATTTAGGTCGAGCACCGAGAAGAACCTATGCCCATTCAGATCTTCCATGGTGTCTCGCACTATTGGGGCGGGAAAGTCCACCAGGCTCGTGCACATGTTGACCTGGTGAAGATCTAATGTTATTCGTACTTCACCATTCTTCTTTGGCACCACATGCACCGGGGAATTCCCCGGGCTCAAACTCGCTTTGATAATTCCAGCATGCTCCAGCACCATGATTTTCTGCTGGGAAGCATCTTTATATAGATGTGGTATCTTGTATTGCCTGACGAACACTGTATGAGTTTTATCAATCGTATAATCAGCCTGATAATCTGTGACGCCCCAGACTTCTGTTACCTCGTTGCCAAAACGGTCATAGTACTCATGTATAACACTTATAAGAGCCTGTCTTTGCAGTGGATCGATTGCCCCAATATTCAGCCCCTCAATTGGCCTAATCACCTCTAACACACCTGATTGCCACATATCCCCATGCACCGCCCATTCGTTATCCCACCATAATAAAACATTCAACCTATCACCCTGTGGACCTAGAATCCACTTCTGCTCGCCTCGAGAATTCCATCTTGACATGGATCTCTCTTTTCCACCCGCTTCTGTCAATGGATTGCTGCAGCCATAGAATTACCCCCTTCCACTGGCATGAATAATTCGGTACTCCTTACCCACACTTACACACTCACACCTTACACAATCAATACCACATACAAATCGCAAAAATGAATACGCACCCTCGCTTATCCAGAAATTCCAGATTATCAGTCCCTGTTCGGGCGCCAAATATGTGACGCCCACTTCCCCCTAATTTAAATGTGGCAACAAGCTATTGTCGGGTGGGATGGGCGCCAAGGGTTCGGGACTGATACCTGAGGGTGTGAATTCTAAAACAAAATAAACTATGACTATTTAACATAATTACTCTCTTTATTTCCGTAAAACAAAAACTACTCCATGAACCATGCTTTAATAAGTAAAGCGATGTCAAAGCTTTAAAGGTTCAACAAGAATTGCATTAATTAACACAGCAAAACAATCAACTGAAACAGCGTTATCTGACTCATAAAAAACTTCTGGAGAGGGCCACCTCAGAGTCCAGTGTCTAAAAAGGTAACTACTCAGTTTTACTTGTGCATAAATTGCATAAAAACTCACACATAAATTGCACAAAAACTTCTAAGCTACTTAAGTTTGCGAGTGGGGCTCCACAATCACCACTAGAGCACGTAGCAACACAGGCTGTACTCTGATTGCGCAGGTGGGTCGTCGTGACTTCTTACACCAAACAATTGGCTTCACTGGACACAAAGGCAGCGTCCTTATTTCCTTACACAATGCTTTCTAGCGTCGTATGGCCCTTTTTATTAGTTTAATTGGCTAAACTAGCAAAGGGGAGGACTGCGGTAACCCCCGTGGACGCTCCGGTGCTACCGTACATCAATTGAGTCATAAATTCCCACACTTTGGCGGCCAAGCTCACAGCGAGGCTTGAGCCATAAGAGGGTTCCGTGCACGCCAACTAAACGGGAGCATGAAACTATTTGTCTACCCTCTATTCGTCAACCCAATATACTCGTCACGAGAACCTGCGTCAATTCCAGATTCTATAGCTTGTTGCGTTGCAGAGCCTCCTCCTTAGGATTACTTATACTGACTAAGTACTAATTAACAGATACAGTAAACATCCAGTTACAACAACGTATCTATCACAGAGCGCTCTCATTTGTGAGCATTATATTGATGGCAACAGAGTCTGGTTCAATACTAAACTGCAGACTTGGACTCAGTTATATTAGGGCAAGATTCCAATTAAATGACTAATGTGTACACTTCTGAGCACTACACCAAATTACTAATAATTTATGGCGAATGTGGACAAAATGCTACTGCAACTGCCCGAAAGTTTAACTGCAGTTTTCCTCAGGCGCCTAGAGTTAATTAAAACACAGTTCTGTGCCTAATAAAACATGCAAGTACCACTGGAAGGTTAGTAAGAAGTGCAAGAAACCAATCTCCATATTGCTACGTAACTGCTGATGTCGAGATAGACGTATTAGCCTATGTAGCCAGTAATCCAAATGGAAGTTTGTGAACTGCAAGCGTGGACTGCTACCTACCAATGGTAACAATTTATCGAATTCTTCGCAAGCACCATTTCCATCCATACAGACACTTCCTTCTGCAAGGTCAGCACCAAGGTGATGCAGAAAAGCGGGTCGACTTCGCAAATGCCATGCTTCTGAAGATAGATGATGATCCCGATTTCTTAAAACATGTATTGTGGACCGACGAAGCAATGTTCACTCGTGACGGAGTTGTCAACCGTCAAATGTCCACCACTGGTCGGAAGTAAATCCGCATTTAGTGCGACCTCATCACCACCGAGTACGTTGGTCAGTAAATGTATGATGCGGAATACTAGGCGACTGAATTATTGGACCTGTATTTATTGATGGTACCTTGAACACAGACCGCTACTGTAACCTGTTACGGGATCGCGTGTTTGAAGAGCTTGACAACTTACCACTAGCTGCGGTACCTAACATGTGGTTCCAACAGTTTGGTGCCCCTGCTCATATATCTGCCCGTGCCAGGGATTTAATTTAAGCCATGTTTCCTGACCAGTCGATTGGAACCAATGGTCCAATAGCATGGCCACCACGGTCACCAGATTTGATACCCCTAGATTTTTTCCGGGGGGGCTACTTGAAGGCTCAGGTTTACGCCACTCCACCTCCAGATCTGGTGGATTTGCAAAACCGAATCATTCGCGCAGTCCGCTCTGTTACTCCTGCAATGTTGCGTGTATGCAGAGATAAGCACATGCAGCGTCTACAGACATGCATTGTGGTCGATGGCGGCCACATTGAACATTTTGTTTAAATTTTTTTTTATTTGATTTCCCATCAAGGTAGATGGGCCAAACTTTCGTTTTTCATTTTACAATTTCCCAATGACGTTTACAAAGACTGTAAACTGAGTAATGTTTCTCCGTATGAACACCTATGTCCGTTTTTCATTTCACATTTTACATTTTTTACATTTCCCATTTCCCATGTACAGTTTTCAAATTCCATAATGTTTTTCCTAGGGGGAAAAGCCCGGTCGAGTTTATTAGCTTTTCAGGGTAACGACTCATTCATTCTCATTAATTTTCAAAATGTATCCCCTACTGATTATTAATAAGTATGGGTTTTGTCCACATCGGCTAGCCATACCTTTCACTTTACCCACTCGATAAAGGGGGCAGGTGTGAGATTTTTTCACCGTGTTTTCTGCTAAACCCACATTTTACATGATGCTCTACAACTTTCTAAATAACACATGAGGTCTAACTTCTATCCCTACAAAAATAAATTTTAAAAATTTACCCCTTAACCTCCAGGGACGCGAAATGTTCTTATTCGCAATTAGTGGACATCAAAACCAAATAATCAATATTCATTTCCCCCCCACCTGTTCCCCTTGAGCGGTTATTTGGACCTAAAAATGGGACACCAATTATGAAACACCCTGTATATGAGGTGTGAATTAAAAGTTTAAGACTGGGGTTGTAATTCACAAATGGTAGTATTTACAGGTTATTGCAATGGATCTCCTTCAAAGTAGTCCCCTGCTGCCTGAACACACAGATTCCAACTGTGTTTCCATTTCTGGAAGCATTCCTGGAAATTATCTTTCATGAGGGCATGTAGAACTCGCTCCATATTTGCCTGGATGTCTTCAATGGAGTCAAATCTCTTCCCTTTCAGCAACATTTTTAATTTTGGACACAGGCAGAAGTCTGCAGGCCGAATCAGGGCAATAGGGGGGTTGCAGAAGAACAGGAATGTGGAATTTGGCCAAAAATTCCTGGATCGAGAAAGCACAATGTGCCAGTGCGCTGTCGTGGTAGAGGACCCACGACTTGTCTTTCCACAAGGCAGGCCTTTTCCTCCACACATTTTCACGCAAACGCTAAAGGACACTTTTGTAGTATTCCTCTAGGGGCAAATTCATGATGTACGATACCCATAGAACCGAGAAAAAAACCCCACCAACATTGTCTTCACATGTAACCGACTTTGTCACGCTTTCTTCGGTTGTGGTGACTGGGCTCTTCCACTGAGAAGACTGGGTCTTTGTTTCTGGATCATACCCATAAACCCATGATTCGTCACCTGTTAATACCCTATGTAACAATTCTGGGTCCGCTTCTCACCGCTTAAAGAGTTCTTGGGACACCAAGTCGGTGTTGTTTCTGCTCGTCTGACAATTATTTCGGAATGAATTTCGCAAACACTTGATGCATGCTCAAATAGTCAGTTAAGATTGACTGTACAGCATAAAAACTTAAATTCAGGTCGGCAGCCATCTTCCTAATTGTCAGTCTACGGTTCGAGCGCATCAAATCGCAAACTTTCAGAATGTTTTACTGGGTTTTTGACTTGGAAGGCTGACCAGACCGGGGGTCATCTTCGACTGAGTAGCAGCCAGCTTTGAATCTGTTAAACCACATAAACACATTAGACTAGCTCAGACCCCGATCTCCGAAAGCTGTTTGCAAAAGTTCAAAAGTCTCCAAAGCAGATTTACTGAATTTGACACAAAATTTGACACAAGCACGCTGTGCCTTGTTTTCATCCATTTTACGTGATTCAGAATCTGCCATGACACATACACACGTCCGCACTCAACAGGTTGCTACGCTCTACTGAACAAAGATATCGCAGTGTTTATTTCAACATGCTTCAAGGGCACACCAAGCCATCGCTTCCACTCTAAGAGGCAATTTCATGTTTTCCTCTCGAGCAGTGGTGCACCTGTCTTAAAACTTTCCAATTCCATCTCGTATGAAGAAGAGTGTTTGTTTGTGGGTTTGTTTGTATCTTATACAAATCTACAGTTTTATTCCACTCTCGATGAATTTTGCACACTTGATCTTCGAAGTCTACCTTAGATTTCGAAAAAATCATAATTATCGATAATAATCGATATTCTTAATGATGGCAGGGCATACAAATAAGAGGTATCTCATGACCGACAATGCAAGGAAAAGTGTGTGTAACAATAGGCCAGTTATATTTGTATCAACAATGGTAACAACAAGCAATTCACCAACAATATACACAGACCAGCAATGTACACAGCAAATCAACCTGATGGACCTGATTTCAGACATTTATTCTGTGATGCCTAATGAACGTATCACGCTACGAAAGGTTAACTTTCACAGTTTATGGGGCTACCTTTCACAGGGCTACAAAAGGTTACTTTCACAGTTAACTTTCAAAGAAAAAGTTTATAAACAAGAGCCCACAACTCATGAGAATATGATTGAGTGAATCAAAATAAAACTAGAAATATAAAATTCAAATAAAAAGCTGACGTTTCGGATAGAGACTATCCTTTATCAAAGCAAAAAGGATAATTCTCTAAAGGCAATTAGAATATTAGAGAATTATCCTGAAGTTATGAAAAAAGTACCAAAGGACGCCTTTATATATAGTTGGCATAGAGAACAGTAAGACAGTATTGGCTGAAAAAGCACAAGAGGAATTTGAAGACGTGTTGTGATAGGCCAGGAAGGAGGACAAATAGGAAATAATAAGAGGGCGACGAAAAATAATGCAATAGGATAACACATACAAAATTAAAATTATAAAAAAGTTTAGGCATGATAAGGTGTCAAGCAAAACGGTTTCGTAAAATTCCCTGGGGAAAAAAAAAATTATCCCTTAAAAAATCCCTGACCGTTCCCGGTTACACAATTTTTTTTTTTTCTGACAAAGCCCGGTCGCTAGTCGCCCTGTAAAAAAGTATCGCATAATAAAAAGGTCACTAAAATAAACGAGTACAGAGAGCCTATGAAATAAAGTACAGGGATGCACACAAAATGAACATAGAAGTAGAGAGATATGACAGAACATTAAAACCGAGACAAGATAGAGAGAAAAAAAAAAAAAAGAAGAAAAAAGGCCCAGAGAGCCTGCGACAAATTAGGGAATAACTGCAGTTGAAGAGGATTATGGGAAAGGTAATGAGGGAATGGTACCTTTGCTAAGGTTAATGCTATTAGGGGTGAGGGAATTAAATTTCCAAATAAGAAAAGACTCGAATTGCTTTCTTTCATTTTTGTTATGGAAGTTACTACGAAGAATATAAAGGCTGATGGCTTGTAAAGATGCACCAGGGGAATTAAAATGTTTAGCGACAGGGGTGTCAGCATTGTTAAGAATATCGAACTTATGCCCGACAAATCTGGAGCGTATGGTATTGCCTGTCTCTCCAACGTACTTTTCTGGCATACTTTGCAATGTAATAGGTAAATTAAGTTGTAAGAAGTGCAGGTCAGGTTTTGGTTAATCTTGAAAGTAAAGGAGGAAGCACTGCTGGAAATGGAGGTAGCAGGGTTAAGAAAATGGCAAACGCCACAACGCTTTGCATTGCAAGGAGAACATCCCTTAGTGGAAGTGCGTGGTTTGGTAATACCAGCATGCACCAGAATATCTTTAAAATTAAATATCCGTTTAAAAGAAACTTTTGGTGGTTCTGGTAGAATGGAGTGGAGAAGAGGAGAGTTGTCAATAATATGTTGATGTTTCCTTAGGACATTTTTAATACTACTGAGGGTTGGATGATAAGGAAGAACTAATGTAGGTGTTGTCATGGCTGGAGAAGGTTTGGGGTTGTTGTTAGCAAGAGAATTGCGATGTTTATAGATAGAGGTGCATATGACAGATTTGGGGTAGCCTCTTGCTTTTAGGGAGTAGGTAAGGGCATTAGCACGGAAGTCCTTGTCAGACTGATTAGTGCATATTCTATGGATGCGAGTTAACTGACCTAATGGAATGTTATCCTTGCAATGGCACGGATGGCAGCTGTCATAGTGTAAGTACTGGTGTTGGTCAGTGGGCTTCTTATAGAGATCAGTAGACAATTTATTGTTAGTGATAGAGATAGAGACATCCAAAAAAGAAACTGTCCTGATAGAGTAATTGTGAGAAAGCTTGATGGAGTTGAAATGGGTGATAAAAGATAAGAGTGAGTCTTCGTTGTGTGGCCAGATAAGGAAAATATCATCAATATATCGCAGCCAGACCAACGGTTTCAAAGGAGACGTGGAAAGTAGTTTGGTTTCCACCTCCCCCATAAAAATGTTTGCATAGTTGGGAGCCATTTTGGAGCCCATAGCAGTGCCACTGGTCTGGATGTAATACTCATTGTTAAAAGTGAAGAAATTGGAGGTGAGGATGGTCCGAAGAAGAAGGCAGATAGTGTCAGTAGAAGGAACTTGGAAAGGTTTGTTAGCCTTGAGACTGTTGCACACAGCTTTAACCCCATCATCATGAGGAATGTTTGTGTAGAGGGAATAGACATCAAGCGTGCAGAAGACGACGTTCTTGAAATCGTAGTTAGAGTCATTAAGGTGCTGGATATGGGAGAGAAAATCGTTAGTGTATTTGATGTAGGAAGGAAGACTGGGTGGGATGTGGCGTATGTGGTGGTCGACATAAGCAGATAGTGGCTCACAGAGTGTGTTGTTACAAGAGATGATCGGACGGCTGGGATTGCCAGGTTTATGAATCTTGGAAAGAAGGTAGAAACGACCAGGAGAACTGAATTTAGGAAGGAGGAAGAGGCGGGTTTTGTTATCGATTTCAGAAGAGGATTCAAACTGAGAGAGGGTATTTTGAAGTATGGTTTTGAACGTGTCAGCAGGATCGGAGGTTAGTTTCTTGTAGAACGTAATATCAGAGAGTTGTCTGTTAGCTTCTTTAATGTAGTCAGAGGTGTTCATGACAACAATAGCGCCCCCTTTATCTGCTGGTTTAATTGTTATATCAGGGTTATTGCTAAGGCGTTTGATACAAAGGAATTCGTTATTGGTGAGGTTAGGAAGAGGATTTTTAATATTTTTAGTGATGGAGAGGATGTCGTTTTGTATGGATTTGATGTAAACTTCAAGTTCAGGATTGATGTCATGAGGAGGAGTCCAGTCGCTGGGAATATGGAAGGTTGAGTTGGTAGCGGGAGTAGAATTGGAAGGATTCATGCAAAAGTATAAACGGGATCTGAGGGCATGGCTGAAGTTATCGACAGAGGAAATGATATCAAAAGTGTCAATAGTATTGGGAGTGGGACAGAAGGAAAGGCCTTTGGACAGGGTTCTGATCTCGAGAGACGAAAGTTTAGTGGTTGATAGATTAATAACCGCGGTTGTGCCAAGAGTAGAGGAGCTGGAGGAGCTGAAGCTGGTAGAGGTAGGTGGATCGTTTTTAGACAGGGAGTTCAGAAAATAGACGGATAACGAATTAGACAGAAAGTGGGATTTATAAGGGAAGGAAATACGATCTCTCTGAAATTTATTACATTTTTTGGAATAGAGAAAATCAAGTTTTTTGCAAATGAAAGTATGAAGAGCATCAATATCCAGGGGATTAAGAAAGGGGAGAGAGTCATGTTGGGTAATGGACTGATAGAGGTCTGTGCAAATGCTGGAGCAATGGTTACTAAGGATAGGAAGGATGCTACGGGTAGAGTCAGAAACAATGGAATGAATTTGCAACAGAGTGGCAGAGGGTAAGGGACCTAATTGGATGCTGGGGGCAGAGACCATACCTTTGGGGATTATGCTGAGAGTAAAATAACGGGAAATGGTGATTTTGAGAGCATGGTAGGTACAGAATTAGTGTTTTCACTTTCTACAGCTAAGGGTCAGCAGCGAGTGGTTAAAGAAAATGGCGATGACTGGAGAACAGAGATCATTCTGTTTGCTTGACCCCATGTGATTTCTTCCTGTGGGCGTTTGTAAAGAATCATGTGCATGTACCATCACTGCCAACAAAATTGGATGACTTGCGTGCCTGCATCAGTGCAGCCATTGCTGATATTGACTACGACAAGCTATGAAACATTTGGCAGGAGATAGACTGACTATCTGCTTGATATGTCTCGAGTTATGCAAGGCGCTCACATAGAATACCAGTGATGTGATGTTTTTGAAGTAAACTTTGAACGTTTATCTTTTGTAGCACATGTCTCACAATAGCATATTTTCATTAGATTTTACAGAGTAAACTTCTGAAATTGGGTCCACCATTTGGACTTGCCCTGCATATCTAATGACCAACAATGCAAGGCAAGGTTTGTGCAATATAAATAAGGTTCAATTTGTAACAACAGAATTCCTGTTGTTCATGCTTTTCTTAGAATTGATAGTTCTTAGAACTTAACATTTTTTTGAAAATCTTTAAAAAGAGCACTAACTTTAGATAATAGAGAGTTAGCAGACTATTGAGAAAAAGTGGAAAGGTGACAGAGGAAGCAGTCCATTTGCTCGGTGCTGTATTTGTTTCGCCAGCACACTGTTAGACCACACAAAGTAATGAATGGTCAGCTTTTGCTTCAAGACATCGAAGGCAGAGTGCAATTGCAACAACAGATTATTAAGTAGTGAATAACCCCATTCATTGTTGGGATCCCACAGCACACAGACACTGCCATCCCACAGCACACAAAGTAATTGTTGTCATACAGGGTGTTTATGAATTCCACTGAGAGGTGATAGGGAAGGTCAAAAATAACAACTATTCTGAAAACCATTTTTACCACAATAACTTTGTAAACGAGAAAAAGGTGTAAAGATCCCGACCACCCCTGTGAATGCTGCACTGCACGGCACCCGCAGAGCTGCATGCAAAGCAGGAAATTAGAAATGAAAGCACTAATTGGTACACCAGAACGCACGGGGGATCACATTCCCTCAACGTTGGATAAGAAAAGGGGCCCCATTAACTGACCACCGAGATCACCGGATTTAATGCTGCTGGACTTTTTCTTATGGGGTCATTTGAAAAGCCTGGTTTATGTTACTCCAGTAGCCAGTGTTGATGAGCTGAGAGCAAGAATCTTTGACGCCTGCAGAGAGGTTCAGCAAAGACCATGGAAGGAAAGACTGAGTATTGTTCAGAGTAGACAAAAAGTTATCCGGGCTAGGAAACATCTGAACAAAGGGAGCTTCGTCTACAGCAGGAAATTAGAGAATTACTGAAAAAGAATTTAAGATATTATTTACCTTCTTGAGATTGTTCTGTTACCTACAACTGTAATTATCCCGGGCAACGCCGGGTGCCTCTGCTAGTCTTCTATATATAGTCGAACCCCTTTATCTCGAATTTCACGGGAACAGAAAAAAATTTGAGATAAAAGGTTTTGAGATACTTGCTTACTTATTTTTCAAAGCCCTATGGAGGATCTCCAGTGATCGCGATATTCCACCATCAGGCGCATGTCCTCCCTGGTTATACCAAAGTGACTCAAACCCAGATTCTCCATGTAGTCTAGCCACTTGGTTATAGGCCGAGCCCTTCGTCTCTTGCCCACCGGCTTGAAAAATAACAACTGCCTAGAAGTCCCGTTTGCAGCATCCGTATCAAGCGGCCATACCAGTGCAACTGAGATCCCTCAATGTGGAGAAATGGCAGCTTAACAGTTAAAGACTCCCTTAATTTTGTTGCTGTGCACTCTATCTAGTAGGGTAACACATGCCACACCTCTCAGAAATCTCATTTCGGCTGCTTGTACTCGCGATCGCACTCTTTCGGTCATTACCCAAGACTCATGATCATTTGTGTGAATGGGAACAAAGATAGATTTGAAAACGGAGAGCTTGGCTTTGTTTCCCAGCTCACGTTTCGTTACCACAGATCGCCACAGTTCACGTCTGACACAGCTTGCATTGATCCGAGCATCTAACTCTTTATCCTGCTGCCCATCACTCATGAATGCAATCATGAGATACTTCTCCATCTGTCTCAATGGGGCTCTCCTAACATGGACAGCACACTGAGAAGGCTGTCTTGAATGGAACAGAACCAAGGTCTTAGCCCCACTGATCTTCATCCCAGCTTCTTCACATTTGGCTCCAAACCGGTCTAGTGCAAGCTGAAGGTTGGTGTGAGAAGACCCAAACAGGACAAGGTCAGCAAAGAGAAACCTCCACCAAGCAGTCATCCACACAAATATGCTCATCGCCTCAGCTGCCCCTGTCTATCCAGTCCATAAAGATAATGAACAAGAAGGGCGACAGTACGCACCCTTGGTGGAGTCCAACATCAACAGTGAACGGTCTTGACTTAATGCCATTTATCCGAACGCACATTTCAGAGCTTTCGTACAGAGTCATAACAGCAACCGGTAATTGCTCATCCATACTCTTGCAACATTTGCCAGAGCTTCTCCCGAGGAACTCTGTCATATGCTTTTCTGAGGTCCACAAAGCAAGCGTAGACATCTTTTGCATACTTCCAGGATTTCTCAAAGATTTGCCTTAGAGCAAAGATGTGGTCCGTCGGGCTTCAGCCAGGTTGGAAACCACACTGCACCCCCGACAGTTTGGAGTCGACTATTTCTCGACTTCTCTTCTCCAGACACTTAGCATACACTTTAACCAGGAATGCTGAGCAAAGAGATGCCTCGATAGTTGTTGCAATCTCTCTGATCTCCGTTTTTGAAAATAGGGATCACAATTCCTGTTTGCCATTGTTTAGGGGCCCAGCCAGATATCCAAGCGACCTGACACACCCAAGTTGCTTTAGGATAACATCCTCATTTAAGGCCTTTAACATCTCAGACCGGATTTCATTCTCACCTGCAGCTTTGCCAGTCTTCAGGGACTTAATTTCCTATCTGACTTCTGCTTCTGTGATACTACCATGACTATTCTCCGCTCCAAGGTGCACCTCATGTGCCTCAGTTGTTGTTGTCACCGGATTAAGAAGAGATGCCTAGCATTCCTTCCACCTATGCAATACGCTCTCCTGCATTTTCAGAAGCCTCCCATTTGAACTCGTAATAGTTTGTGATGAAAGAAAATTCTTTCTACAGAGGGAGTGACAATCTGCCAGAATATCTTGTTTGCTGAACCATAGTCTGCCTTCAATTTCTCCCCAAACTTCTCCCACGCCTTGGCTTTAGTTGTTGATATCGTCTTCGCTGCTGCTTTTTGCGCCTCAGTGTACCGCACTCAACTTGAAGGTAGTTTTGAGACATGGAGAGCTAATTTTAAATCACTACGTGTATTTTTCGGTTAGCAGGGTTCTCTACAGACCCTTTTGAAGGGGCATGCCGCCCAGCCGATTTTGGTGATCGCCCGGCTAAATACACGAAAAGCTGCCCAACACCTCATAGTGTTCATCAATTTTTAATTATTATCCGCCCAGCCATTTTATCTTTCCACCTACCTGATAAAATTTTACGGGGAGAACACTGGGTTAGTAAAGGTACTGTGGGAATACAGAGAAAAATAGGAGATAAAATGCTACGCATACAGAGAGTTACTTACCCATTAGCAACAGAAATGCACATGTTCAAACATCTCGTATGCAACAGACTTGCCAAGGCGATCAAAAAATTTTTTCCTGAATTTTTTTGTAACGCACGAGAATCATCTACTTAGAAAAAGTGACGTCAAATTTTTTAGCTTTGGTATGAAAAATTTCTCGTAATGAAAAGAATTTTCACTCTTTAATGTATTAAAATGCTTTGCATTTCGCTGGCACATGAAGTCAAAATTCAACATAGCGACAATGTTTTGAGATAACTACGGAAAATTACATTGAATTAAAGGTGAAAATCCAGGGTAATAAATTTTTTTCAAGATATTAAGGTTTCGAGATTACAAGGTTCGACTGTATATAAAGATGAATGTTTGCTTGTTTCTTTGTTTCTTATAGTAATCTACAGTTTTATTCTGATCTCGATGAAATTTTAAACACTTTATCTTTAAAGCAAGAGCAAGATCACCGTCGAAAAAATAATAATTATAGATATAATCGATATTCAAAATGATGGCAGGACATAGTAATACGAGGTATCTCACCAATAATATGAATGGATAATATATATCTCATGATCAACAATGTTTGTTCCAAAATAGCCCAGCCATGTTTGTATCAACAATGACAGCAACACAGAATTCTAAAAATGATATGGTAATAAATACAAAAGTAGAGAAAATGTAGCAGGTTCAACCAACCAAGCAATTATAGTGATGTTCATTAAAATATGTCATGCAAATCAGTTTGTGCAACAATAGGCTGGTTGTGTTTTTATCATTTACTTCAATTTTTTAGATTTTCAGAGGTTACTTCAATGTATGTGCAACAATAAGTCCATCGTGTTTATATTAACAATGGTGATAGCAACACAATTTACCATAACATGCACGAACCAACAATATATATCTAATGACGAATGAAAGGTAAAGTTTATGCAATATATATAACTTTCATTAAGACATATAATGAAGATTCCATCACACCTTCACGAATTATAAAACAAAATGGAATTTGTAACAATACACAGAATTCCTGTTATTCGTACTTTTCTTAGAATTGATAGTTATTAGAACTTAACATTTTCTTGAAGAGTTAACAAACTATTGAGAAACAGTGGAAAAGCAGCAGAGGAAGTAGTCCCTTTGCTGTGACGGTCCCAGTAGTCATCGAAATTCCCAGGTGGCTGTCGATGATCCAACAAAAGAAAATGCGTCTGCTAGACCACACTTAGTGATGAATGTCCAAGTTGTGCTTCAAAACATTGAGAATAGAGTGCAAATTGCAACAACAGATTACCAAAAAAGTAGTGAATAACCCAACTCAGATAGTGGGGGGTGGCTGTGGGGGTGGCTGTGGGGGTGGCTGTGGCCTGGTTGTCTCGTCGGTTGGCTTGCCAATCGATGGAGTTCAGCAACTTCAGGCGCGGCCAGCTGCTGGTTGGGTGACGGCCAGGGCTTGAGGGCCACTGCTGGCGGGACACCTATTTGGGGCGCGGCTGTTGGGTGACCTTAGTCTGACCCATTTGCCGATTGACCATAGCTGGTTTTCCAGCAGTTGGTAACAGCCTCTGGTTCGTTTATCCCCAGCAGCTCTTCCATCATGAAACCCCCCGTGCTTCGGAGGGCACGTTAAGCCGTCGGTCCCGGCTGCTACTGTCATCTCGTAGCAGTCGTTATTTACTGGGATGGCGCAAAACTCCCTCGTAGGAGTAGGTGCCGCAGATTATCGCTTGCGATAATCTACCCTCTGTACTAGATAATACAGATAACTCAGATAGTTGGAATTGATTGAGCACATACACCTAAATGACCATGTACATCCACCGCTACCCAAGAAGAGAAACTCCAAGTCCCATGAAAGAAACTGAAGCCGGCTATCGAACAATTGATGAAGAGGAGTCAGCCACGCAATGAAAGACAAGACTTCATCGGAGTTTTCAAAACCATGTGAGTGAAACTTGAGGGGTTGGAGCAGGTGCATTAATTGGGAGGAAACAGAAGAACTATAGCCATAGCCATGGCTGAAGAAATGCCATAGCAAAATATTGTTTCAATTTCAGTCTATTTCCTCCCACTGTCGAAACCACATACATTATTCTACATATTGTTTCCCTAGCACTAATTAAAACTCACTCAGCTATACACAGATTCCAACCCGAGTGAAACCATGAGGGTCAAGAAAGTTTACTGTATTAATTGTAAGTTTTTTTTATTTATTGTGTTCATTTTTACTGTATGTTCACATTCAGATAATGCAAAATTTCATCAAAAAAGATCCTGAGCAACACTGGGATATAAGCTTGTTTGGTTAAGTGTTAAAGGCAATGAAGAACTCAAAAGCATTAAGAAAAACATCAGCCCTGCCATTTTATTTCGAACTCTTCAACAACAATTAAACTTCACTTAGTAATTAAAACATTGTTGAACAATGTGCAGCATATTGGCTTTTTACAACAATTAAGATTGCCTAAATTCATAAAGATTGAAATTAACAATTTTCATTACTTTACATTTCCAACATTCAGGCCCCCCATGATACTTGTATCATAATTAATACGGCAACGAACATAACTTATGGATGGGGTGTTTCATCGTACCCTTTGCAGTTCTTATTGTTACTACACCTACTATTTCGTTGTCACCTTTATGCAACGCGATAACTCTGGCTAAGGGCCATCTTAAGGGATCACTATCGTCATTTTTCACTAGCACTAAATTGTTTAGCTCAATATTTTGCTTCACCACGGTCCATTTCGGTTTCTGCTGTAATCTATTTATGTACTCAATTTTCCACCTTTTCCAAAAATGTTGAAACATGTTTTGTAACAGTTTCCACCAGTCTAACCGGTTTATTGGGATTTGTGAAACATCTGGTTCCGGTGCCACCGTTAAACTGCCCCCAATTAGGAAATGAGCTGGTGTTAGTGGTGTCAGATCGTTTGGGTCAGATGTTAATGCACATAGTGGTCTTGAATTTAGACATCCTTCAATTTGTGTTCTCCTATCACTCGTTTGAGGTGATATTTTGTAGACTTCACTGCGGCTTTCCATAAACCTCCAAAATGGGGTGCGGACGGAGGATTAAAGTTCCAATTGACACCTTCATCAGCTAGCATTTTCTCTGTTTCATGTTGTTTTAAAGAATCGCATTTCGTACCGCAATCACTGTAAATCTGGTTTGGTTTTCCTCTGTGAGAAATAAATCGCTTGAATGTTGCCAAAAAGCAATCCTTAGACAGGTCTGTTGCTAGCTCAAGAAGCACAGCTTTTACTGCAAAACATATGAAGATCACGATGTATGCCTTTTGAAGAGCAACTCTTCGGTTCCACGTCGCAGTCTTATCAGTATAGGACCTGCGTAATCCACTCCCGTATGAGCAAATGGTTTGCTTAGATTAACTCGTGATGGAGGTAAAGATCTCATCAGTTGAGATGCTGTTTGTGCCTTTGCTCGAAAGCATTTTTAACATCTAAATATGCGTTGACGAACAAGCATTTCGTCCTCTTATGATCCAGTATTTGTTGTGTAAGAGTCCTAGCAACAGTGTTACCCCAGCATGAAGATAATGAATGTGCTCATAATCCACTATCAGTTTTGAAAATTGGCATTAATCTGATAGAATAAAAGAGAACTTCTGGTTGTATGAGAGCGCTGCATTCTGTAGTCTTCAGCCCACTCGAAGCAGGCCGCTTGTATCCAAAAAAAGATTCAACGACAAGATTTTGCTTTTATGATGTAAAGGCTTGTTTGTGTGTAGAGCTAATATTTCGAATTCAAAATACTTCTTTTGTGAAATCCGAATCCACACTTCCCGTGCCCTTTGAATCTCTTCCACCTTTAGACCGCCGTTTTTTTCTGATTAACAAATTCTGCTTGCGACTGTTGAAAATGAAACGTAGACAATAAGCAGTGATTAGAAGAAAAGTCATCAAAGAAGAATATCTGTCTAGTAATGAGAAATGTTTCGTTGTTGACAGAACAATAAGCTTTTCTTTTCTTGATTCTAAGTTTCGGGTTGCTGTATTGATTTCTGTGGTATTCTCCAGAGGAAAAGAAAATATAGAGAGCCACTCAGGTCCTTCCCACCACAATTTACGTGTGGATAATTGTCGAGGTTAAGGCCACGGGAACACAAGTCCGCTGGATTTTCTTGTGATCGCACATGGTGCCAGTTTTGTCGCGGCAACATATTTTGAAGCTCTGTAATTTTGTTCGCCACGAATGTCTTCCAGTTTCAAGATGAATCAGACATCCAGTTTAAAACGATCGTTGAGTCTGTCCATGCATAGATTTTTTCATTGTCTAGTTGTAAAGTACTTTTGACCCAATTTATCAGTCTGGCTGCTATCACTGCTCTACAAAGTTCCAATCTTGGTAATGAAACTTGTTTTGTTGGCGCAACTCTGGTTTTTGAACACAGAAGTGTTACTCTCTGTGATTCTTGTGAATTCACAACTCATAAATATACAACTGCTCCATATGCAGCTTCAGATGCATCCGAAAATACATGCAATTGCAGTTTCGAAAATTTCAAAGTTTTTTTTTGCATGAGTATATCTCGGAATTCGTATTATGTGTACGCCATTAACTCTTTGTTTGAACATTTTCCATTCTCGTTCTAGAGCAGTTGATAGTTGCACATTCCACTCGATTCCTGCTAACCACAACTTCTGTATGAATAATTTCTCTAGTATGGTTATTGGTGCTAACCATCCTAATGGATTTTTTTTTGCAATGGAAGAGAGAACATTTTTTTCTTTCAAATACCATATGATTCCTAGCGTTCTAGATGAATCTTCCAGAGTAAATTCTGTAGTGAACTCAATAGCTTTATCTTTAGCATCCAGTTCTTGAATTACTGCTTCGCTGTTTGACAGCTTCTTTCGTAAATTAAAACCACCCAGCCTTTACTGTGTAATTGTTTGGCTTCTTCTTCAGTGTCGGCTTCCGATAACAAATCATCCATATAGAAGTCTCGTAAGACTTTCGCTGCATATGGAAAATTGATCTCTTCATCTATTGCTATTTGTTTTAGTACCCTTGTGGCCAAAAATGGTGCTGAAGAAGTACCATACGTAATAGTTTTTAGGGCGTATTCTTGTATTGGCAACTGAGGTTCTGGGCGCCAAAGTATTTTTTGTAAGTTCCATTGATTTGAGGTCATCCAGATCTGCTGGTACATTTTCTCAATGTCAGCTGTAAGCACTATTCTTTTCATCCGGAATCTCACAATGAGTGCCAGCAAAGTATCTTGAATGGTAGGGCTTGCAATGAGAAGATCATTTAAGGACTTGCCGTTCGAAGTTTTGGTAGACGCATGAAAAACAACTCTTAATTTTGTGGTAGTACTCTGCTCTCGATGCACGGCAAAATGAGGGATGTTAATATTCCTGGGAGCATGTAGACTCTGAGTTCGACTATTGCATATGGCCAAGTTGCTCGTATTCCGTTAAGAACTCTGTATACTTCTTGAAATTGGTTGGATTGTTGACGAATTTTCTGTCTCAAGAAATGCTGCATTGCTTATTCTTTAGAGTGACCCAACTCTACGTTGCTTTGAATCGGAAAATGAACTATAAATCTTCCTTGGTTATCTTGACTATAGGTTTGTTAGAAATATTGTTCACAATACTTGCTATCTGCTGACTCAGGTACTGGAGTTGGAACCTCTTCCATTTCCCAAAACTGCTTCAACACCTCGTCAGAAGTTTGCACGAAACAGGCATGATGTGTTGAACTCAGCAATTTAGTTTTGCAAGCACCCATCATTACCAAACCAAATTCTGTTAGGAGTGCAATTGGACCTACTTCTGTTTGTTGTATTTCTTTCAAGATTGCATTAACAAAAACTTCTGCTCTAAGAAAAATTTGCACGTCGCCAGTTCCCATGAAAGATGGGTCTGCTAATGCCGTTAGTAGTTGCTTCCATGCTTTGGGAACCAGTTGACATTTGGGCAACTGAGCAACTGTGATGTGATATGTTTCAGTACTATAGCATCAGTGTTCACACAGGACTTCACTATAAGATGTACTATTTGATTCATGCAAGTCACATTCATTGCTCGTATTGCTTGAATAGATCCAGCATATACCTGCCCTTTCAGTTGCAATTTTTGTACTAACTCCTCCGTTATGAAATTCAGTTGCGATCCACAATCCAACAATGCGTGGCATTTATAACTTCGCCTGTTGAGCTTATAACCTTCACTAGCACTGTCAACAAGAGGACCTGTGATGGACTGTTTTTTGTCATTAGGTACTGAATGAACTCACCGAAGTGCTTTGTTTTTCCTCTTGATTTGATTTAGTAGGCACCACTGGAGTTGAATTGCTTGGTGTACTCGAGAAGTGCAGTAATGTATAATGTTTCTTGCCACAGATCTTGCAAGTTCCACTTCAGCATCGCAAAACTGTATGGTTTGCTCTTAAGCAATTTTAGCATAAATTATTTGATTTTACAGTAGTGATTCTTTCTTCTACTAACATACGATGGGACAGATCACAAACATACAGTCCATGAGAGCCTTTACACAAAATGCACAATGTCTTCATCGCAGCAACAGCAGCAATTTTCACGTTTTTGTTCAGTTTCTTCACTGCTCTTTCTTTAGATGACGACTTTTCAATAGTAGCAGTTGTGGCTTCCAAAGCACGACAGTGAATCTCCAAAAACTTTCGAAGTTGTTTAAATGTAGGAGGATCAGTTGTAGCCAATGTAAATTCCCACTGGTGTCTTGAGTCTACATCCAGTTTTGAGCAAAGTAGATACACCAACACCAAATCCCACTTTTCTACTGGCTCGCCAAACACTTTTAACGCATTCAGATTCTCACACATAGTACCGAGCAATCCACGAAGAGTAGATGAAGGATTGTTCTGTACACAAGGAGCTTCAAACATTGCACTGATGTGTGACTGGATGATTATTCGTTTGTTTTGATAACGATTTTTGAGGATCTTTAACGCTTCCTCGTAATTACTGTCTGTTGTTTGCAAAGTCTGAATCAGTCTAGCTGGTTCTTTATTCAAAGAACTCTTTAAATACTGGAATTTCTGCACTGGTTTTAATAACTCATTGTTTTGCACTAACGATGTGAATAAATCCCAGAAGGCCATCCAATCAGTGTATTTTCTGTCAAATATTGGCAGGTTGATTTGAGGAAGCTTCACTGGAACTGTTGACAACTGCGCCTGCTCATTCCTCAGCTCACGTGGATCGTTGTCTAGTGCGTTAAGGAACTGTATAAGGCATGCTTTTACTTGTATGAATCATTCTTCAAATTCATCTCGCTCGTCTTGCTGTTGGTCACACTCTCCGCTGGACAACTTGCTTCTATTTCATCTTGCGCAACATGGAAGCGATGCAACAGTTCATCTAGGCATTCCAAACGCACCTGGAGTTCACTCTTGGGGTGATGGAATCATGTTCTTTGATGTGCTTCTCTGCCTTAGTTAGAGAAGCCTTGGCGCTGGTACTTTGTCTTTGCTATCTCCATTCCAATTCTGATTGGTACAACTCCTCCAGTTAGCTTGCTGATGAAACAAAGAATGCACGTTCATTCCACTCGACGGACCATAATGTTTGGTTAAGTGTTAAAAGGCGATGAATAACTCAAAAGCATTAGGAAAAACATCAGCCATGCCATTTTATTTCGAACTCTTCAACAACAATTAAACTTCACTTAGTAATTACAATAGCGTTGAACAATGTGCAGCATATTGGCTTTTTACAACAATTAAGATTGTCCCAATTCAGAAAGATTGAAATTAAAAATTTTAATCACTTTGCATTTCCAACACATCTAATGAGAGTATATAAGTGGTGAGTGAGAATTATATGCAAAACCAAAAACAGAATATTTATGGAAATATATATAAATTAAATTAATTCTAAGGTCTGTCAGTTTAAAAAGGGAAACCACATGCAAGTAATATTTGCCCTAATCTAACCTAACTTGTATTGCTAAACTTAAAAACTAATAAAAACCTCTTTCACCACAACGATTATAGATTGAAAATATACAACCTGATACTGGAAGTACTTTTCAGTCGCTGGTGACGTAATTAAGGTTTTTTTGAAGGTTTCCGATAAACTTCGAATTCCAGGTGATCTAGATTCCAGATGATTTTGACGTCGAGGAAAGGCAGTTTATGGTCTTTTTCCACTTCAAAATTAAACTGTACTGTGGGGTAGAAGCTGTTTAAATGATTTATGAAAAGCATTGATTTTTGGTATCGAATATCGTGAATTTATCATCGACATATCTAAACCAACAGTCTGGGAAGTAAAAATTAGAAGTTTTGAGGATGTCCTCGAAACTCTTCATAAAAACCTCGGCTAGGATAAGGCTAAGGCATGAGCCCATTGGGGTGCCTCCAACCATTCTGTAAACTTTATCCTTAAATCTGAAAATGTTATTACTACACAGCCTAGTTAGTGTCAAACATTCCTCATGGACCTTAGGTGGAACATTATTTTTACGCATAATATCTTTTAGAAACTTGATTGTCTCTGGCATTGGGATGCTTGGAAATAATGAAATTACATCAAAAGATATCAATTTCCTTATCTTTTACTTTTCTGTGCTCTAACTTATTGACTAGATCTATGCTACGCCGTATGCTCATGGCAACGCCGGGTACCTCTTGTATAAAAAACATACAGACAAACAGACCCACAGACCAACCCACAAACATCCTTCTTTATATATATAGATAGACTAGAAGAGGTACCCGGCGTTGCCCGGGATAATTACACTTGCACAAACTTTTCCTTTCATTGTTAGTCATGAGATATTGATTGTTGGTCCATGCAGAGCGTTTGTGAATTGCGTGTTGATACCATTGTTGATACCTATTGTTGTACAAACTTTGCCTTGCATTGTTGGTCATGAGATATTTCTCATTAATATGCTTTGCCATAACCATGAATATCGATTTTTTATCGATATTTACTATTTTTCCGAAATCTGAGGTAGACAGTGACCTTCCTCATGCTTTGAAGGTCATGTATGCGAAATTTTATCAAGATCGGAATAAAACTGTAGATTTGTATAAAAAACATACACACAGACCCACAGACGCACAGACCCACAAACATCCTTCTTAAGAAGACTAGAAGAGGTACCCGGCATTGCCCGGGTTAATTACACTTGGATGTAAACAGAACAATCTCAAAAAATTAAATTAAAATTTGCAATATCTTAAAAATAAACACATGAAAATGCTTAGAATTAATACAGTAAAAATTCTTAATGAAAATTCGAAAAAAATCTTTTTAAAGGCTCACAATGGATGGACCGCTCCAATAATTTCTTACTCAGGTAATCTTACTTCAGATGTACACTTGATGTTGTTGCAATTTCCACTCTTCTCTCGTTGTGTTGAAGCAAAATTTGGCCTTTCATCACTTTGGGTAGTCTAGCGGTCGCCAATTCTTCTATTTACTTGCTTTCCATTTGCTCAATACAGCACGGAGCTAAAGGTTTGCTTTCTCTGTCGTCTTTCCACTCTTTCTCAATAGTCTGCTAACTCTTCATTATCTCCAGCTACTGATCATTTTTAAAGATTTTCAAGAAATTGTTAAGTACTAAGAACTCTCTTTTCTAAGAAAAACCTGAATAACAGGAATTCTATGCATTGTTACAAATTGAAACTTATCCATATTGCATCATCATTCTATGTTCATTGTTATAATTCTTGGAAGGGATTGCTTTATCATTGCATCATTGTTATTGGTGAATTGCGTGTTGAAACCATTGTTGATACCTAAAACTTTGAAGGTCATGTATGCGAAATTTCATCAAGATCGGAATAAAACTGTAGATTTGTATAAAAAACAGACCCACAGACAAACCCACAAACATCCTCCTTCTATCCACTCTTTCTCAATAGTCTGCTAACTCTTCATTATCTCCAGCTACTGATCATTTTTAAAGATTTTCAAGAAATTGTTAAGTACTAAGAACTCTCTTTTCTAAGAAAAATCTGAATAACAGGAATTCTATGCATTGTTACAAATTGAAACTTATCCATATTGCATCATCATTTTATGTTCATTATTATAATTCTTGGAAAGGATTGCTTTATCATTGCATCATCATTTTGAGCTCACTGTTATTGGTGAATTGCGAGTTGAAACCATTGTTGATACTTATTGTTGCACAAACTTTTATTTGCATTGTTGGTCATGAGATATATATTGTTGGTCCGTGCAGAGTGTTTGTGAATTGCGTGTTGATACCATTGTTGCAAAAACTTTGTCTTGCATTGTTGGTCATGCGATATTTCTCATTAATATGCTCTGCCATAACCATGAATATCGATTTTTTATCAATAATTATTCTTTTTTCGAAATCTGAGGTAGACAGTGACCTTACTCATGCTATGAAG
>JAHWFO010072220.1:2656367-2713957 GCA_023313115.1 Rhysida immarginata
CTTCATAGCATGAGTAAGGTCACTGTCTACCTCAGATTTCGAAAAAATAATAATTATTGATAAAAAATCGATATTCATGGTTATGGCAGAGCATATTAATGAGAAATATCTCATGACCAACAATGCAAGTAAAAGTTTGTGCAACAATAGGTATCAACAATGTTGTCAAAACGCAATGCACCAACAGTATGCAAGGATGACCAATATATGTCTCATGACCAACAATGCAAGGCAAAGTTTGTGCAATATGGAATTCAATGCATAGAATTCCTGTTATTCAGGCTTTTCTTAGAAAAGAGAATTCTTAGTACTTAACAATTTGAAATTCTTTAAAAATGATCAGTAATTGGAGATAATGAGTTAGCAGACTATTGAGAAAGAGTGAAAGACAATAGAGGAAGCAATCCTTTACCTCCGTGCTGTATTGAGCAAATGGTAAGCAAGTAAATAGAAGAATCGGTGACCGCTAGACTACACAAAGTGATGAATGGCCAATTTTTGCTACAAGACATCGAAAGAAGAAAGGAAATTGCAACAATATCAAGTGTACATCTAAAGAAAGATTACGTGAGTAAAAAATTATTTAGACTAGAAGGCATCCTTGGAGAGGTCCATCCATTGTGAGCCTTTAAAAAATTTTTGTCGGTAAATCAAGTCCTGGTATATCACTTAGAATGGGTTTTTTCAGTGAAGAGGTAAATTCCTGTCTTTCGGATTTTTCTTAGAATGGATAGTCCCTTCGCTCTATATTGTAGTAATTGAGTTATTATTTAACCAATTTGAAGATTTAATTTAGCTCTTTGAGGTTGTTATGTTTACCTACAAGCATAATTATCCCTGGCAACGCCGGGTCCTCTGCTAGTTCTTCATAAAGTTCAAGATTCCACATCTAAAGAAGAGAGATCGTATGAAACTCCCCATCAGAGCCTGTGTGGTTCACCAAGATTCTTCCACGCAGTCTCTGTAAAAAATCGTATGAAACTGCCCCTCACACCCTGTTTAGTTGTAGTAAGATTCTTTCACGCAGTTTGTGTTTGACAATTTATGAAAAATGTTTGACAATCTTTGAAGTGCAGATACGATGACAGTTCGGATACTTTATTTTTACTTTTCTATGTGGACAAGTTATGTCCGTTTCGTCACTAACGAAGTATGTTAAATACATCAAAAATGATTTCAAAACATATTTCATGCACAATTATAATGAGTAAGAGAGAAAAATGATCAGATATGGCAACATCTAGAGTGTTACTAAATAAAATTGAAGGAAATTTAGTAAAACATAAATCAATAGCTGAATAGGAACCAAATTGGGTTGAATAGTGGGAAAATGAATTAGAAGTTGGAATTAGACCTGATCTAAGAACGGGATCTAAAGGTTTAATAAGTAAAAAAGAAGGTTTATTGAAATCAATATTAAAATCACCCAGCGAAACTAAGGTGTTATTGGTTATTAACGGATCAAGAAGTAAAGAAGAAATTAACAAACAAAAAGAAGAAAAGTTGCCTGAAGGAGGACGATAGATTGAAATTACAACAAATTTTGCATTCACTCATAAAGTAAGAATTTCAAAGTTTTCAGTAACTTGTGTAAACTTAGGAATTATTGTAAAGCGATAGGGTTTTGCAAGGTATATACAAATTCCTCCTCCACGTTTTGTCGTACAATTAATTGAAGCGACACTGTAACCAGGAATTATGGGAAGTTCACAATGATTATAACACCATTTTTCTGTAAAGATAATTAAAGTGGGTCTAAGATCAATACATCCGAGAGTTGCTAACGTAGTAGAAAAATTAGCTTTAATACTCCGGAAGTTTAGATAAAATATAGAGAAAATATCGTGAGAATAATGAATACTCTTTTCACTGATTAATAAGTTAAGAGACTCGATAGCGATTGGTACTGAAAAGGTTGTCATAAATAATCTAATGTTATAATCCAAGTAACTATAATAAAATCGATTTACCTAAGAGAAAATGAATATACATACAATTATCATCTAGAGAAAAAGCTAAATCTTACAAAAGCACTAAATCAGAAAAAAATGCCTTTACCAACAAAGAGTAGAATCAATGAAATAAGTATTGATGATGGCGAGAGAAAGTGAGAGGGAATAAAATAAATATAAATAAAATTAGAGATAAATAGCAAAATATAAGTTAAATAAAACAAATAGATGAATTACAACATAATGTATCGTCAGCAATTAATACAGGTGTCGGAGATATGCTCGCAAAAAAAGTAAACAAAGCAATATAACAACAGGCCTAGATCAAATTAAATATTCATAACAAATTACAATTTAGCTGACAGTAATACGAAAAAACCAAGCCTGCTGATTGTAGCAATCTTGTATGTATAAAATCCAAGTTTAGATATAACCTATAATCCTATAGACATAAACTATATTTAACTATAGTTTAACCTTAAGTCACAATTTAAACTTATCCATAGAAAAAAATAAATGTAAAAAATTTTAAAATGAAACTCTGTAAGTCAACAACAATAAAGATTCATAGATAATAATCTAGATAATTTATGTGTCATTGGCTGAAAGCGAATGGACAATAATTATCAAAAATGCAACTTAAGAAATAGTATCCATAAATAGTAAGTAGTATAAACCAAATTACATAGCCTAAAGCACACAATTTTATAACAAAAATGGATTAACAGACCCTATCAAAGTCCTGGACAGATGTAAGACGGATTGCCTTTTCATTTGAATCCTTGGCAAAAATCCGGCCGGCAAAACTCCAAGCCTTACGGGGGCCAAAGCGAGCCTTGGCCGCCCACAAAAGCTTATGACGTGTAGCTGTAAGATCTTCTAATGCGATGATTGAAGATTCTCTCAGTTTTCACCGATTTTTGATTATAAGATTTTTAATTTCCACCTATATTAAAGCACTTATCGTATCATACAACCACCTTCTGAATTCCATTTTCATAGAAATCGACCGCCTCATATGCTAATCACTCCAGTATTACCTAAAGCACAAAATCCTCAAGCAAATGCCTATCCCAAAACACTGTGCACATGCTTGTTAAGGCTGAAATTGTTTGGTTGAACTTTACTTTCTTGGGTGATGCTGAATATTTCCATTCCATGGCCCGTTATTTTGATTCCGGTGTAACATGAGCAGCGCATGTTTTGTCACAAGTGACAATTTGGCATAAAGACTTACCCCCTTCGACACGGTACCTCTTAAGGAAAGTCAAAGCATTAGATAAATAATTGGTTTTGTGCAACTCTCTTGTGCAACTCCGTGCTGGAGTGGTTAGACTGTGAAGAGAGTCCTAAAAAAATTGGAAAAGAACTTCTTCAGATCTTGCTGTTGAGTATTCTTGGAAATTAAAAAAAAACAATCTCAGCCAGAACAACTTGCAGGAGGCTTCAGGAAGCTGCTCTGAAAGGCTGCAAAGCTTGCTATGCATGGGCTCTAAACTACTAATATTTCACTAAAGAAGATTGGACAAATATCAGGTGGTCAGATGAATCACACTTTTAGATTAGTTAGATAATTGTGTAACCTAAAAAGACAAAACAAATTCACAATGGATTCCGGGAGCAATGGAAAAATTTTCAGATTTTCCAAATGGAAATTTAGCCTAGTGAACCGAGTCAGCTAGTTTCGAAAATGACTGGTAAAGGCGGGTTAATCACTTGTTTACAAGCACCATGTGGCTTTTAATTTTACATTTACTTACATGTTTATTAAAGTTATTTAGGATTCATTTACGTGTTTACTATGATTTTATAACACCAAAAACAATACCTTGAAACAACGGACCACCTCTCCACTCCAATTAGTCCATTGTTTCGAAGTTCAACTGTACTGAAGTCTCTCTATTTCCTTTTATTTCAGTTTTTTGCTACTCCTGGTGACACTCGGGTGAGGCGCAAAGCGGACAAAGAGTTTAAACCAGAGTGCGTGATACTGACTGTAAAACACGGCAGAGGAAGCATGATGGTTTGGGGCTGCATGGTTGACTCTGGAACTGGCGAAATGTTTGTGTGTGAAGGCCGAATGAACTCTATGAAGTGCATCAATGTTCTAGAATCAGCGTTACAGCCCTATTTTAATCTTTTTTTTCTTTTTTTCTGGTGATACAAAACATGGACGTCGTTAAATTCCAGAAGGATAATGCGCCAAGTCTTAAATAAACCTGCACAATGATATGTTTTAGGGAATATCACATTGAGCTTCTGGAGTAACCTGCACAGTCTCCTGACCTGAATCCAGGGTATCTAAAAACGTAAAATCAGGTGAAAACTGTTGGAAAAAATTATGTGCATTGTAATAATTAAAAATTATAAAAATAAAGAAACTCTTTCACCGCAACAAAATAAGAATAAAAAAGATACGACCTGAAAGCGCTTTTCGACAGCTTTGCTACCATCATTCAGCAGCTTTGCTATCATCATTGCCAAGAACACTAAAGTGAACTGACTTGGAACGAAACAGCTAAGTATTTATAGCGAACAGGCGATAAGGAAAAAACAATGAAGTAGATAGCAAAAAAGAACCATCACAGAGTCACCCTCTTGAATTAATGATGATTCACCAATGGGGCCAGTGTCTGAATTTAATAACAGGTTTTGATGGGTTTTTTTTTGGTATAGCCAAGCTCTCAAAAGCGTCTAGTAGGTGCTTTTTATTTATTGACTGTATTAATTTTAAATTTTCTATCGAAAAATCGTGGCCAATATCTAATGAATGCTTGGCTATGGTGGACTGGTTACTCCTTCCGAATCCGTCTGCGAGCAATGTGTTCCTTGAATCTGGTTGCTAAATTGCGCGACGTCTGCCCTTTGTAAACCATCTGGCATTGCGAACATCTGGCTTCATATATCCCGGATTTTTGCAACTTCGGAATTTCATCCTTGGGGTTGTTCAGCAAATGTCTCATCTGATATGGATTGTTAAAGGAGAGAGATATTAAACGGCTTAAAGACCAAACTAAAACTTTTGATAAAGGATATATTATAGGGTAGTGAAACAATTTTTTTCTTATCTTAACGTTGTTGAGGATGGTGATATCCGAAATAAACTTTTTATATTTTCTTTTTTTGACTAGATCAGAGATAGTTCTGGAGCTATAACCATTATTCAATGCTATTTTCTTCATCAAGGAGAATTCTTTTTCATAATAGTTTTGACTCACAGAGAGCTTGATCATGAAAATGAATGTAGAAACCTTCTGATTCCAGAGATGACTAGAATCACTAGGGATGTGATTTAATCCGTTGGTGAGTTTACGAAACATAATAAAAGATAAGGAATCATTATTTCTGATAATCGTGATATCTAAGAAAGGAAGCTTCCGATTTTCTTCTATTTAGAACGTAAATTGTACTGTGGGATAAAAACTATTTAGGTGTTTAACAAAAGTGTTGATATCACAGGCTGTGGTGTCAAAAATCTTAAAGACATCATCAGCGTAGCGATACCATGTATCTGGAAAATAATATTAATGAGGTATCGTGAATATTGATGAGATATCATGTATTGGTTATTGTCAGATCAAGGTAAATCATGTATTGGTTATTGTCATTAATGAGATATCATGTATTAGTTATTGACAGCTCATCGTTTTTGCAGCTGATGAGCGTTGCCCTGATGCATTATTACGATTTATCAGCATATTGATCAATACTGTGATTAACAATGGGATATTGATAAATATTTATTAAAAATATGATTTTTCGATGAATATTTTCAATCAATTGATACAATTTTAGGTTTAATGAGGTCAATTAATGATAAACTAATAATTACTTGTAATTAGGCATGAATATTTAAATTAGCAACTCTTTTTTTTTTTTATGTTGCAATGATTAGATGTCGTTTTGGTTACGTATTCTGTCACTGGATGGCGCTCCATCCTTTATTTTTTCTCTATGATATATATTTATGAGAAATATGATTTTTCGATGATTATTATTATTACAAAGCGATACAATTACAGGTTTAATGAGGTCAAGTAATGATGTTCATATTAATTACTTGTAATTAGGCATGAATATTTATGAAGCAATAATTAAATGACACTTTTGGTTACGTTTTCTGTCTTTGTATTTTTTTTTAATGGAGATAAAAAAGAAAAGGTTATAAAGCGTGGCACATTAATCTTTATTGATCAAATTCGACTTATGTTACAGGATGATCAATGCAACAACGGTCTCGTTTTTGTTGCCAAGACATTTAAAGTTTATCGAGGAATACATGCAAAGATTAAGCACGTACCTCAACTGGCCGCATGATTTCATGATGTCCGTCATTTATCTCGTTCTGGATTTGTTTACACTGGATGTAGTGACATTACAGTTTATCAATATTGTCATAAAGGATTACGCACGTGGCGTCCCATACAGCATATGGAGTCTTAAGGACGTTCTAATAAGGTTCAATATCCCATTCTGGTCTTGGTCTTTTAAGGGACGTCTTTAAGATATCTTTATGGTGACAAAAATTATTCTTTATACAAAATAAATTCAATTTTAATTTATCAACAAACAGTTCATTTATATACACTGTTTATTTATCGAAATTTTGATATGAAAATTTATGTCCGAAAAATGTCCTAAAGGCTTTCAGTGGGACTTTTACCTAAAATTTAGTATTTTTAGTGCTTGATTTCTTAAAAATAAAAAGCATTTGACTTCTAATGGTTAATTGCAAAATTTACTTTTATTAGTTTTAAAATCAAAGTTTAAGGCTAAAATTATACATTTCCTAAAATTTGCTTAATTAAATAAAAACACTAAATAATAATTAATGTGATTTTACATGTATCTAATTGGGAAAATTTTAGAAATTGTATAACTTTCGCCTTAAACTTTGATTTATCTTAACATTATTAACTTAAAAATTCCTATGTATTTTAGATGAATTTATAAATTGAAGACTTTCAGTTTTTTTTTAGTTGTCTTTAAAGTTTATATTTAAGCTTTTAAGTAAAATTTCAAAAATTTTACATTTCAAAAATGTTAAACTTAAGTCAGAATTGTCAGAAAATGTGATACCACAGCAAACATTAAAGTTTGTCTTTTCAATAAGGGGTCGTGACCTCCTTAACCTTGTGGGAGTCATAAATGACTTCCGGAGAAGAAAGGAGAAGAAAGAAGTCCGTTGCTGAGCCTCCAAGTAAAAGTCCTTTGTGTGAGCATGTGCTCTGGTGGAATACTCATTGAGAACAATCTTATTCTTTTTTTGAAAGTATAGTGTTTTTTCATTTTGATTAAATTTGATTTTGAAACATGCATCGGACAGGATCCAGTAAGAGAAAAATAAGAGGTTTGTATCTTTCCTATTTCTCCAATTTGGATAGTGTTTAAAGATAAGAGTAACTTCTTTTTTGTAATATTTTGTTACAGCAAAGGGAGATGACAATATTGAAGATGTGCAAATACAACTTGAAAAATAATTAAATAAAAATTTCAGTGAAACATATTTTTGTATTATTTACTGGCTTAAGAATGTCTCATGCATTAACCCTAAATCTTCAGAAGTTTAGACATAAAATTTCTTTTTCAGACTTCATGTAGATAATGAATTATCGTATTTTATGCAGGAAGTAAATTAAACCACTGCACAATAAATAATAATTATTAGAACTTATTAATTATATTTATCTTTATGTAATATATGACCACTTATCATATTACAAATTATTCCAATTTTCAAATTTCACTATCAAAGTTTGTAGATCTCAGAACATCCTGTGGCCTTCCTCAGAATGTCAGAAAAAAGTACAAGAGACGGTCATAGGATGTCATCAGATTGGCATGTTAAGACGCCTTATGGACTTGTTCAGAATATCCGAATAAAGCACTGGAGAAGTCAACAGGACAGCCTAACATTGTCGGAATAAGACGTCTTAGGGACGATCGTAGGGTGGGACATGTATAAATTAATTAGGACACGTTTTGGATATTTATGGGGCATATTAAAGACAACCTGAATGTCCCGTCAAGGATGTTCTTAGAACGTCATATGGACGTTAGTGTGCTGTATGGCGTAACAGAGACGATCCCAAAGGAGAACATAAACGATGGTCTCCAAATTGTTTATACATAAATTATTTTGCTTAACAATTTATAAATGGAGATACGCATTTAGATCAACGTTTTCGCTCAGTAGACAACTTTAATCTATTTTATTCCATGTACATTATTTGGAAAGAAGGTTTCAGACAATTATGTGAAAAATAAATGAGTGCGAAATAATTTAGTTATGAAGAAGAAAAGAAAACAAACGAAGGTGTTTACACTGTTTATCGTGCAAGATTATATTTATGAGGTTACTAGAAAAGCAGTCATTTTTTTCTTTTTTTTTTGTTTTTCCTTTGAAGAGAAAACTGACAACTCTCAGCATGTGTTTTTCACTCAAAATTATATATAACTTATTGAAAACTTATTGTATGTAAGAGTGGAAAAAAAAAGAACTGAGACGAAATGAAATAATACAGGGTGTTTCAAAATTATGTACAATAAATTTAGTGACATATTCTTCAGGTCAAAAGAAGACGAAAATGTTCTATAGCACTTTGTCTGGAAACGATTTGTTTGCGAGTAATCCAATATCATATGTGTAGCGAAGCACGGTAGTTAGCGGACGATATTTTAGTAGTTCCAGCGTTTCGACCCAACACTAGGTTGAGTGGTTTGTTCCATTGAAACCTACTTTAGGGTTGTTCCATTAGTTGTGTACAGTTGTTTCCATCACTGTAGTTTCACTACTGTACATCCACTAGGAATATCAATTTCAGAACGTTTGCGTGCTTTGACATACGCATTACGATTTACGTAAAAAAAGTCATGTACACGTATTCCAGTGCAGAATACACTGACATGCACCTAATGTATGGTCTTGCGGACGGAAATGCTGTGGAAGCAAGAAGACTCTACCAAGAACGCTTTCCGAATAGACGTTTGCCAAATAACCGAACATTTGTATCTGTTGACAGACATTTGAGGGAGCGTGGTTCCTTTGGCTGTCAAACAGGACAAGGGCGGCCTGTAGCACATTCTCCGGATGAGGAGGATGTGATAATTGACATCATACATGATGAACCACAGACAAGCACCCGTCGTATTTCTTCCATGGTACACATTCCGCACTCATCTGTTTGGCGCATTCTTCACCGTCAGCTTTTGCATCCATACCACCTATTAAGTGTGCAAAAAGTGTACACGAAAGTGTAAATCTACCTATGTGGGTGCATTTCGGTGAAAATCATGCAACTGGTTCAGGCACTGAACCCAACGGACTATCCACACCGACAACGATTTTGCCAATGGATACAACGTCGTCATGCTGGAGACCCTAGTTGTCTCAGCCAGATACTTTTCACGGACGAAGCAACCTTCACCCGGACAGGAATCGTAAATTCTCACAACCAGCACCATTGGGCAGATGCTAACCCGCATGTTACCAGAGCTCGAGCGCATCAAGAGCGTTTCTCCGTGAACATTTGGTGTGGAATTGTCGGAAATAACTTAATTGGCCCTTATGTGTTGCCGCCACGATTGACTGGGCGAACGTATCTTTTGTTTCTGCAGAATGCATTGCCAGAATTACTGGAAGATGTTCCTCTTTTGATAAGATCTAACATGTGGTTCATGCATGATGGCGCTCCAGCACATTTCAGCCATGTTGTGCGAGCACACCTTAATGCTGCATACATGAATCGGTGGATAGGTCGAGGTGGACCGGTAGCCTGGCCTGCAAGATCACCCGAATTTAATCCCTTGGACGTTTTTCTGTGGGGTCATGTGAAAACGATAGTTTACAGCACAGAAGTTCTTAACATTATGGATCTGCGACAACGAATTGAAAATGCATGCCAAACCGTTCGTAATGCTGGCGACGAACTCTTCCATGACATCAGACGGTCGCTCATGCAATGAGCCGAAGCGTGCGTGCGAGCTGGTGGCGGGCACTTTGAACAATTCCTGTAATTTGGAGCCACGGGTTAAGTTGGCTGTATCGCGTAAATAATTCGTTTCCAGATAAAGTGCTATAGAACATTTTCATCTTCTTTTGACCTGAAGAATATGTCACTAAATTTATTGTACATAATTTTGAAACACCCTGTATAAAACCACCCCAAAAAAATTCATTTTATTTTTAATACACAGATTCACCTTTTTTTTTTTCCTCCAAAAGAGAATAAAATGTATTTGAAATAAGATTATGGTCTAATTTTTTTCTTCCAATCTTTATACAAATATAAATTTAAAACACATAGAAAACAATCCAAGTAAGGTAGTAAATAAATAAATAAAATAAAACTTAATTACAGGAATGCATCTTCTCAAATTACTCGTTCTGATTAGTTGTCAAGGCGTGCTAAAAGATAGAGAGAGAGGGGGGGAAAAAAGATTTTTCACTAATACTAAATATCGTCTTTATAAGATGGAATTCTTTTATAATACTCACATATTAATTTTGTTGAAAATATTCATCCTTTTGTTAAAACTCTAATCATCAGCTATATTTCGTCTTTTGTCTACTGACTAACTGAAGAAGAGGGAAAGGTGAGCGCGCAATAGAGAAGGGACCCCCTGAGAGTTGTCATCAAGGCGAATGAGGTTTATCTGGGTCATGGGAGAATGAGGTAATGGGAGAAGGGTTACAAAAAAATTAAAAAGAATGAACAATCTCTCTAGGGTTTTTTTTTGTTAATGCAGCAATGCCATTGGGTATCTTAATTAATTTTTTTTTAAATTTTTATATATATATACTTGTAAGAAATAACGTTTTTCAGTCAGCAGTTTTTGTAGGATGAAAACAAATCTTCAAACACTTTCACAGTTTTCTGGTAAAGTTTTTATTTTTATTTTATTATTTACCTTTTTATAAAATTTAAAAAAAAATAGTATTCGATAATTTTATGAGAGAGAGAGAGAGAAAAAAAAGGAAGATTGCATATTTTTTTTCGTCTTCCTTTTTATATATTATTTAGTTTTATTCGCACGAGGAAAAAATAATGACTTCGCAAGCATATTTTTCATGAGAGCCTCTGCCATTAATGCCAGAAAATTCTTTTCCGATGGGAGACGATATATTTTTTGTAGTCAATCGTTTTAATCATCATACCTTACTTAATTCACGTTCGACAGTATGAGCTCTAGTCACATAAACATGTACCAACGCAGATCGGTGTAGCTCTGTCGCTGAACAAATGGAAAGCATTTTCAGCTCTACTAGAATCCATTTTACAACAATTTGAGATGGAAAGAGCCCTTGTTCTTTGTATGAGAGCAACAAACTCATTGTGTTTTCTGTTGACGAAACTGGGACCATGATGATAAAGATAGAAAAATTTGATGGAACAAAGAGCATTTTATTGGACGATTCTCAATTTCGCATCATTTTGGACTCTATTCAATTCGTTAATGACAAAATAGAAGAACTGAATAACAATTAAAGCTTACACAAATTTGCTCATAAATGTTTTTTAATAATGTGTCTGTAATTTCCTCAAGTCTTAAAAAACTTTAATTAAGAGGATAATTTTAAATAATGAAAATTTTACTGTTATTATTATTTTATCACAATATTTTTGTGGGAAAAATATATAATCATGTATATTCTGTAAGTGATAATATAAACATTTTTTATAAAAGATCTTTTATTTTTGTTGAGTTCTTTGGAGTAATATAAATTTATTTTATTTCAGTATTTCATATTTTTTTTTTAACTTTTATTTTTTATTTTTATAATCGACTCGCACTCGTTATAAACGATAGTTTTGTGCATGCAGTATCAGTCGGTTCTTGCTAGTACATCGATCATGGATGCGAGATTTACATTTCCATCGAATTTTTTAATCTGCGCAGCTGCAAACTCTGGTAAGACCTCGTTTACAGAGAGGTTCATAATGCGTTCGTTGGAATTGGGTAATCCTGCACCCAAGTAGTGCGCTTTATTTACTCTGAAGATCAGCCAGCTTATGATCGACTTCGACGTGATTCTCTCATCCCTATCACGTTTATCAGAAATTTCAATATCGAAATTTATGACACTCTCCAACCTTCAACATTGGTAATTCTGGATGACATTGTTCACAATATAAATTCTAAAGATTTAATGAATATTGTGATCAAAGATGGCCATCATAAAAATTTAATGCAAGTTTTATTGTGTCATAATCTGTTCGGAAAAAATTTGCGCACAGTCAGTTTGAACTGTCAAATCTTCGTTATAATGAGTGCATGTCGCGATGGCAATTATCCTAATATTTTGGGTAACCAAATAGGGGTGGTGAGCTCAATACTTATTAAATATAAAAAGATTGCACTCATAACCTTTCTCTCATTTGCTCGTGGATCTAAGACCTAACGCAGATGAACGTTTAAAGTTCAGAAGCAACAGTTTTGATGCACAGTCGCACGTTTATTTGAAAAGAGACTGAAAAGGGAAAGAAAAAAAATGTCAAAAAATACAAAAGCTTATTTTCCCATTTTACAACTGTTGGCCGGTAAAAGTATAAAAAACCACATTGAAAAAATCACTCCTCTTATGCCCTGATATTTTAAATGTCCTTTCCGAATGTTGTCTCAATGTATTAAAAGTACGAATATCGTTAACGAGCGCACAAATGCATAGACTGAAGCGGTATCAACACATCAAGAAGTGTCTGGCGTCAAAAAAGTATTCTCACAAAAGAAAAACGAAACTCATTAATCAAAAAGGCAGTGGATTTTTCACAGCTCTCCTTCCACCTTTAATAGGCTTATTGGGCGGGCTGTTCACGCAAAAATAACGTACAAAAAAATGGTCCTCGTTCCTCAAACGCTTCATCATCCGCTTGAAAAGCCGTTGTCTGCATTAGACAATGAAATGAAAATTATTTTAGAGAGGAATGATCTGGACGATAGAACCAAAGCTAAACTCTATAATCACAGCTTGCAAAGGTATTTAAATTATTATAAAAAATTTAAAAACGAATTTTTTCACGAAGAGAAAGACCCATTGGAAGATGACAATGTTGACCCATCTGTCGCCACCGCCGCGGCTGTTGAAGCAGTGCGTATGGAGTGCGCACCACCGCCAGCTGACATTAAAAAAGAAGTCCTTCCATCTTCGTTCTCTTCATCCAAGGTGACTTCTTTCGAGCGTGAACCGAGCAAAGATTACTTCAATCTTTCAGTGTTTACTACGTGGTTCGAGACCATGTTGCAACGGTCGCCTACATTCACAAATCTCGTTCCACGTCATTCCCATTTTCCTATTTCTGATGCACATGCCACATCATCTCTACCTCGGTAGACAGAGGTCGATGCAATATTAAACCGTAACCCTCTAAAATAAAAGTCTCCAGTTAAAAAAAGACTTAAATTCCACTCGATTGGTGTGAAATAAAGATCGACGTTTGATTTAGGATGGACGGCCCGTGCCAGGTTCGAAAATAGGTCGATTGCTCATGGGCGTGGTTAGCGAAGACCCTAGAAAGACATTTTACCAGGGTGAACTGGGATGGACAGAATTAACGCGTTAATTGAACCTGACGAAGTTGAGAAAAGAAGTGTAAGAAGAAGATCCCATCTGCCTTATCAACTCAAGTGGGATGTCTTCAAGAAGAAATATTTTAGAACCAATTTATTTTCCCCCTTCATCACTGGGCAGTTACGGAGGCGGCAGTCGTTTATACAGGGCGGCAGTCACATCGCACAAGACTTCACGTAAAATGAAATTTTAAAAAATGGCTATTTACAAAGGACACTTATACAGGGTTTTTCATAATTGGTGTCCCGTCTTTAGGTCCAAATAACGACTCCAAAAACCCAGTGAAAAAACCTCATCCCCTGCCCTTTATCGAGTGGGTAAAGTGAAAGGTATGGCTAGCTAATGTAGACAAAAACAGAAAAACATTTTACATTTTTTACATTTCCCATTTCCCATGTACAGTTTTCAAATTTCATAATATTTTTCCTGGGGGGAAAAGCCCAGTCAAGTTTATTAGCTTTTCAGGGTAACGACTCATTCATTCTCATTAATTTTCCAAATGTAGGCCCTACTGTTTTCTAATAAGTATGGTTTTTGTCCACATCGGCTAGCCATACCTTTCACTCGATGAAGGACAGGGGATGAGATTTTTTCACCGGGTTTTTTGCTAAACCCACATTTTACATGATGCTCTACAACTTTCTAAGTAACACATGGGGTCTAACCCCTACCACTACAAAATTAAAATTTACCCTTTCATCCCCAGGGACGCGATATGTTTTTATTCTGAATTAGGGGAAATTAAAACCAAATAATCAATATTCATTTTTCCCCAATCTGTTCCCCTTGAGTCGTTATTTGGACCTAAAGACGGGACACCAATTATGAAAAACCCTGTATAAGTGTCCTTTGTAAATAGCCATTTTTTAAAATTTCATTTTACGTGAAGTCTTGTGCGATGTGACTGCCGCCCTGTATAAACGACTGCCGCCTCCGTAACTGCCCAGTGATGAAGGACAAAAATGAGAACGATATAGATAATAACAAACGCCACAACAAATACGACAATCGTCCGCGGCAACAATTAGTTGTTGTTCGCCGACACGACACTCCTCCCGTCGCACTAAGCTATGGGGAATACCACTGGGCCGAGTGCCGAGTGCGACCGGAGTGCCAGAGTGTTTCGAGGTCTCGTCTAGGTCGGTCTCGACGATGCGTGGCGTCTGCATCAGAGCGCAGTGGAGGATCGTCATTCTCCACATCTGGCTGATGCGGCTCGATTGGTTCGGGGGAGTCACTTGGGTCGAGCGGCAGAACATCTACCGCTGGATTTGAAGTTGCTGCCGTGGCTGGTAGCTCACTCTCGGCCGCAATGGGGATAACCTCTGTGGCTGTGTGATCCGCTACTTGGGAAGCGCACTCGCTAAAGCGCACCCAACGAGGAGTTTTTGAATTCCTTGTTTCGTCGCTGCGGGGCGCACTGGAGAGCTCTACGTCACAAGGTTTTAACTGATCGATGTGCCGTTTCGAGCACTTGTTATCAACCGCCACTTCGTAGTGCAGGTCTCCTAGGCGACGCTTGACAACACCCGGTAGCCATCTCTTTTGTGAGGGACTTCTCGACGACACATAGACCGCTTGCCCTTCTCGTAGGGTTCTAAATTTCGGCTTGAACGTAGCTTGGTGACGCTCTTGTACTCGCTGGCTTACATCTTGTGGCTGCAACATATCCGGGCGAGTGTACAGTTCTCTTCCTAGAAATAATTTAGCGGGGGACTCCTCCGTGGTGGCATGGGGTGCTCTTCGATATCGTTCTAAAAATACATTCAGGTTTCTTTGTAAGCTGCCTGGTGTGGTTCCCATGGCTTTTAATACACACTTAATGATTTGTACATATCGCTCAGCTTGTCCGTTAGTGGATGAGTGGTATGGCGCCGTGCGTTTATGGAATTTTACTCCTCGCATTTTTAGGTAGGTGAATTCATCGGCGACAAACTGGGGACCATTATTGGAGACCACGATGTTTGGTATTCCGTATCTCGCGAACAGTTCATCCAGTACGTCGATGGTGCCTGCCGCGGTCGTCGACGAAGTTACCTTGGCTTCCATCCACTTACTGTACGCGTCAACTACTATGAGGAGCATTTTTCCCGATACTGGTCCGGCATACCACATGGATTCTCTCCCATGGGCCCTTGGGATACTCCCAGTGGTGGATTTGGAACTGGGGAGGTGCGCTGGAGTTCGTCATGCATTCGGCGCACGATTTGACGGTGCGTTCAATGTCAGTGTCGATACTGGGCCAGTATATGAACGAGCAGGCGAGGCCTTTCATCTTGCCCATTCCTAGATGGCCAGTGTGGAGGTCATCTAGGACTGGTTGCCATAGTGGTGGTGGAATCACTACATGATGTTCATACATTAGGCAACCAGCACTCGTCGTGTACTTATCCTCAGATGCTTTAAAACCGGAGCGGGTAGGTCTCGGCCTCGTCCAAGTTCCTCGATGATCCGACCCAGTCTTGGATTGCTTCGGGTGGCTTTAGCGATGTCCTCTGGACGGATGAGCAACTGGCACATTTGGTGGACCACAAATCCCTCAAATCCATCTTCTTCCTCCTCTTCTACCCTGTTGATTGCAGTGATGCGTGAGCAATAGTCGACGTTGGAATGGTCCTTGGTTGGCTTGTAGACAATGGCATAATTGAAATTGCTCAGGTAGTCTGCATAATTTGCCATGCGACTGATACACAGGGTCGGGAGAGATTTATGGGGGGTGAAATATTTGATTCAGTGGTTTGTGGTCGGTGACCAGCTCGAATCTCCTTGCGTACAGGCAGTTAAAGAATTTTTTTACGGCCCATACAATGGCTAGGGCTTCTTTGTCAATTTGCGGATATCATCTCTCTGTTTTGGACAGAGACCGGTTGGCATAGGCTATGGGCCTCTGTAAACCGTTGCCTAGGCGGTGACTTAACACGGCCCCTAGTCTGAAACTGCTGGCATCTGTGGCGAGAATAACTGGGAGAGAGAGGTCATACTGCGTGAGAACCTGTGGCAAGATGAGGGTGTTCTTAAGCTCCTCATAGGCCTTTCGGGCTTCTTTGGTCCACACGAGCTTGTCTTGGCCTAGCTTTTCTCAAAGTGGGTTTGCTCGGTGGGACAAGTTGGGAATGAATGCACTATAATAAGTGGCCTTTCCTAGGAAAAGTTGGAGTTCCTCGGAAGACGATGGTGTTGGGGCCCTCTGGATGGCTATGATGTGGTCATTAGACTTAACGAAGTGGCTGCGAGCACGCACTTTTTCCGGTTGAGATGGAAGCCGTGGTGGTCCAATCGAAGTAGCGTTTGGCGCAACGCTCCCACGAGTTTATCAAACGTCAGGGCGAACACGATGATATCGTCAAAAAAGTTGACTACGTTCTCCGCATCTTGGAACACTTCCTCCATCCGATGCTGCCACAATGCTGGAATATTTGCAGCACCATAGACGGCTCTTGTTGGTCTGACCAGTCCATGCGTCGGCGTGTTCAATGTTAAAACCTCCTGAAATTTGGCGTCGATTGGTAAATGGGTGTATGTGTCGATTTTATTAAAGATATCTTCTATTTTTGGAATAGGATGCTCATCCACGAACATCTGTTTATTAACCATAGGATTATAGTGATTCGCAGCGCACCATTTGTCTTTACTCCCACATGGGTTGGCGATGCCCACTCGGAGAAGTCGACTCTTTCATAGAATCTGGCTTTTATCTTCTCCTCTATCGCCACAGCATACTGTTCTTGTAGAGCAAGGGGAACATCTCTTGCTCTGGCAAATACGGGGGTGGTGTCTGGCCCTTTCAGCTTCCCTGCTGTGTTTTGGAAGACATGGTCGAACTCTTTCACTAGACTGTCTAGTTGGCATTTCTGTCCCTCGGTGAGTGGTCTTTTGCCTGGGTTATCCTGGATGGCTTGAATGGGTGCGAAGAGTTCATTGAAATTGGCGATCCAATCGCGACCCATTAAACCTGTAGAGTTACCTTCTACCACGTACAAGTCCATATTCCGGCTGGTGCTGCCGATGGTAACTCGACCTCTGACTTTCCCAAGGCATTGCACCTGGTGACCGGTATAGCTTCGAAATTGCCGGTCTGACTTCTGCAGGCGTAGCTGAGGTTTGGTCTTGCATAAACGGGTGACACCTACGATGCCACAGGGTGCTCCCGTGTCAACCTCCATCTGCAGAATCTTTCTGTCTATTAACACATCTATCAGGTTTAGATGGATGGCTTCCTGATTCAAGGTCCCTTGTAGCTGGTTGAGGGTCTGTACTCGATCTGCTGGTACTTGCGTCTCGTTGGGTGAGGTACAACGTGATCCTCTTGCCTTCGAACGACAGGCTTTCGCTATGTGACCAGTCATCTGGCAGGAGTAGCAGGTCGCGGTCTTAAATCGACAGGTGTCTTCCCAATGCAGACCACCACACCTGCCACACGGTTTCTTCGGAACTGTTTTATTTCCGTTGCTTGACTGACGACTGGCTGTGGAGTGGTGGCGCTCGTTGCTCGCGTTTGCTGGGAGGCTTGGGAGTTTCTCTTGGCGATTCCTCCCACAATGGTTCAATTTCATACTTGGGACCTCGTAATCAAGTTCGTGGGTGTCCTCTGGGGTTGATTGACTCACAGCTTTTCCAATGGCCCAGGTGGCTTCCAAACTCTGGGCGATGGCGTATGCTTTATAGATATCATCTGGTTGCTTCGCGATAATCTCGTCTCTTGTCTCGGGAGAGCGAAGGCCGTGGAGGAATTGTTCTATTAGCATACAATCTAAGAAGTCTCCATACTGACAATGGACAGCACTCTTTCGTAATCGAAGTGCAAATTGGGCCACTGATTCGTCTGGGCTCTGTATAACTGTTCGGAATTTAATACTTTCCACATATTTTGTTGCGAGGACGATCGATATGAGGGTGAGCGACCTCGAATGAAGCCAGAACTTCTCTGCTAAGCACAACAATGAACGCTCTCGCTAAAACAATGACTTCTACGCCACTGCTCTGTTACTGTCTCTTATACCCAGAAAAGCTGCCACAACAATGTTTTTTAAAAAGATTAAGCAAACAATTGTTGCAGCTTCCCTGGGATAAACTTAAAGTTAACACCACCAACAATCAGGGTAATAAAAAAAAATATTATCTACGATAAAACAAATTGTTTCTTAAGAACGAAACGCCCATCTCTATAGATTTCAACCCTTACACTCTAGTCAAAATAAACACGTAACACAAACCTTTTACCCGACTCCAAATAACACCAATAACTACAAACAACCTTTGCTCAAAATTAACGCACCAACGACTTTTCAAACAAAAATACTAAACAAGAAATAAATATATATATACATAACACTCCCTAAATTACAATCAACCTCCACAAAACAAATGAAAACAACACAAACATTGACACCAGTCACAATGGCAACAGCGATTTCCAAGGTAGGACGTGGAATCCACCGGCTGTCCGCCGGTAAAAAGTGAACCGACGAGAGGCCGCGCTGGCGAGGAGATTCGTGGGCACGTCATGGAGGTCTAGCGGCGTAGCGAGTTGGGAGCCAGGCAGGCCAAGCAACGTGAAATGGACGAACGGCAATGGTGAACATCGAAAACCTTCGGAGACTGTGGTGTATTAACCGTCAAGCAAAGTGTTGGACAGAACTTCTTAATGGTGACAGTTAAGTGACAACTTAATTAAGGATCCTGGTATATCTATGTGGAGAGGAGAAGCTTAAGTTCAAGCTTTGTAGTTTAACGTTATGTATAACGGGACACCAATTAATAGGGGTAGGGATTATGATTTAAGTTTACTACAATATACACTGATTACTTGACACATAGCAAACCGTGTATAGTTTTAATTAATATCTTGATTCATTATGTCATTCAACTTTTTGATTTTCTTATTTATGCAGTATGGAAGTATGTACTTTCCTTTAGTTAATTTAATCTATTTGTTAATAAAATTTTTGTTTTGACTGTATTCAATCTTCCACTCTTACAGTTAATTAAGTCGTTATAACAGGATTTAGTTGGGTTGTTTGGGTTTTAATTCTTATTAAAGAGGAAGTCAGCTTATGAAGTAATAAATTAAGGGTTCGTGTTATTCTAATTTTGCGGCCACTAGACATAGCATCTTTATTAAGTTGTAGTTATTTTTAATACCACTATACGATCAGTTAGGGTGTAGTGTTAGTTTAGAGAGTAGTTTAATGACATGCGTTGCGTTGTTTTTGACATGGCAGTGCTTTGGCACTTGGGTACGGCAAATAACACCACCCAACTTAGGGCTAATAAAGCGCCATGAAACACACTTATCCTGCATTGTCACAATGGTGCCGTTTGACCAGAGCTGGTCGCGTAACGGGGAACACGACTTTTCCGTGTTACTTCAAGCACGCTAGCGTTCCTGGGGGTTGCCGTTCGTTTTGTTCAACTAATGGTTCTTTATATATCATTAAGAGAATGATATAATCTTGAGGGGGGGGGAAGCTGTGTGACATATTGTAATATGCCACGAGATGTTTGGAACAATATATCCAAACGTGTGTTTATTTTATTAGGAATTAAAACAGGCCGTATGGAAGATTGCCCACTTATTCAATTGTCAATTAAATGTATTTTATATTATTCGATTTAAATTATATAAATGTCAAATTAACTTATTCAGTAAGGTTTATTTTATTATAAATTTACTTTAGGCGGTCGGTGTTTAGGCCTCGTTCCTGGCCCTTTGTCTTTATTCTTTTTGGCGGGAAAATTAAGTTGATAAGAAAAGGGGAGGGAATGAGTCATGGAGATAAGGAAGCGGGCGTGGGAGCGAGCGCACGAAACACCGATTGGCTATGTTATTATTTATTATTGTATTTGCTGCGAGACTTTTGTGGAGGAGAAATTGTGATGGTAAAAAGAAATTAAGGACACTCGACATATAGATCTGGTGACAACAGGTTGTCAGTAATGTAACAAATTTATGTGCTAAAAGTGTAGCAGGAGATAGTGTAGCAAGGTTCTGCTCCGCGTCGGGCAGCCGCGTCTCGGCTCGCCTCGGCGTGGAAGCCGGACAGGTAAGATGTCGGACAGAGGGTCTTCAGTGATGATGGTGCAGAAGGCAAGCAACCCCCAGAAAAAGGGAGCCTGTTCAACAACAAGCGACAGTGGAGAGGGCAACAGCGATTTCCAAGGTAGGACGTGGAATCCACCGGCTATCCGCCGGTAAGAAGTGAACCGACGGGAGGCCGCGCTGGCAAGGAGATTCGTGGGCACGTCGTTGAGGTCTAGGGGCGTAGTGAGTCGGGAGCCAGGCGGGCCAAGCAATGTGAAACGGACGAACGGCAGCGGCGATGGTGAACATCGAAATCCTTCGAAGATGGTGGTGTATTAACCGCCAAGCAAAGTGTCGGACAGAACTTCTTAATGGTGACAGTTAAGTGACAATTTCAGGGTGCGTACTACTTTTGAAAAAATGATATTAATGACTTTTTCATGAATTTTCATTACTAAAATTTTTATTTTTCATGACCTTTGGTTACAAGTGATTTTATGTTTTTTTCAATTTCTTGTATTTCAATCTTCTTTTCTTTAACAGTACTTCTGAATGAAATGGATTTCACAACATAAGATAGATCATTTTTTGTCTCTGCGAACAATGCCATTTCATAAGCAGATTTTAAGAGTGACTCAATGTCTTTTTATAAATGAATTTTTTTTTCTGTTCAACTTTTCAACTTCTAAATTGTCTTCATTTTGTCGTTTACTTTTAGACGGTTTTTTTGTCTCTTCTAGAGCTGTAAAATATTTTTGACGTGCACTTTGGGCAGACACAATCTAAAATTTTGTAATTGGCACTTTCATCAAACCACTGCAATGGTTTTATATAGTCACAAATTCTCCTTTGAGAAGTTAAAGAAGTTTCTTTCAAATTTTCTACCAATAATGCCTTGTTAATAGAGAAACCTCTTTCCACTGAGGCTTGGCCATGAGATAGAGCTAAAATGAGTTTTACCATTTGCCATAAAAGATCATAATCCGGTATCATAAATTGTTTAAAAAACACATCTAACCTCGATTCTGAATCATTGAATTCTAAAAACACTACCTTGGTTGGCAGCAACAATTTTCTGCATAAATTCACAATACTGTGCAATGACCTTATCACAATTTCTGTCTTTTACAAATTTATGGTTATTTAAAATATCAATAACAATTTTAAACTGTTTGATACAATTTTTTGATGAAGCCATTTGGCAAGGTGAGAGACAAGTCACATTCCTAACGAGAGAGAAATTTAATGGACATTTTTCTAGAATTTTTCATATAATTTTTGTAATGATCCTACCACACTGCATTTTAAAAGACATAACATCTTTTTGAGAAATATCTCCAACAACATTCTTTTCATGAAATTATTTTCAGCCATAAAACCAATGTCTATTTCTTTAAAAGGTAACAACAAAACTTGAGTCTTTAATATCAATTTTCACAGGTTTTATGACTGAATCTGTATTGCTTAGCACATCCTTCTTTACAACTTTTCTCATGAGATTTCGAATAAGTTTCTGTAAGTAGAAAGATAAAAATGGTAAAACAGGCTTATCAGTTTGGAACTTTGTTAAAAACTCTGTAAAAACATTAGCTAAACTTACATAAAAATTAAATTTTACAATTGTTGTGGAATCTTAGTTGCTGCTTTTATCATTTCAAATGATTTTGTTTTGGGAACTGAGAATTCTTTTAATGGTTTCTCAAATTTTTGCACATACTTTTCAATGTTTGGCCATATCTCTAGTGCTTGAGTAACAACTTTCGCATTTTCAATCCAACGAGTGGCACAAAATTTCAAGGCATACACGTCACTATTTGTGATACGGTCAAAATCTTCTCTCCTTGCTGGTGTATCTTTAAATAAAGTGTACAAAGCTTGAAGTAAGCCATCAATATCCCAATCTACAGCTAACCATCCTGACTTGAATGCAACATGAATGGTATGTAACCCACAACTTCCAATGTTAATGGATTCAAAATCATTATCCACTTCACTGATAATGTCTTTCACAAAATTACTGAAAAATGCCCAATTGACATATGCAAATTACTGAAAAATGCCCATCCATCGATATCTGCAATAATTTTTTCAAATCTAATTTTTTTGTTAACTCTTTGAAATGCAACAACAAATCAGACGCTTTAGAATGACCTATAGGAATGCAGAATCAAAATAATGAGACCTAACCAAATGCATGTTTTCACAATAAAATCTCACATGTAAATTCAACTGCTTTGATTGAGACTTAACATTAAACTATTCATCAAACAAAAGCACAAAATAATTTGATGATCTAACATCTTCAAGGAGTAATGAATGAATGTGTGGTGCAATTCCATAAGCTAAGTAAGCACATTTTTTTTCACCACAAGAAAATTCTTTTGCTATTCCACTATCAGGAAACATTTGAGCAAACAATTCGCTGATTCCATTACAACTTTCATATGAATGCTTTGAATGAACAGTTTTCAATGTCCACAAAATTTCTGCTCTTCACTTCATTTCCATTTTCTCGATTAATGGAGTTATAAAAGTAGTATTGGATTACAAAAAAAAAAAAAGAAAAAACAAATAGGCCTATAAACAATCATTCTCTAATTCCTATAAAAATGGATATGATAAATTATGCTATTCTAAAGCACTTTTTCTTAAATTAAATCACTACACTCAAATTGGTTGAGGTTGAGGGTCGAGCATCAGGAATACTAGAGACTACAGAATTAGGTTCAGGGAGTAAAGTATGCACAGGTTCAGATTGAGGTGTTTGGGGATCACATTTCAGTAAGGAATTTGCCAGAAAACTTTTCGAAGTGGAATATCGAAAGTTGCTATGAAGCTGATGATTTGTACCATTCAAGTGCACGTTCAATGCAGCAACTCCTTGGTATTTCTTGATATTTCTAATTGATATTTCTTTCATACAGAGATTGCATTTGGCCTTGAACACACTTCTTTCCTCTAACCAGTCCTTATATTTTGAATTTAGCAACCACAACTTGTTGAACACGCATATTCCTGGCATTTTTTTATGATGAGGACACAACATGTGATTGTCTTTAGGCTTAAGCATAACTGGAAAAGGCGATGCTGAAAGGTGATAGTGAAATGATGAATGTATGGTGTTAAATTAACAAAAAAAAAATAAATAAATAATTTTTTAAATGGTTCACATTGTCAGTTGTTAAGTTAAAAAATTCATGATTTTTACCAAAAATCAATCTGAATTCATGACTTTATAAGGACCATTTTATGACCACTCAAAATTAATGAAAATTCATGACTTTCATGACTTTTAAGGACCCGTATGCACCCTGCAATTTAATTAAGGATCCTGGTACATATATATGGAGAGGAGAAGCTTAAGTTAAAGTTTTGTAGTTGAACGTTATGCATAACGGGGCGCCAATTAATAGGGATAGGGATTATGATTTAAGTTTACTATAATATACACTGATTACTTGACACACAGCAAACCGTGTGTAGTTTTAATTAATACGAGGGGCAATTCATAAATAAGGTCTCCATGGCTGTAACTTTTTTATTTGTTAACCGATTTTCAAAATTCTTTTTGTATCTTATACTCACATTTGTCCTCTATGTAATGCACTATTCACTTTTCGACATAGTCCCCATTCCTTTCCACGCATTGCGCCAACGCGTGACCACTCGGGTGAACCCGTTGAAGAGGAATTTCGGGGTTTTTGTTGACACAAGGATTGAATGGCAGCTCTGGACCCTCTTCTGGAGTACGATAACATACGAGTCACCACACACCAGAGGCGTTGCAGCGCCTACAGTTCAAAGATGAAAAATTGCAGTTCAAAAATGAAAGACTTTGCACATTGCGACTTTCACCACTTCCCAAAGAAGAAAGAGCCCCTTAAGGGACATGAATTGGTTCTGACGGCGAGGTAAATGCTGCCATTCAATCCTGGTGTCGACAACAATGGTCCGGAATTCCTCTCCAATGGGTTCACCCAACTAGTCACGCGTTGGCGCAATGCGTGGAAAGGGATGGGGACTATGCCGAAAAGTGAATAGTGCATTACATAGAGGACAAATGAGAGTATAAGATACAAAAAGAATTTTGAAAATCGGTTAACAAATAAAAAGTTACAGCCATGGAGACCTTATTTATCAATCGCCCCTTGTATCTTCATTATGTCATTCAACTTTTTGATTATCTTATTTATGCAGTATGGAAGTAGTGTACTTTCCTTTAGTTAATTTAATCTATTTGTTAATAAAATTTTTCTTTTGACTGTATTCAATCTTCCACTGTCACAGTTAATTAGATCGTTATAGTGGGGTTTAGTTGGGTTGTTTGGGTTCTAATTCTTATTAAAGAGGAAGTTAGCTTATGAAGTAATAAATTAAGGGTTCTTGTTATTCTAATTTTGTGGCCACTAGACATAGCATCTTTATTAAATATAGTTATTTTTAATACCACTATACGATCAGTTAGGGTGTAGGGTTAGTTTAGAGAGTAGTTTAATGACATGCGTTGCATTGTTTTTGACATGGCAGTGCTTTGGTACGGCAAATGACACCACCCAACTTTGGGCTAATAAGGCGCCATGAAACACGCTTATCCTGCATCATCACAATACGAGTGATTTAATGTTTTAATGCTAATCCCAGTTGTTTGTAAGCTTCCACAGCGTGATTTTTTTAAGTAAAAAAAACTAGAAAGAGTTATCAAATATGACTTTGTTTATAATAACATAAATGTAAATCTCCTTTTTGAATGAAAATTAAAATAAAATAAAATAAAATAAAATAAAATAAAATAAATAAATGAATGAAAGGGACCAATGTAAGTTCTAATGAAGGAGGGGATTAAAAAAGGTGAGTCACATGTTATTGAAATATTATCAAACCATTCCTTTTTTTATATAATAATTATTTTGGTCATTTTAATTCATTTAATGTACTCTATGTAAATGAATATTTATTGAAATGTGTGTAGCTTTTAAAGCGAAGTCACGAATGGATGATTTTAAAAAATGAGACGTTACATGAATGACACTGAATGAATTTGGAAACTTTTTTTTAGTTTGTTTACCAAAAATAACACTATGGAAGCTTTCAAACAATAATTAATGCTAATTATTTCTCTAATTCACTATGTTGACATGGATTTTACCGCCATGCCCCAGCATTAAAAGTTAGCTCTCTCTCTCTCTCTCTCTCTTTCTCTAACGTCTCCTGATATTTTCTCACCGAGTAGATATTTATGACCAATCTTCCTGAATGGTAAATCGCATATTCGTCATACCTCATTCTTATTTTGTATTTGGCTATAAGAATAGAGGTAGTAATAATAGTTTATCATTTCTTCAATTTCTTAAGTAAGAATTAGGAAGAAATGGATAATTTTTGATCGAAGAGATAACTGGCTTCCGACCGCGAAGTAGTCAACTCTGCTCCGCTCACTTTGAAAAGTTTTGTTTTGTTATTGATCCTGTCGTATTAATGTACGTAGGTATTATTTAACCTCACTAACTACCGGGTGTCCCAGAAATGACTGATGGCTTTTGAAAATCAATAAAAAAAAGACGGAATGCGACAGATATGTATCGTTTGCAGCCTTATGCTTAGGAAATCAGAGAAATTTATCCCACCAAATTTCAAATTTAGTTAACATTTCTACCAAGAGATGGCGCTGCAGGCGATCTGTACTGCATGTGAGACAATTCAACATGACATGTTTGAACGGATGTCTGCAAATTTTTGCCTGAGACTGCGCCACGTTGTTGCAGCAAATATATTGAAAATGTTATTGTTTAGTTTTTTGCAACAGTCCTTGCAACATTTTCATACCGGTTTTTATTTTTTCATAGTTTTCAGTGCCACCTGTGGGTGAAAATGTTAACTAAATTTGAAACTTGGTGGGATAAAATTCCCTGATTTCCTAAGCATAAGGCTGCAAACGATACATATCTATCGTATTCAGTCTTTTTTTTATTGATTTTCAAAATCCATCAGTCATTTTTGGGACACCCGGTATTTGCGCAAGGCTATGTAACTAAAGAGGTATCCAGATAAAACGCAACCGGACAAAATGCAACTACACGTTTTGAAGTGTTGAGATGGCCACATTTGATTGAAAATGATGAGAAACCTAAGAACATAGAGCTCATTTTCATTTCTAAATACTACATTCGAGAAATTCAATTTTTCAAACCATAGATGAACAGAGCTCCTGCTACTTCGTCAAGGGGAATTATTTTGTTCATTGAAGCATTTAATGGAAGCCAACCAAAATAGAGAGGGGAGGGAGGACTGCCAATTTATTATGATTTGAAGCCACTTTTTTGGTTAAAATTCACAAATAGAAAAGGGGGGGGGAGGGGGCTAGTTATTGGCTATTGCTTTTAATATTTGACTAAGACCCCATTAAATTTATATTAGGTAATCTAGTTAAATAAGTAAATGGTGTTAACAGTAGCAAATTTTTGTTTAATGTTTTGAAGCTAATACATTTGTCATTTAAACTGGCTGAAATAGTTTATATTTAGTGATGATCGTAAATTAAAATATATCAGTGTAACAAAATACATTTGATAACCTGAAATTTAGTTCATTTTTCCATAAATTTTAGTTATGATCAAATAAACAAAGAAAATTGCTTGAGAGAATTTTAATTAGTTTTAATAAAATTTTACAGTATTTGAAACCACAATGTTCTTGTGAAGGAAAGATTTTTTGAATGGCTGTCACAACGCAATGGGGAAGAACTTTTCTTTTATTTCTTCCCATGTGCACCCAAATCTAATGGACAAATTAGATTGTTCGTATATCGTAATCCAGGCAGATTTTTGAAAAGACGGAATTTTCGGTGATGCACGCCAAACCACCTGCTGGGCATATGCTGATCGATCTCGGCATAATCACGACAGCATACGTTCATACTTGTTATGTCGGCATATCTTCACATATTGTGCACCGATACATAATTTAAAAATTAATATCATGAAATTGTTCATATTTAAATAATTTATGTATTATTTCTACTTGACAATTTGTTGCGGATGGTACATTTTCCGTCGATTCGGCGACACTGGATTCCTCGTCTAATGACGGGTGATCGCACAGGAGAGGTTCTAAAACAATATGGTTTCACACTTAAACCATCCAAATCACCTACAAGGTTCTCCAAATCGTTGTCCAATTCATTATACAGGGTGTAACTAAAGATGTGTTACAAACTTTGGGGAATGATAGAACTGGTCAAAATAAGCATTTTTTGTTCTATGAACATTGGTCCACAACTGCATCGTTTAAGAGTTATAGCCACTGTTCAAAATGACGTCTTCAGCATCAATGCAGGCTATGACACACCCCTTTCTGAATTATGGTATGGTCATGTAAATTTTTAAAGTAACATGACCACACCATCACATTACCATGCAAGCAGATCCTGCACACTAAAAAATCTAACGTGTGTGATCGCATCCGGATATGGACTACACCTTTAACGAGTGCACTGACATGTTGTTAGTGTACGGTGCTGCAGACGGTAATGGAAGGGCTGCTTGTCGTCTGTACAGACGGCAGTTTCCACAACGTCGTCAGCCAGCTTACACAATGTTTGCTCGGCTTGTGCGACGTCTACGAGCAACAGGAAGTGTAGCTGTGATGCGTGGAGAGCATGGTCGCGCTCGCACCCGTCGTACCGCTCAATTCGAAGAAGCTGTGCTTCGTAGAGTTCACGAAAGACCAACATGTAGCAACCGTGCGCTTGCACACATCATGAACACAGATCACATGTCTGTTTGGCGAGTTCTGCATGACCAACTGTTTCATCCGTTTCGTATGCAACGAGTGCAAGCATTTGGAGCTGCTGACTTTGCACCACGTATGGCATTCTGCAGATGGTTTCTTGCACGTTGTAGAGAGGAACCAGCATTCTCACAGCAGGTGCTGTTCACTGATGAAGCAACCTTCACCAGGGAAGGCATTTTCAACCACCAGAATATCCATGTTTGGGACCGTATCAACCCACATGCCATTTCGACAAGGCGCTTCCAGCAACGATTTTCTGTCAACGTGTGGGCTGGTATTGTTGGCAATCGCCTCATTGAGCCGTACATTCTCCCAGCTCGTATGAATGCACAAACCTACCTCGTCTTTCTTCAGGAGGTGCTGCCTGAACTGTTGGATGACATACCTCTTAACATCCGTCAAGTAATGTGGTTCCAACATGATGGTGCACCTCCACATTTCTCACAGCATGTCCGGGCCTTCCTCACTGATACGTTTGGCGATCGTTGGATTGGACGGGGTGGTCCAGTTACCTGGCCGCCACGATCACCAGACCTAACACCATTGGATTTCTTTGTGTGGGGCCACCTAAAGTCCCTGATGTACGAAACAATGGTTAATTCAGTGGAGGAACTCATCGCACGATTGGCTGTAGCAGCAGACAACATCAGGGACTCCCAGCAGATGCTGCAACGAGTGTCTTGCAACGTACAGCGACGAATGCAAGCCTGCATTGACGCTGAAGGGCGTCATTTTGAACAGTTGCTATAACTCTTAAACAATGCAGTTGTGGACCAATGTTCATAGAACAAAAAATGCTTATTTTGACCAGTTCTATCATTCCCCAAAGTTTGTAACACACCTTTAGTTACACCCTGTATAGATAGTTGTTAAAATAAGTCTCCATATCTTCGTAAGTCTCAAAACTGATAACTGAATTGCTGCTTTCATGTCCAGACATTGTGAAAATTTTAGTGATCACATTACTGAGTGAATCTAGATCTATAGTGAATGTTAAAGCTTCACTGCAAAGCTTGCTGGGCCTTATCCTCACACTACGTCACGCCTCCACCCAAGATGGATGCCTACCGATTTTAAATCGCGCTAGTAATTTTCGTTTTTCACACATTTAGGATTCGAATTTAAAAAAATTAAATATGTTATGATGTTATTAATAGGTGAGTCTTTGGATTTAAGTAAAGTTCTATGTGACCGTAGAGTTGTCCATAAATAATACATGAAAAAAAAAAAAAATTGTTTCACTACCCAATAATACAAGATCTTTATAATTAAAGTTCCATTTTGACATGGCCATAAAAAAAAAAAACTACTGGACCAAAAGCTATAATATTAATTATTATTAATTTTATTTTTATTAATTAATTAATTAACTGGATCCAATACGTCCATCCAGGGCTTGTATGACCAGAGGCCAACGAGTTGGGTCCCTGGATGGACCTGGATTCACGACTGCTGTTTGATGGTCGCAGCAGCCAGGGGGGTAAAGATTGGCTATCACGGATGGTCACCCATCCAGTGACGAGCCGTGCATGATGTAGCTTAACCCATAATACTTGGTAATATTATACAAGAGGGCATGGGAAGTTCATACCCACCAAAAAAAATTAGTTCAAAAGCATGGAATGGCGGTCTATGCAATATTCGTATACGAAATTAGACACGAAGACACAGGTTAACAAGTCTTTAATCGTTACTAAAATTAGTTACATGTTGAATGTGGACTCCACCATTTACTGAAAGCAGGTTACACAGGATTACTGCGTTCTCAACTGTAGCTCGTAGCATATCAGGAGGAATGTTGTGCACCTGTCGGTGTATCGCATCTTTCAGTTCCACCAAATTCCTGACATTGTCACCATAAACAGTGGCTTTGAGGTAACCCCAGAGCCAGAAGTCACAGGGGTCGATATCTGGTGACCGGGGTGGCCAAGTAAGGGGGAAGTTTCGGCCTATAATCCGCTCATCTGTGAAATATTGCTGAAGTAACTGTTTGACACATGTACCAATATGAGATGTCGCCCCGTCCTGCATAAAAATCATTGTGTCTAAAATGCCACGTTGCTGAAGTTCTGGTATCACAAAACTTCTTAGCATCTACACCAAGCAAGGAGCAGTCACAGTGAATGTCACGAGTCCATCTCTCGACTACTCTTCAAAAAAATACGGTCCAATTATGACATTTGCTGACATACCACACCACACGGTAACTTTAGGAGAATGCAATGGAATTTGGTGGAGAACATGAGGGGGACTGCTGGCCCAAATCTTGCAGTTATGGGTGTTGACATCCCCATTCAGGTAAAAATTGGCCTCGTCCGTTCACAAAATGTTCCATGGCCAATGCTCGTCCACTTCTATCCGTGCAAGGAATTCCAATGCAAAGGTTCTCTACGAGGAAGATTGTTAGGTTCGAGTTGTTGGACAAGGTGGATTTTGTATGGGTAGTATCGCAGCACTTTACGTACAATCTTGTACACAGTACTCAGTGGTAAGTCCATTCGACGTGCAACAGCACTTATGCTGCACGCCCCTTGTGAGGTTTCCATTTTTGCTTCCTCTATGGCTACTGAAACAGTCTCCACGGTTGCCTCAGAGATGGGTTTCCTTCCTCAGCCAGGTGCTACCAATAACAAACCTGTGGCTTCAAACTTTGTCATCATCTTCTTCAAACTCTGCAGTGTCATTGGCCCCCGACGTACATGTTTTCGTCGAACGGTACGATAATGTTGCAAAGCTTGCCGTACATTGCTATTGCATTCATAATAACATTTAACCAGAAACGCACGGTCTTGCATGGTAACAGGCATCGTCGACTAGTAACAAACGAAGCGTACTGACAACGAGGCTCCCTTTCTTATTTCTGAAAACCAAATGATTTGTAAAGCGCATGTGCATAAACCACATTATTAACCTGTGTCTTCGTGTCTAATTTCGTATACGAATATTGCATAGAGCGCCATTCCATGCTGGTGGTGACCTTTTGAACTATTTTTTTTATTGGTATGAATGAACTTCCCATGCCCTCTTGTATAACATAACCAAGTATTATAGCTTTTGGTCCAGTAGTTTTTTTTTATGGCCATGTCAAAATGGAACTTTAATCATAAAGACGTTGTATATCCTTTATCAAAAGTTTTAGTTCGATCTTTAAGCTGTTTAATATCTCTTTCTCCTTTAGCAATCCAAATCAGATGAGACATTTGCTGAACAAACCCAAGGATAAAATTCCGAAGTTGCAAAAATCCAGGATATATGAAGCCAGATGCTCGCAATACGAGATGGTTTACAAAGGGCAGACGTCGCGCAATTTAGCAACCAAATTCAAGGAACACATTGCTCGCAGACGGATTCAGGAGGAGTAACCCGTCCGCCATAGCCAAGCATTCATTAAATACCGGCCACGATTTTTCGAAAGAAAATTTAAAATTAATACAGTCAATAAATAAAAAGCACCTACTGGACGCTTTTGAGAGCTTGGCTATACAAAAAAAAACCGATAAAAATCCGTTATTAAATTCGGACATGGGCTCCATTGGTGAATCATCATAAATTCAATGGGTGACTCAGTTGTCCAATCAATGATGGTTCTTTTTTATTATTTACCTCATTGGTTTTTCCTTATCGCCTGTTCGCTATAAATACTTAGCTGTTACATTCCAAGTCAGTTCACTTTGGTGTTCTCCTTGGCTGCTGAATGATGATAGCAAAGCTGTCGAAAAGCGCTTCCAGGTTGTATCTTTTTTATTCTTATTTTGTTGTGGTGAAAGAGTTTCATTATTTTTTTATCTTTAAGTAAAGTCACGTGTCACACAATTATAAGCAAAGAAGAACTGAAACGTTGCCTTTGCCAAGAATGAAGTGCTATAAGCTCAGAATTGGCACTGAAAAAGGCTTGTGAGCTCTATGCCTAAAAGAATTTCTGCCGCAATTAAGGCAAAGGGTGAACCTACAAAATATTGATTTATTATAATAAACACAATTTTGAACTTACATCAAAGTACATGAAATTATTCCAAATTATTCCCTAGAAACCTAAAGATTTGTAGGATGCTCAATACTTTTGGCCAAGGCTGCATTTGTCCCCCATCTACTTCAAGGTTATTTGTATGGACAAATATAAACATGCATTATTTCCATAAAATAATTGATGATTCTGGGAAAAAATTGCAAGAATATGTACATGTCTATTTTTCTTACTTTGTTGTCCACCATTGCATACACAAGTTTATTTCATTATCTATATGAAATTTATTTTAAAACTCTATTTTTAATATTCTTATTTAGAATATAGACCAGATACAGTCAGTTATTTCAAACTAATGAGATATTTTCTTTTACCTGAGCATACTGTACTTCATTGTTTTCGATGGCAGTAAGGGCACTCTCCAAATCTTGGGCAAAATTTTCAACTCCAGAAATATGTCTATATGGTTTAACATGCACTGGTTTAATACCCTGGATAAAAACATCCCCTCCTGGAAATAGGTATAAACCAGTGGCAATGTTACTACGTGTTGTTGTAATCCACAAAGGCTCAGCATCTTCCCACCACAGTGGATTTTTAGCATCTTCATCAGGTTCCATTTTGAAAAACCTGTTGTGTTCTTCATCATACATATAATTCAGAACCATACCATGGGATTCTGCATGCCGTCCTAAGGGAAAGAATAAAGAAAGTTAATTCAAAATTTGCTATTTTCGTCACTTAGTATCTATACATATACCGTAAATTCTTGAATACAGGCCGGGTATTCAAATACACGCCGGTCTCGAATAAAAGCCGGGTGGGGTGTTAAATATAGATTAAACGCCGGGTCTCTTTCGGGTCATCGAAAAGTCAGGGAATTTTACAAAATCAGCAAAAAAAATGCGAAATTGGAAAAAAAATTTGAGAAACGTCAATAATATTCTATCAAAATAGATTATTTTTGATGCTGGTGGTCAGGGAAAATTATGTGATCAACCGAGAAAAGTCAGGGAATTTTACGAAATCTTTTTGCTAGACACTCTGTTATTGGGAATAGTCCTTAACGCCGGGTCTAAAATAAACGCCGGGTCTCGATTAATCGCCGGGGGGGGGGGGGGGTCCAGACCATTGAGACAAATAGACGGCCGGGCCTATATTCAAGATTTTACGGTAATATACTACAGGGTGATTCAGTCAATTTCTGACCATTTCACTCGAATGACGTGCATTAGGGATAAACAATTGATAGAATATGAGTGCCATATCGAATTTCTAAATAGTTGGAGTTTGTATTGTTGCAACGGTGCTGCATGAAAATCGTATTGTTGAAAAATGGCGCCCGCTTTATCAACAGAGCAGAAATGAAAGGTTGTCGAATGGTATTTCGAGACAAAATCACCTGTAACCATGCAAAGAAAGTTCCGGAAGGAGTATAAGTGTCGAGATGCACCAGGCAGGCAAGCAGTCATGGATTTTGTCAGGCAATTTCGTGCCACTGGATGTGTTAAAGGCGAGAAAAAAGGCGGGAGCGAAGCTCGTGTTCGAACGGCCGAAGTTGTCGAAAATGTTCGCACAAGGTTGGTCGATTCCCCTACCAAAAAATCCGTGTGCTGCCTATCCATTGAAGAAGGGCTGTCATATACCACGACGTGGCGAATTTTGAGAATGGATTTACACCTGTTCCCATATAAGACCCATGTTTATCAGGGGTTAACAGACACTGGAAGACAGAAGTGACAACGATTTGCGATGGAGTTTGGACCAGAAATGGAAGCCAATCAAGACATTGTGGACAACCTGTGGGTGTCAGATGAGGCCTTCTTCCATCTCTCAGGTGACGTTAATAAACACAACGTTCGTTTTTGGGGTTCCCAGCACCCTCATGAGTTCCATATGTCACCTCTTCATCCAAGAAAGGTTATGGCTTGGTGCGCGATTTCCAAAAGAGGCATCAATTGTCCGTTCTTTTTTGAGGGCACCGTAATGTCACAGGCTTACCTTAACATGTTGGAAACCTTCTTCATCCCCGAGCATATCATCAAGACTTTTCCACGGGAATAAAAATTCCGAACTGCCTAAAATATCATACTGAAATGCTAAGTTTAAAGAAAAATGGAAGGAAAAATTCTGCGACCCAGATTCGAACCAGGAACCTCAACTATCATGGCCGATGCCTCTACCAATTGGGCTATCGCAGACACCACGGATAGCCAAGCTGTCTCAAGGTGTCTTAAAGACAACCAAGTTGTCACGGTTGAAAGCCCAATGGGAGACGGGAACCTGGCCCGCAGATGGAGAATTTCTCCACTCCAAACCATCAGACAGTTGATGAACTCACAAGTGAATAATAATAATTATTTACTGGAGACACGTTTCCAAGCATAGGTAATGATTTTTCAATTGAAAATTGGAAGGAAAAATTCTGTGACCCGGATTGCCTATGCTTGGAGACGTATCTCCAGTAAATAATTATTATTATTCACTTGTGAGTTCATCAACTTTCTGATGGTTTGGAGTGGAGAAATTCTCCATCTGCGGGCCAGGTTCCCGTCTCCCATTGGGCTTTCAACCGTGACAACTTGGTTGTCTTTAAGACACCTTGAGACAGCTTGGCTGTCTGTGGTGTGTGCGATAGCCCAATTGGTAGAGGCATCGGCCATGATAGTCGAGGTTCCTGGTTCGAATCCGGGTCGCAGAATTTTTCCTTCCATTTTTCAATTGAAAAATCATTACCTATGCTTGGAGTCGTATCTCCAGTAAATAATTATTATTATTCAATAAGTTTGTAAACATTAATGGGTCAATAAATCATAGTACTGAAATGGTCAGAAATTGACTGAATCACCCTGTATGTTTTTTTATTAAAAATCCCTCTCTAATAATCTAGGACCAATATTTCCTCTGGTCATGTAGTACAGGTAATAACATTTCCTCCAATTAATTGATGTAATTATAATAATTATTTATTTATTTATTTAGAAAAAGGGGTTAGATGTATAGAACAGAGCTTGACAGAGATCGATATGGTCCAATGGACCGACAAGTTAGATCTCAGAGCACACTTCCAAATTAGACTATAAAACAATACGGATTAGCAACAACAAATCAATTATAAGTTAAAATAAAATTTAGAAGGATCTACAGGAACATATTTATAAACAAGTGATTGACAGTAAGTGAATAAACTGTGCACACCCACGTGCGTGGGAGGGGCCTACTCAGAGTCCGAAGTCAATACCAACTCCGACGCGGCAGGGTACAAGGTTTGGAACTTGCAATAACTAAGAAATCCAAACAAGGGACACATGAAATTAGAAAATAACTCTTATTTATTTTAAAGATACTCTCTACATAACATTATGTAAATTGGGAATAATACTGCATAAGCAGCAAGAGATCTATTGTTTAAACAAACTCAAATATTTAACAATCATTAAACTTCATAAAACCAATACCGCCTCCACTAAATTGAATGAATCAGATAATTTAATCAAATTCTCTCTTAACTCCAAAAAAAGAAAGGTCCCCGGGGCTGTCCCTTTCAATATAAAAGACAAAACTTTTAAATGCACTCAAGGGCGCATAAGCTTATTATTAAATGCAAACAATACATATGCGCCTTGTTATACATAGTATACCACGCTCAAAAGCATAGATCAGAGGTTATGTTCTCTGCCACCGAACTAATCGAAAACACTCTGCATTATGTCAAACACAAGAGAGAGCAAAGACAGCATCATGCCTCTCTTTTAAGTTTTCTTTTGCCAATCAACAATCCCACCACAATTGTGCTAAAGTGGAAACGACAAAAGAACAGGGAGAGAGACTGTAACCCCTTATTTCCAGAATTATTCACAACTTAGACGCACGGCACACAACAAGTGTTACTACCGACAAAACAATAACAGTGTTTCCGGTAAGTCTCCGCTATAACGAAGCATAACCTAATAATGAGGGGCTGAAGAGAACATGCGCTCACAAACAAAAAAACCACTAGTGTTTAAGCATACAACAAACATTGAAACTGTGAGTCCTATTAAAACGAAAGTCACAGATTACAGGTTTTCATTACCGCACCGTCAGCAAGCTGCTACACAGCATTAAGCGGTAACCGCTTAGTGATGCACGCTAAATAACGCATTCGCCTCCACTAACACTGTCAAGGGATAGAAGGGGAAATCTCACGACACTTATTCACTAAAACAAAAGCACAAGAACGGTCTCACCGAGCCAAATGTCGACTTCAAGGTACGATGACTTCTCAACTTAGAAGATCATACATCCGTTCACCTCCTGCTGAATAGAACACTGTTGCGACGAATCGTTCATTATCGCATCTCAACAGCATGAGTCCAGATTTCTTAAAAAGAAATTCTCTTGACAAACAGCTAAAATATCTTAGCCAGTCTTTTCTTATATAAGCATTGACATTTGTTAATAAATGTCAAGCCATATCGTGGCTATTGCCGGTAAAAAACAATGTTTCATCGCTATGCGTTCCAACATTGCCATTGTCACAAGGTTTTCAACGTCAACAACTTCGATTCTTACAACAACAAAAAAACACACTCAGATTGCCAAAACTTCTATGAAAAACTCCTAATTATAATAACATAACCATGACATATTTGAACATTGTTGCAGCTTCCAACACATAGATTTATCATAGACAACAATACCTTTATAGACTAAATAAATGATAAACATTACACAGCAAGATCTTATACACTTAATCATACTACATTTAAATGTGAACACTCGGGTTTAGTGTCAAGGCTCACCACATCTTAAAAAAAAAAGAACCACAGTATACAATCACCCATTAAAATAAAAGGACTGCCTGCCATTTTCACCCCCTTTATTTACGAAAGTGCTACAAAACTAAGCCCACTCCAATATTTCCAAGCTCCAGAAATATACAATATCGGAATAAAAGGAAAACACAAATCCACAAAAAATATTTTTTTAATGACTCAGATGTACATTTCGGAATTCATAATTCCTTCATCAGTGAGTTGAAGGAATTATGAATTCCGAAATGTACATCTGAGTCATTAAAAAAATATTTTTTGTGGATTTGTGTTTTCCTTTTATTCCGATATTGTATATTGGTGTCCACAGTTTCTGGCTATTTTGTTTTATTTACTCCAGAAATATTATAACAACTTTTACAATGGGCGTATATGACTGGAACCACACCCACACTAAACACACAATGGCTACAGTCACAAAACTATAGCATAACCGAAAAAAAAAATACAAAAATACATACCATCAAGTATAAATAAATAATAAATAATAATACAACAAAATGCTACAAGCGTTGGAAAAATCCTAAAAATTGTTGTTATGGAAGACTGTCACTTAGCTGTGCGTGATACTGCCTCTAAACTTCCATGGGGTCTGTGGAGTCCATTTTGCATGATGAGCTGAAAATGCAGATAGTTTCTTCAAGGTGGGTCCCACGAATGTTGACAGACGAACACAAGTCTGCGCGGGTGGCAATTTCTCAGCAGATGTTGACGTGATGCAGCAATGAATGGTGCTTTCTTTTCATCAGTTGTGACGATGGATGAGACGTGGATTCCATTTTTTAACCCCGAAACGAAACACCAATCTTCACAATGGAAACACACTGATTCACAACGCCACTGAAAAAACTTCGAGTCACAGCCTCTGCTGAGAAAGTTATGGTGGCCATGTTTTGGGACAGCGAAGGCATAATCCTCACTCATTGTGTTCCAAAAGGTACAACTGTTACAGCTAATTCATATGAAAATGTTTTGAGAACAAAATTCCTTCCAGCATTGCATGGGAAATGACCAAATAAGACTGGGCGGGTGCTTTTTCATCAAGACAACGCCCCTGCTCATCAGGCACTCCTAACTCAAAATAACTCTGAACTGGTTTCCCATGCTGCATACTCACCGGACCTCGCTCCTAGCGATTTCTGGCTTTTTCCAATCATGAAGGACACTCTCCGTGGCTGCTCATTTCCCAACCTAGCTGCCGTTCCTTCAGCAATTTACCAGTGGGCAAAACATACTCCTAAAGAAGAGTTCTCAGCAGCCATGGAATCTTGGCGCCGCTGTTGTGAAAAATGTGTTCGACTTCACGGTGATTACGTCGATAAGTAATAGCAGTTACAACTTATTTTGTCAGAAAAAAATTTGGAGACCTTAGAACTTGAATGCACTTCGTATATGAGAGAAGGACGAGACACAAAACCTTGGAATACAATAAATAATAGCTATTAATTAAAAATAAAAAATAAATAATAATTAAAAAAATAATAAATAAATAATAAATAAAATAAAAATAAAAAGCTGACGTTTCGGATAGAGACTATCCTTTATCAAAGCAAAAAGGTTTGGTTTATTAGAATTTTTGGCATCGACTACTAAGATCATTTTGCACCTTTTATACAAGTTATATCTGGATGGACATGAGATGGACAACAGTCATTCTGGATTGGTACCTTCGAGACTTTAAACGCCCAAGAGGACGACCCCATGCAAGGTGGCTCGACGAAATAAGGAAGTTGGCTGGTGTCAACTGGAAATCCAAAGCTTCAAATAGAGAAGAATGGAAGCGTTTAGAGAAGACCTTCATCCAGCAGCGGATTGCAAATGGTTGACTGTGATGATGATGATATCTGTATGCAGCCTGGGACGAACACAAGCATCCATGCCCACGCTGGGATTCAAACCCGCGACCAGGTGGACTTGAGAACTAGAAAGCCTACACCCTAGCCCTCTCAGCCACCTGGACAGCCAAAGCAAAAAGGATAATTCTCTAAAAGCAAATAGAATATTAGAGAACTATCCTGAAGTTATGAAAAGAGTATATAAAAACGACTTTTATATATAGTTAACAAAGGGAATAGTAAGACAATATTGGCTGAAATACTAGAAGAGAACAAATGGGAGGCCAGGAGATGAATTTGAAGACATGGAATAGGACAGAAAGGAGGACAAATAGGAGGTAATAAGAAGGCGGTGAGAAAAATGCAACAGGATAACACGTACAGAATTAATATATAAGAGTAGGAGTTGTGATAAAATATATTAATTAAAAAATAAATAAAACTCTCTTTAATTAAAAGAAAACAAATAAAATAAATAATAGAAATAATGAAAAAAAAGTCACCCAATTGATAAATGTAAATGTTGAAGGGCAAAACACAATTGAAACAAGGGTCTTGTGGAGCTTATGTAAAGACAAAGGAAATAACAACTCTTTAACCACAACAAAAATTAAGTAAAAAGAAAAATACACCCTAATCCTAGAAGCGCTTTTCGAGGGCGAAGCTCTCATCATTCAGCAGGTGGAAAAGAAGGGAGTAACACACCAGATGATACTGAGTGTGAAAAAGAACAAGACCGATATTTATAGTCTGACAGCACCAATGGCAGAAAATGTGATAAACCCCACTAAGGGGGATAATTCAGTGATTGGTCCGTTTGGACCAATAGTTAATTAGTTGAGAATCTCCAATGGGTCCCTTGTCGGAGTTTAGTAAATTTTTGCTGTTGGCTGATGAGATTTCTAAACTTTCAAAGGCATCCAGAAGGCGATTATTTTTTATTGCTTTAACAAGTACAAGATCGTTGAACGATATTCTATGTCCCGTATCCAACGAGTGTTTCGCCACAACGAGCTTATGTAGATCAAACACAGATGAAACACAGAAGAAACGAAGATCTAGTGGAGAAATGTTACACGAACACAGGGAGACACACAGTTACAGGTGAAGAAGGTCTATGATGAAAGTTCGATGATTCGTAGACACGTAGATGACAAACTTGAAATGTATTAAAACGTTTTCGGGATTTTTATCCCATCTTCAGTATGCAAACTTTTTGAATGAATTTCAGTTAAAAACAATATAATAGAAGATTACAAAACAATGTAATCTAATACAATGTATGATATTATGATTAGTTTGATTGTTGTGAACAGGATTGTTGAGTGCAAGGTAATTCCCTTTCTTATCCTTCCACCTCCATTTCCAGCAGTGCTTCCTCTTTTACTCTCAAGATTAACCAGAACCTGACCTGCACTTCTCACAACCTAATTTACCTGTTACATTGCAAAGTATGCCAGAAACAGTATGTCAGAGAAACGGGCAATACCATATGCACCAGATTCGCCAGACATAAGTTCGACATCCTTAGCGATGCTGACACCTCTGTCGCTAAACACTTTAATTCCCCTGGCCACTCTTTACAGGACGTCATCTTTTATATCCTTCGCAATAACTTCCATAACAAAAAAAGAAAGAAAACAATGCGAGTCTTTTCTTATTTGGAAATTTAATTCCCTCAACCCTAATGGCATTAACTTAAACAAAGGCACCATTTCTTCATTACCTTTCCCATATTCCTCTCCAACTTCAGCTATTCCCTTATTTGTCATAGGATCTCTGGGCCCTTTACTACTTCTTCTTTATCTTTTCTCAGTTAATTCCTCTTTTTAATGTTCTTTCATATTTTTCTATTTCTATATTCATTTTGTCTCCGTCCCTGAACTCTCTATTTTCGTAGCTTTCTGTACTCTTTTATTTCAGTTACCATTGACCCGGAGCTATTTATATAGTGTGACTAGCGACGAAATAGTCAGGGAATTTTTTTGTAACCGGGAAAGGTCAGGAAATTTTACAAAAAATTCGAAAATTTCGAATAATGTCAATAATATTCTGTCAAGATAGCCATTCTTTTTTTTTGCCTGCTGATGGTTAGGAAAAATCAATGAAAAATGAGGGAATATTACGAAATCATTTTGCTAGACACCCTGTTATATCCAGAGCCTTATCATTCCTAATCTTGTTTATAATTTCTGTCATTTTATTCTGAATGTGTTATCCTATTGCATTTTTCTCACCGCCCTCTTATTACCTCCTATTTGTCCTTCTTCCTGTCCTATCCAACAAGTCTTCAAATTCATCTCCTGGCCTCCCATTTCAGCCAATACAGTCTTACAATTCCCTATGCTAACTACCGTATTTTTTCGAATATTGGCTGCATTCACTTTAGGCCACAGCCACAAATTTGAGGGTGGAACTTAAAAATAACCGTTTAAAGGCCACAATTCACTTTAGGCCGCAAACTTCTAGGGGCCAAAATGATCGAACTACTTCGTTTTAGCGTCCCACAGTATCTTAAATAGTAATTTTGACAGCTGTTTTATTATTTATACAACCTCTGACAATTAAGTTCGGTGAATGACGTCACAGCCTAATCTGTGCGAGCTTTACGCGAATAACAATGCATGTGAATACAAGCCCAGTCATTGTTTAAGCAAGTTCAGACAGGTCACGTTTGTGCGTGCAATGGTTTAGCAGATGCTCGTTTCTTCAGGTGAAGGTGTAGCGTGCGCACGTAACTGTGGATAATGGATCAAAGAGGAACACTGCCGTAATCGTGCAACAGTTTCTGGCCAACAAAGGGGTCGTATCCATAGCTCATCCACCTTATTCACCAGACTTGGCACCGGCAGACTTTCTTGTTCCCACGCCTGAAACGGGCCTTCAAGGGACACAAATTTGCGGACATTCCAGACATTCAAGCAAATGTGACACGTGAACTTAAAGCCATCCCTAAGGAGCTTATACACCCGATCCCAAAAGTGTATTGCCTTCCAGGGTGATTATTTCAAAGGACAATAAAGTAAATGTGGCTCTATCTGTTTTGCATTTTGTTGTGTGAACTCATTCACCGAACTTAATTGTCAGAGGTTGTATAACCTTTTAAATTATTTTTATATATTTAATGAAACTTTTATAAATCTATTAATGAAATGTGTAAACAATTACAGTAATATCATTTTAATGAGAGAGTATAACTTTTATTTCATCAGCGGTGGCCATGGTTCTATCAACCAAATGCTGACCAATAGCGCGATAGAGCATTCTATGACATCACAACAGCTTGGAGTAGAATGGGCTTGAAAAACTCTCTGACTATTCTGTTACACTTTATATTTTTTGAAAAGGTAAATCGATCGCTGATCGGTAAAAAGTTATCCGATAAAAACACGGTGCATTTGAGTTCATGGCTTTAAATTATCCAGCCTTTGTTCAATCGTTTTCTAACAGTGAAATTGATATTCTAACCCTTCAGAACAATAATTAACCAGTCACATATATTTTCATTCATACATTATTATGAAATTCATGTGTTAAAATTGTTGGCGAGAGTCGGAGAGTTTTTCAAGCCTACTCTACTCCAAGGTGTTGTGATGTCATAGAATGCTCTATCGCGCTATTGGTCAGCATTTCGTTGATAGCCGCTGATGAAATAAAAGTTATACATGTACTCGCTTATTAAAATGAAATTACTGTAATTATTTACACATTTCATTAATAAATTTATAAGAGTTTCATTAAGTATATAAAAATAAATTAGATAATTATATAAATAATAAAATTAATATCTAAATTACTATGTAATATACTATGGGACGCTAAAACGAAGTAGTTCACTCTTTTTTTTGGGTTTAGAGATGCGGCCTTTATTCGACAAAATACGGTATATGTGACTGGTTAATTATTATTCTGATGGCTTAGAATATTAATTTCATTGTTAGTAAACGTTTCAACAAAAGCTGGTTAATTTAAAGCTATGAACTCAAATCCACCGTGTTTTTATCGGCTAATTTTTGCCAATCTATGATCGATTTACCTTTTCAAAAAGTATAAAATATAATAGAAGTTTCCTATAAAAAGATAGGAAGCAAATATAAAATATGTATTGGCTATTGATCAAATATAGATGTATGTACAGGATATATCTGAAACCCTGTCACAAACTTTTAGAGGAGGTAGTATGGATGATTCTAAGCAAAAACGTTCATATGAACATAAGTTCGAATGTGAACGATAACCGAAATATGAACACAAATTAAAATGCTGCCACTAAGATCAACAAGTTAATAACCAGGTTCTATAACACACAGCATAATGAAGTTTGGGGAATAATAGGGTACATAGAATTGTGTAAACGGTTAAAATTTGATTGAATTCCAACGAATAGTTTCCGAGTTACGTAGTCAACATCGTAACACGTGGTGGTTAGTACTCACATGTGAGCACGTGTTACGATATTGACACTGCGTAGCTCGGAAACTACTCGTTAGAATTCGATCAAATTTTAATCGTATACACAATTCTACATACACTATTATTCCCCCAAACTTCATTATGCTATGTGTTATAGAACCTGCGTTATTACCTTGTTGATTTAGTGGCGGCATATTTATTTATGTTCATATCTCAGTTATCGTTCAAATTCGAACCCATGTTTATATGAACTTTTTTGCTTAGAACCATCCATAATACCTTCTCTAAAAGTTTGTGATAGGGTTTCAGATACACCCTGTATATGTATTGACTATCGACCAAAAATCATTATGCTTACGACGTTACTGACGCTACTCCTCATTTCAGTTGGGGAGGGTGGGGGGGAGGGGGTTAGTAATATAAAATAAAAACGAACAATAATTCGACTCCATTTTACTATAAATTTTGTATAAATAAGTACAGTACGGACCCGGTCTAACGCAGTTCGCTAGAGCACGAAATCGGCTCTAACGTGGTTTTGGCTTGGCTCCCAACTCCCCCCAACATATATTGTCTCCAAATGCATATGTTGTCCTTTCTTCACACGTCTATTTTATTAGAGATGTCATCACTCGGTGGGGCTGATTGAAGTCAGCCAAGAAACGCTATTCTGGATAGATGAAATCGCGGCTCTTGTCAGCATCATTTGATCCAGTTCTTTTCTGTTGATTTATCTCTTTTAGATTGAATAGCTTCTACATTCAATATTGGATCTTCAACTGACTTTTTATTAATAAACATAAACGATAAGGAAACTATGAAATTGTCAACCGCGTTCGAACCGATTTCAGCTGTTTTATCTCTATTTAGACTGAATATGAAATGCATAGAAATACATATTAAATTTTGTCTGCACGTGTACAGTTTCTTTTTGTGTTCTTTTAACCTAATAAAAATGCCAAATGAAAGTATAGTATACTGAAAGTAGACGGTGTAGGATAAAAATGCAATCAGACAAAATGTTATACTGAAACTGCATTTCTTTTTCACTTTAATCAGAACTACATGCAAATACACTTTATTTTATACATGTAATGTCAAATGAAATTATAAAAATCGGTAGAAACCAGGTCCATAGCAGATCTTAATCACAGGACGCAGAAGCTTCGATCGGTGGGAGGGGGGGATGGCTCGAACGCGGTTGGATCTAACGCGGCCACGAAATCGTGGCTCCCGACGACCCGTCCGACCGGGTCCATACTGTACAATTGTCTCGTACGATTAACAGAGTTCAATTTCTTTCTTCTATTAATAAAGATTACCCTTTTATTAAACAGAAACAGACAATTATCTGTCCACTATAAAAGTGAAATTGATCCCACATAAAAAATCCTCAAAGAAAAGAAGTTAAAAAAAATTGATGTAGCAACTCTAATAGCAAGTGTAACGCCTCCACATGCAGGGTATTGCGTTGTAACCTCCTACCTGTATAATTATTAATCTAAGTCCTGCACAGGTTGCGCACTTTATATATTACCACGGATGAAATAAACAAAACAAACTATGCTTGCTAGTTAAGAGTTAATAATTTTGGCCGTCCTTAATCCTGATCGTATAGTATAATCACCTGTCTTATTCTTAAAGCCGTTTTCTATAACCTTAACTATCCTTCTGCTTACTAAGTTATTACACTTACTATTACGCAACCACTCAAATACTCCCCTTTATGTTCAATAATTCCCGCAATATTAACATTCATATATTTAAGTGGACTTACCTGTAACACACCTGTTTGACGATTACACTGAGTGTTTATATCACAGACTGTCTACCAACTTCCTTTCTATGGATTCATTATCAATGCACAAACTAACAATCTTATCTATATATATACGAGGGTGGGCTGAAAAGTAATGCCTCCATGGCTGTAACTTTTTTATTTTTTAACCGATTTTCAAAATTCTTTTTGTATCTGATACTAACATTTCTCCTCTATGTAATGCACTATTCACTTTTCGACATAGTCCCCATCCCTTTCCACGCATTGTACCAAAGCGTAATTAGTCGGGTGAACCCGTCGGAGAGGAATTCCGGGGTTGTTGTCGACACCAAGACCGAATGGCAGGTTTCACCTCGTCGTCAGAACGCAACTCATGCCCCTTAAGGTGCTCTTTCCTCTTTGGGAAGTGGTGAAAGTCGCAAGGTGCAAAGTCTTTCATTTTTGAACTGCAGTTTTTCATCTTTGAACTGTAGGCGCTGCAACCCCCTCTCATGTGTGGCGATCGTGTGCGGACGGGCGTTATCGTGCTGCAGAAGAGGATCCAAAGCTGCCATTCAATCCTCGTGTCGACGGCAACCCCGGAATTCCTCTCCGACGGGTTCACCCGACTAGTCATGCGTTGGTACAATGCGTGGAAAGGGATGGGGACTATGTCAAAAAGTGAATAGTGCATTACATAGAGGAGAAATGTGAGTATCAGATACAAAAAGAATTTTGAAAATCGGTTAAAAAATAAAAAAATTACAGCCATGGAGGCATTACTTTTCAGCCCACCCTCGTATATATATCCCAGGTCCTTATCTTACTCAATAATAAATCTATTCCTCCCCCATAGAGGTATTGCCAATACTACCCAAAATTACGTTTATGTTCTTAATTTACCCTACTTATCCACGGCTACAGTCTGAAATACTTACACTCAAACAAAAAAAAGAATATAATATAACACTCATCCTTAGGATTTAAATTACCCACACGTTCTATTGTATTAAAAGTGATAATTATGATGAACACAGCAACAAAAAGACGATTTACCATAGATGCCCCTTTAGCAATAATATGTCCCGTATCCCCTCTCAGCTTAAATTTACATCCCAGCCTAGTATGAAAAGACAATGATTCTCCCTCTTAGCCTTTTCCTCCTTGAATATAATCATTTACCCACTAGGACTAATCTTATGAATGACACGCTCAGGAAACAAGATAAATAAAATTAAAATAAGATATTTATTCATTCAAACAATCAAAAGAAAAATAAGAAAATAAACATACATAATAATCAACATCTAATATTGAAATATAAGTTCAGTAAAATTTACCAACAAGTTTCTAATGCCTAGGACTTGCTCTACTTTTCTCTTAACTATCAAGACAAATATTACTTCAAAAATCATATTTACCTAATTGTTCTTTTACCACCATGCCAATAATAAAAAAAACAAACAAATATAACTTAATTACTTGACGTTACGAGGTCTGTTCAAAAAATACATAGACTGTTTGAATTGGGCGGACCCTGTTGGTCCCAATCAAAATCGCTTGGTGTCGCCATCTTCTGACAGATCCGCTGATTACAAGGCAGTTTTTTGATTGCAAATATCAGTATTGGTTGATTAGCTACGCGGTTGTTTGTGAAGTGTGTTATTTTCGTTTGGCGGATTTTTAGAAAGAGTGACTTGAACGAGCAAAGAGTTGCTGTGAAATTTTGTGTTAAACTCGGAAAAACTGCCACTGAAACTTTTGATATGCTCAAGACGGCTTACGGTGATGTTACTATGAAGCGTGCGACATGTTTTAAGTGGCATGCACGTTATAAAGATGGTCGTCAGTCAACTGCAGACGATGAGCGTCCTGGACGTCCTTCCACGTCAACTGACGACGCACACGTGGACAAAATCAACACCCTGGTTCGGGCAAATCGACGTCTGACCATCAGAGAGCTTGCTGAAGAGTGTGGGATAGCAGTTGGATCATGTCACGGGATTTTGACCGAAAAATTGAAGATGCACCGCATTGCTGCGAAGTTTGTTCCACGCCTGATGACGGGCGACCAAAAAGCCCATCGCGTCCAGGTTTGTCAGGAATTGCTTGAACGCTCAGAAGATGATGAAAACTTCTTGTCGAAGATCATAACAGGTGATAAATCTTGGGTGTACGGTTATGATATCGAAACAAAGGTTCAATCATCCCAGTGGGTGGGTGAGACATCTCCCAGACCAAAAAAAGCTCGCCAAGTTCGTTCCAATGTGAAAGTGATGTTGATAGTTGTTTTGTAATTGAAGATGAACGAGCCAATCTCATTCACCAACACATTAAAGTTTGACACTTTAAATTCATTCATGTCCCTTAGCTTGAATTAAAAGCACATGATGAAATGCAAGAAAGGAAATTCAGAACTAAGAGCATGTGTAATTTGGATGTTTATTGCACAATGTCATAGACATTAATTAAAATTATCTGAAAAAAAGGCAAATCAACAAGAATAATAAATCTCAACAATATCAACAATGAAAACGTGCGAAATCATTTTTAAAAACAAGTGACCAAAAACAAACAATTGCAATCAACAATAATGAGCAAATACATGACGATGTAAATTGTGACGCTTGCACTAACAATAGTTTTTTTTGATGCTCAGGGCGTAGTCCACCACGAGTACCTCCCCCAAGGCTCCACAGTGAACCAGATTTACTACATCGAAGTTCTCAAACGTCTGTGGGATGCTATCCAGCGGAAAAGGCCAGAAATATGGACGAGTGGTGACTGGTTGTTTCATCACGACAGCGCTCCAGCCCATTCAGCCCTCAGAACTCGAGAGTTTTTGGCCAAACACTCGATCACTGTTCTTCCTCACCCACCCTACTCACCTGACCTCGCTCCTTGTGACTTCTTCTTGTTTCCCAAACTCAAAAGACCTTTGAAAGGAAGGAGATTTGAGACGATTCCTGATATAAAGGCAAATGCGACGAAGGCGCTGAAGGACATCACAAAAGAAGCGTTCCAGGACTGTTTCCAAAAGTGGAAACACCGTTGGGATAAGTGTGTGCGTCGGGGAGGAGAGTACTTTGAAGGGGACCCAGATGTGTAACTTCTGAATAAAGTATATTTTGTTTTATGACGTCAGTCTACGTATTTTTTGAACAGACCTCGTACAGTGACTTCAAAAATGCCCATTACTATTTAGCTACAATTTAGGGAGAAGTACGTTGGCTCTACAAGTGGGATCGATCTCTGAATCTTACTGTTCACTTTCTATTACGTAATTTCCAGTCTTAACAATCTTATGGTCTCACAAAAAGTTCTGTCATGATTAAATTTCCGCGTGGGCCCAACATAACACTTAAAATTTCACTTATCTGAATTTTGCACATTGTGGAGTCGTCCGATATGATCGTGCTGCCGCTCAGTCCCAGCTTGGATTCGGCTTGCTTCTTTGGCTGGCTGCCACTCATCAGCAAACTTTCTCAGCACATATATATCTGACTGCTTTTCTTCGATTATATCACCACACACCTTTTCGTCTACACTCTACGAAGTTTCTTATGATTCTCCCTTTCTCCTTCGAAAAAATTCTTTTCCTCTCAATCCCGTGACCCTGATTTTCTATTGAACACCCAAGTCACTTCTTGGAATTATCGTACAATTTTTTACGTTGCCTTGGTAACCTCTCCCCTACCCTTCTACTCATTGTCTCCACTTGCTTGCATTTAATCCCTTCCTAATCCTTTTACAATAGGCGTCACTAGGCCTAACTTTTTTAACTTAGGCAATTTCGGGCATAACATATTACATATTCAATTTCTCTTTATTATTTAATAAAATTATGACTTTACTCACATATTATATAGGCATAAAAAAAAAGAAATCATTCTGACATTATCAATTACTCTGATATTATTCTTAGTACCAATTCCATAATTTACCTTTCTCTCTGAGTGTTTCTTTCCTTTCCGTTCATTATACCATACAACTTCCACTTTCTTATATTATTATTATTTTTACTTCCCCGTAATTCATTCTCCTTTCATTTTCAGCTAGTCCTGGTTCCCTTACTTTCTTAACCATTATTAAATATAATTTCTTTTACTTTTCCCCCATTCTATTCATTTTATTTCTATCTCTTATTGCTGTACGTCCATTACTTTCTGTTTTAGATAACACAAACATGTAGGCTCCAGCTTTCATGTTTGTAGTGACGGGACATGTGGAATATTAATTACGATATTACGCATTAAGAAAGGTTGAATATCGAGAGTGGTGACTGGGAAGAGATGAAGGATAAAATAGTTGAAATCGCACACGATATTGCTCCAATCAGCAAACGTAAGAAACATAGGTGGTGGAACGAAGATTGCGAAGAGGCTATAGAGTTAAGATTGAAAGCATGGAAAAAGTGGCATTCGTCCAAAAAATAAATGAGGATAACATAGATTTTAAAAGACAGAACAACGACAAACAAACTTATAAGAACAGAAGAGAAGAATAAAGGGTCGACGACAGCCAAACTTACAATGACCCTTTATTCTTCTCTTTAGTTATATGACACTAGACAACATGGAAATCATGAATATTATAAAAACAGTAAAAAGAAACTTTGAGAGAGACCAGTTACTACAGATAAAAAATTATTTTAAAAAGAATAATACCAGGAGCTTCTATAAAACCTTTAAGGACAAGCTCCAACAATATGGACCTCCTACATTGTGTCTTAAGAATGAAAATGGCAAATTGGCACTTACCAATAGAGAGAACTGCGAAATTATGGCAAAATATTTCGAAAAACTTTTAAACTGTGAAGAACCAAAGGACAGCTTGAAAAAGTAAATTTAGAACAGGAGAAAGTTGAAAACTCCCCCCCAAGTCTGATAGAGATCCAGGAGATTCTTTATTTAAAAAGTTTACACTAAATTGAGAAGCAAATGTATGTTTTAAATTTAGTTATCAGTCATATACCTCAACTGTAACCTGTATTAATAATAAACCCGCTGGTGAGGACTCGATCATAGCTGAAATGTGGAAAAATGTAGACGTCAAAACAACAGAAGGTCTACATAGATTAATTCAGAATAGTTGGGAAACAGAGGTAGAACCGGATGAGTGGAAAACAGCAATAATTCATCCAATCCATAAAGGGGATAGATGTGACCCCAATAACTATAGTGGTATCTCTCTTTTGCCTGTAACATACAAGATCCCCTCAAAGGCACTCCTAAATAGGCTAGAAAATCAACTGGACCAACATATAGGAGAATACCAGGGAGAGTTTAGGAAGAGTAGATCTTGCAAAGAGCCAGATCTTGCAAAGAACCTGAAACTTATTCTTAGACATAAAAGAATGAGGGCCAAAAACATTTATGTGACATTCCTGGATTAGAGAAGTCATATGATTCAATAGACAGGGAAAGCTTATTCAACATTTTGTCAGAATTCGGAGCTGATGATAAGACGGTGGCTATAACCAAAAACACCCTAACGAATACTACATCGAAATTAAAATGGATGGGAGAAATCTCTAAACCGTTTGAAATTACAACTGGTGTAAGACAGGGAGATGGATCATTGCCTCTGCTTTTCAACTGTGTAATGGAAAAAATAATAAGAGAATGGAGAAAGAGAACCGAAGAAGCACGGATCCAGAAGATCAGAATTGGAAGAGCTAGGGACTATCTGGAGGTAGACTGCTTAGCGTTCGCGGATGATCTGGCACTCATGGCTGAAAACCTGGAAAACTCAATAAAACAAATATCCTTAAAGAGACCGCGGAGAAAGCCGGATTGCAAATATCGTTTAAAAAAACAGAACATATGATTAATGTAAAAGATGCACCCAAATTTATGGAGACAAAGTATGGCAGAATAAATAAAGTAACTAAGTTTTTGTAGGGGGCGGCCGTAGCCCAGTTATCTCGCCTTGCTCAATGCAATGGTGGACTTAAGCAACCTTGGGCACGGCTAATTACAGGTTGGGTGACCACCTGGAAATTTCCATCTCCCCCCGTGCTTCGGAGGGGAAGGAAAGCTGTCGGTCCTGGCTGCTGCGACCATCATACAGCAGTCGTTAAGATATAGGGATGGCGCAAAACTCCCTCGAAGGAGTAACAGGGCTCGGAACAACTTTGGACCTCAAAAATAGTGAAAATAGTGTCCAAAAATAATGAAAAAGTGAAAAATAGTGCCAAAAATTAAGAAGAAAGTGACCATTTCTAGTCACAAGTTTTAAGGTTTGCTCCCAATTTATATAATAAAAATATATTGTTTAATTTCATAATTCAAAATTAATTTCATAATTTTATTTGGAAATGTATTCTGTTAAAATATACTTTGTTCACGTAAATTTGTAAAATCAGTACTGGAACTAGAACGTTTAAGAAATTGATTAAAATAATATTTTAATTAATTCCAAAATACAAAAATAAATAAATAAATAAATAAAAATTCAATGATACATAATAGGAAAATTACATGGAAGATGCAGAATCTAATTTAGTTTTTTTGTTCAAAAAACTTGTTATTAAAGATTTCCTTTTCTCTATTTTTTGCCGAATTTTATCAGCTATTTGCTTTTGTTCAATTTCTTCTTTACGGGCAGATACAAGACCACGAAACATAGCTTCAGCAAGATGTATTTCTTCCAAATCTTTGTGCTTCACGCCTTTTGCAAGCCTTTCAGTGGCTTCCAAAAATAATTTTTCCATATAAGTACTCCTTTCGTACTTTCAGGATAATTCTCTAATATTTTATTTGCTTTTAGAGAATTATCCTTTTTGCTTTGATAAAGGATAGTCTCTATCCGAAACGTCAGCTTTTTATTTGATTTTATTTATTATTTATTATTTTTAATTATTATTTATTTATTTTTAATTTTTAATTAATAACTATTGTTTTTTGTTCTATATCCTAGAAATATATCATTGGATTCTTCTTATACCATTTTTTATTGCCTCCTTCTGTTGAGCTCAACACGAATGATTCTGATCCCCCTTTCCTTGGTATCCTATTCTATATCGTTAGATTAATTTTATAGTCGGCCTAAACACTGCCATTAAGAATGAAGGCACAGACTTCAAAATGCATACAGTGAAACCTCTATTCTCGACCACCTCTTTAACACGACCCCCTCTTAACTCGGCCACTTTTCCTTGGCATGGAATTAATGTCTCATAGGTATAATGCATTTTTTTTCCTCTTTAAGCCAACCGCCTCTTTACTCGACCAACGAACACCCATTTCAGGCATCAATCATTTAAACCTCTTTAAACCGACCAGTAGACATGGCAAAATCGAGTCATGGCAATCTTGGGATTGAAGCGTTAATAATGCCACTTCCTCTGACTTAAAAGAGTACTGAATTAATGATGAAAATTAAAAGAGTATGCTCATTTTTTTGTGAAGGGGGAGTAGGAAATTGAGCATTGTTCAATCAGTTTCTTTGCTTTATGTATCAGTGGCATTCACTCACTCCCCTGCTTTTTCTTACAGTTAGGAAAAGCCCAACACGTGATTGCAGTTGAAAATGCACCACAGAATGTTAGTTATTCCGTGAATGCACGTGTTGGGCTCACATTTCAATTTCTTGCATCCTATTGTGACCATGTCAAAAAGAAAACTTTGTTTTTTATCGCTACAAGACCAAGTCAAACTTGATGCAATTGTTAGAAGAGGTGGAAAAAGAATATCAACAATTATAGTACGTAAAAAGTTGAGCAGAAAAAAAATTCAATGTTTTTCAATAAAGAATGGAGGAAATTTTTGATCCAATAATTGGGATCACTTTTATTGTTATGTATTATGTATTAGTATTTTGTTTTCAGGTATTGCTTATTCTGAATAACCACATTACTGCATAAAGTTTTGCAAATTTCATTCAAATTCATTAATTAAACTTTAGTCCATGATGCAAATCACTAAAGTAATAAATGAAACATAAAAGTAAGCTTTATATGTCATCAGATTATATCTTTTAATGTTAAGCAATTAAAACAATAAAACTTTATAAATTACCCTTCCTTTATATTTAGGGCGCGGCGCCCCGCCCCACACACACACACTCACAAACTATTCTTAAAGAAGACCACCTCTCCAGACGACCACTATTACGTGGAACCATTGCTGGTCGGCTTAAAGAGGTTTCACTGTATCAAAGATTTCATTTTTCTGATGTTTCCTTGTAGAAAGAGGTTTTCTTTCCTTTACAAGCATGTCAACACAACAGTTCATTATTAAAGTTTTTAATAAATAGCAACTTAAAAATAAATTTTATATTATTATTTTTGGTCTGCCTAATAATCTTTAATTTCAAATAGCTGTTAAAAGTCATGACAGAACTGACCATATGACTGATGGTGATCACGGCGATAAAGATTTTTTGACAAAAACAATCTTTTATTACCTAACATTACGTATAAAGCTTCTTAATCTACAATAACTGCTTAAAGTGTCTACCACCAGCTAGGATGACAAATCCAATCTTCTCCTCATTGACTGCCAAACTCTTTCAGAAACACCAAGATTGTTTCTTAATGCATTATACCCATCACCTATCCGATTTCTCAAATATTCAACATTTTCCACCAGTGTAGTGTAAATTAACGACATCAGATGGCCCCATAGAAAAATATCCAAGGATTTAAGTCCGGGGATCAAGCAGGCCATGAGTGAGATCCATCTCGACAATCCAGTGGTCTTGATATGTTGCATATATATTGATAACTGACCCGCATGCTTGCATCCGATCCTTGCAAAACAGATTTCCTACACTATGCAAACATCACAAACATTGCCACACTTCGCCAGACAAGGAAAATCTACATGGTACCAAAATCAAATAATACTCTATACCGCATACAATACACGTCAAACCTTGGTATAACGACCTTCAGTTTAACGAATTTTTTTATTAGTCGTATCACAACTCCATAGACATTAAAGATAAACACACCCCGGTTTTACGCATTTCAGTTTTACAAAATTTTTTTAAGGTCCAAACTAATATTTTAACACCTTAGTTTAAGAAAGTTTTATTTTTACTGCAAAATGTTTTTAGACATTACGAATAAGATTTAACGAATCAAGGTCAAGATCCCATTGTGAAAAGGATACAGCTGTGTTTTTCTTTTTTTTTTGCATGTGCACTTTCACGTGAGTGAGCCATACCTACAGTTTCAATCCAGCCATGGCAGCGAAACGAACGCATCTGACATTTGAAAAAAAAAAGCAATTGACACCAGGAAAGAAAAAAAAAGATACAGCAAAACAATTTGGGATTCCACATTCAAGTTTGTCAACAGTCTTAAAGAATCGTCAAAAAATTGAAGAAAATGTCAGAAAACTTGGCATGAAACGAAACCATGTTGCGATGCCGTGCTTATGAAGATGTAGACGAAGCTGTCTACACATGGTTCAAAGAAGCAAGATTACGAAACGTTCCTGTCACAGGACCACTAATGTGGGAAAAAGCACTTTTTTCAGGAGGTCCATTGGTCTAGTATCGTTGTGATACTGTATATGGAAAAAATAACAGAGGTCCAAGGAACGATACGGATACTACTCTTTATTGCCGACGCATTTCCATTTACCTATTGTCAAGGCTAGGCTAGATAGTAATAAGTGCAAATTAGTTAAGAAGCAGGTCGATATTCCAGTCCTGTAAACCGGAAACGAGCTCTCTAATAAGTCTGCCTTTTAGACGCTGCTTCTGTTATCCCTATTAAACCTTTGTAAATCCACCAATCAGAGACAAATGAATACCTAATATGATAGTTTTTGTCCTGATTGGTGGACAATTACTACTGTTTGCTATAAATTCAGATTGTCAGCTACTTTGCGCTTGTTACTTCTAAGCTAGCCTTGACAATGGTGTAAACTGAAACACATAGGCAGCAAAGAGTAGTATCCGTATCATTCCTTGGACCTCCGTTATTTTTTCTATAGACCGTTTTTTGCTTAGCGGATCGGCCATGGCCTGTTCCAAGCAAGTAATGGATGGCTACATAAATTTAGACAACGATACGATATCTCGTGCAAGTTAATTTGTGGTGAAGAAAACAATGTTCCCCAAACTTCGATCAATTCTTGGTACGAAAAGATTATCGTATTGTCCAGAATTTTAAGCCAGAAGATGTGTTCAACGCGGATAAAACAGGTATTTTTTTACGAACTTTTACCTCATTGTGCACAGGTGATAAAAGGAGAAAGTGGAAAAGGTCAGAAACTTTCAAAAGTTAGATTGACCACTTTATTTACAGTCAATGCAACTGTCAGTGAAGAAATGAAGCCTCTAATAACGCTAGTCAACACACATTTTGTGACTAAGACCACACAAAGTGATCTTAGTAGTAATTTGTAGGTAGAATCCGAATCTGCTTTTAGATTTTTTCTATCACGTCAAGTTTCCAAGTTATGCACATCGAGACTTCTATGTTAAAGTAATGGGAGTGAAGAGAAGTGGCTACATTGTTAAAGTATCCATATTTTGGGGCCGCAAGGAAATTTACCAGGCCCCAAACACTGAATGATTTAAAAATGTTTCATTGTAAAACAAGAAAGCTGTGCATGTTAGAGAAATTTAAAAATTATATTCGTAATCAGCAGAAAAAATACTACCAAAAATCACCCACTTTCATTTTTGTCACAAGAAAAATCTTAAATTTTGTTGGCCAGTGTATAATTGGCAAGTCTACTAAGCCTCGATGTTTTAAAAATGTAAACTCGTTGCCCTGTGTTTATCATGCAAATTCCAAAGCATGGATGAATCGCGATATATTTGATGATCGGCTGTCAAAACTTAACAGAAAGGTGATAAGCGAAAACAGGAAGATCTTCTTGGTCTTGGACAATTGTACTGCCCACTCACAGGGAACCCCACGAAGTTAACAGAAGGCACTTGTTTTTGCGCGAAAGCATACCATGGAAGCGATAGAGTTGCGCGGCGGCCGAGCGCTCCGGAAGTACAAAGTTCAACAAACATGGTGATAAGAGGGGAAGCAAAATCGTTAGCAGCGGTCACCAAAGAATCGCAGTTAGAGCACTTTTATTAAGCATAAAATCTTAATTTTGCTGTACAATTATTCGTCTCGAAATAATTTATAAGATGAGGTAAGCATCCATGAATACAATTTTTATTTAAAATTATAAAGCATCGCGATACATACCACCTCACCAAGGCAACGTATTACTCAATGGAAAATTTACGAAGATAAGCAAAATACTTAATAAAATGAAATAATAAATTAAGGAAAAGGTTATTAATTACCATAAACATTTTTTACTGGAAGGCAATTAGCTAATTGTAATAATCTATTTTTAAAAACTAAGTTTTAGAATAGCCATAATTGATGACAATTCTACTAACCATTCAAAATTATACAAAAAAGTATAACTTGGGCGATTGTCCAAGAAAGTAAAACTTGGGCGATTGTCCAAGAAAGTAAAACTTGGGCAAATGTCCACAAATGAAACTAAAACTAAAGAGGTATGTGGATAATCGTAATTGAGTGTAAAGAAGGGCTCTTTCACCACAACAAAAGTAATGAATAAAATAACAAAAACAAAAATAACAAATATACAACCTGGAAGCGCTTTTCGAGAACAAAGATCTTATCATTCGGCAAGAACTAAGGAGAACATGTGGAAAACCCACAGTAAACTGATTAGAAAACCGAAGAAAGTGGTTTATATAGCGAGAGAAACACAAAGCAGACCAATAATATAAAAGAAATCAAAAACAATATTATTGGTTGGTTAATTGAGATCACCACTGAATTAGAGTTGAATCACCAATAGGGCCTAAGTCGGAGTTTCATAACGTGTTGTTCTTGGATTTATGGATAGCCATGCTCTCGAAAGCATCTAGCAAGTGTTTTTTATTGATGGATTGTAATAATTTTAAGTTGTCGATGGAAAAATCATGCCCCATCTCTATTGAATATTTGGCTATGGCTGATTGACTGCTTCTACCGAATCTTCTGTGGTGGACATGTTCCTTGAATCTGATGGATAAACCGTGTTTGGTATGACTTTTGTAATGCATAGGACATTGCGAATAATGGGCGACTGACTTTTGTAAATCTGGTACCCTATCTTTGGGGTTGCCCAGCAAGTTTCGTATTTGGTTGGGTTGCTGAAAGAAAGAGAATTGTTATATTGTCTGAAAATTGAATTTAAATTTTTAATAAGTAGTTTATTGTAAGGAACGGATATGGTTTTATAATTATCTTTGATGGGATGTAGAGTAGTTATGTCCGATAAAAATTGTTTGAACTTCCTCTTCCTCAAAAGATTGTCAATCGTTTTCGAGTTGTACCCGTTTTTCTCGGCTATTTTTTTAATCAAACCAATCTCTTTTTTGAATGAAGAATTGTTTAATGGGATATTGAGTGCTCTGTCTAACATGAAAATAAAAGAATAATAGTTATTAAATAAAAATAAAAAATAAATAATAATTGACAAAATAATTA